>VZTA01003768.1:165383-207889 GCA_013398855.1 Mohoua ochrocephala
CACTGTGCGCGCGCCGGCCTGCGCCGCCGAGGGCCCCGGCAGCGCCCTCAGCACGGGCGGTCTCGCAGGTGCCTCTTAAATAAAAGTGCCCCAGGCCCGGTTCTGTGCTGTCATCGTGCGTGTTGTATGTGCCTTTGGCCTGTCCCCGCGAAACCGAAAACACAGGCCGGGAGGAGCCGGGTATAACGTAGTGGAGGACACCGTCCTGATGGACGCCTGGCGCACAGGGATGGCAGCAGTGCTCGGGTCTGAGTGAACACGCAGTGGTACCTGGCTTAGTTACAAGAAAGGTTTCCCACAGCACAGGGAATACGTTAAGTAATTCTGCATTTTCATATCTTAAGACTGATTTGAGCAGTAAAGTGTTTCCCAGAACTAATTACGAGTGTCTGATAACACATTCACTACATTTACTGTTTCCAGAGCATGCAGGTGTTAGAGGAGGCCTGGAGGAGTATTTTGTCTCAGCTCTTCTTGCTGTCTCACCGTGGTTCTGTTTCTTCCCACTGCTCTTTTCACTTCCCAGCTTTGCCTCTGCACTTTGCCCAGCTGTGGCAATGCACATGGTTACTTCTGCCCGTGTCGGGTGTACCCTGGCTCCGTGTAAAATAGCACACAGAAGGATCAGAGCAGAGCTTGGTACAATAGTCTTCATCTATAACCCTTAGATAAAAATGTAATTAACCAATCTTTATGATAAAATCATGTGTTTAACTGTTAGCTGAAGCTATTGTGCTGCTCTAGCCTACCACTCCAAGTGTATATTTCTCTACTCAGTATCGCAATCATAGAATCATAGAATCATGGTTTATGCTGGAAGGGACTTTAAAGATCATCTAGTTCCAACTCCACTGCTGTCCATGAGGACACATTTCATTAGACCAGGTGGCTCAGAGCTCCATCCAACCTGGCCTAGAACACTTCCAGGGATGGGGCATCCACAGCTTCTCTGGGCAACCACCAAAATCTTCGACCAGCTGGGTTTCAGTAAAAGACATGAAGCAGCATTTTCAATATTAGTCTTACCTTTTTTCCTAGAGGACTTTAATGTTTCTTCATGTGGCTGCTGAAAAGTGTTAAATTATAAGAATATTCAGACAATCATATTTCTTTCCCCCCCCCCCTTTTAAAGTATTGTACTCCATATTTTAAATCACAGAGAATTTTATATAAAAGAGACATAATTTAATAGTAACAGGACATATAATAGCAACAAAAATTCCACCGTGTGCTGTAGGCAATGTTTCATGTTATTAAAGTGTTAAGATACCCATTCTAGTCCTACTAAAAATAGCAAAATTCTAATTTGTTTACATCTGAGATTAATATTTCACTGCTTTTATCTTTGTTAGTTATTTACATCCTGATCTTGCAGCTGATTCTCTTTGGAGGAAGTGGCCTGTTTGTATAGGAAGGTGATTTTACATCTGTGGAAAGGAAGGGTAAGTTACTACCCCTAAGGCCAACTGGTAAGCTTTCTGATTTGGCAGTATTTTACACTACTTTTGCATAACATAAAGAACTGCACAGCCTACAGTGTAATAGAAAAGGATTTATAGTGACAGTAAAAGTGGGCCTTAATTATTTCATGGCTGGTTTTCAGCAATTTAAAATTGGAGGAAACCAGCTAGAAATACCTTGTTAAGGAATATTACTGCAGATAATAGATTTATTCATAAAGCTTGACGAGCTGAAATAAATCAAGTTGACCTTTATCTCCACCTACAAAAATAACTATCCCCTATTTTTAATGGAAAAATAAGCCTATTAGATATTACGGTCTTCTAAACCTTCATGTCTGATTGTTACCAAGATCCGTTCAAACTTTAACACAGCTTCCCGATAATACATTTTACAATTAATTCCACGAGGATGGATATTGGCTAGCTCCTACCCTCAATGAAGGTATTTTGATTTTAAACATAAAATGCATAAGGCTTGTTTTTAATCTCTTGTTCTGCTGAAAAGCAGTCGATACATAATACTGTATTGAAAAGGGAGGGATANGATACAGAACTGATGCTTTTTTCTGAGGTATAGCATATCCAACACAGTAGGTGGAGAAGGAATCTCATAGATTAAACGTTTCTTTGGAAAGAGTTTTATGACATCAGGGAGGTCATTTTAAGATTAGGCAGAAATTAACATCTTCAACAACATGAGCATACCTGTATTTGTAAATATATACATGAAAATAATCCATGCTCTCCAGAAAATGCTTGGACACTCCCTACAGTTAATTTATCACATTTACCTGTTGTAACTTGCTATGAAGTGAATTATGATCTCTCTGGGGCTGAGACTATTTTTCACTGCAAGTCTTTGCACCTTGATCTTAATTAAAGCCTGTAGGCACTTCTGCAAAACAGCTATTAAATAACAATCCAAGTGGATCAACTCCTCCCATACACTTCCATGCTACTTTAGAAGTCAAACGTGCAGACTGGGCAGGTGTTACGGAGTAATGGTATCTAAATTAGTGGGAGTGTAGAAGAGTTGACACATTCAACCTCTGATAATTGAAGGTAAGGGTAAAGCAAGGCTCTGATTATCCCGTAGAAGCCTTGAATGAAGGAGGCATACAGAAAGAAGTGTGCTTACTTTCTTTTCAAGTGTGTAGCTAAATGGGGGGAGTGGGCTGACAGCTGAAAATAACTGCAAGATACATGTAAGAGGAAACAATGGAAAACGGCTTGAGCCATATGCAGAATTGTTAATGCAAAATAAGGAGGTGCCTAATTTCTGTGTTAGGGTAATTTCACATCCTGATACTTTTCTCATTTCCTATCTAATGTCTACAGATCTGAGTTCTTTCTGGCTCAGCGTTCCTTAGCTCATGAAAACAACTCCAACTTCAGCTTCTCTGGGCTAAAAACCTTCTCCCCTTTCCTGGATACCAGTATACCAATGTAAATAGTAATAGATTTTTTTCTACATAGGTTTCATACATATGTGCTGTAAATATTTCCTGCACAGAAGAGGGCCTGGGACAAATCTTTGTGTTTCAAGAAAAAGAAGCACTACCTGCATAACATGCAGGTTTTTCACTATGGTAAAGTAGTTTGGTTTTTGGTTTGGTTTGGTTTGGGTTTGTTTTTTTTTTTTTTTTTTAAATTCCTTAATGGTCCAGGGATAATTTTGGTTCAGGGCAGGTTTGAGAGGGCCAGGCTTCCAATGCTGCAGTTATTAACTGCCTCTGTGAAACTTAGATAGTCCTTATTAGGGACGTGGACCATGAAATTGGTTGAAGTGTTGCCAAGAAAGAATTGGCATACAGTGGAAAGATAAGATTCTTGGAAATTTTAATATTATTACCCAGCAGAAACTTAGGTTACCTTTTAATACATATCACCTCCTTCACTGCAGGAGCTGTCTCTCTGTGCCCAGGTAACAAAAATGCAAAGGATCTTCAAACATCTACTTGGAAGGCTGCACGTGTTCTTCACAAGAAATTGTCTTTCATATGGAAATAACAATTCATGGAAATTAAAAGCTAGCAGTTCATGAGAGGTTCACTGTTGCAGGACACTGAATCAGAGCCTTCATTGGTGCTGGTCATTTGAAAGTTAAATTCCACTCAGGTAGATATGACTGTTGTTATACAACCACATCTAGTGATGCAGCAGATGAGAAATTCCTTCCAAAGCAAAGGTAGTGGGCTTGAATTTCGGTGGCTGGATAAGCACAATATTCCGTTTGTTTTCATTAAATACCATCATTCTGAAGATGGTAGAATGATGGTAGGTGTCATTAGCATCTAATAACATTTATTCTCCAGGGCAACAGCTAATCATCTTAGAGTTATTTTTTAATAGCATCACGTGTTGTGTGTAGCAAATTTGATGAAAACTGAATGAAAAACGAAACATCAGACAAATGATCCTGAGGCCGTATACCGCAGATATGGCCAGAACTATAGAACAGTAAAAGACAGAAGCAAATATGAGCAAATGCTGAAAGAGGGATAGGAAGGAACCTGCTGCATCAGAGACCTGAATTAGTTGTCAGACACAAAGGAATGAAGTCCTAAGAAGAATGGAATTTTTGCAAGGACTGTGCACTGCCAGCTACAGGTAGCTGGCATATAGCGGTGGGATCCCAACCCCCCATCTTCATGAGAGAGATGTGTTAGCAACCTCACACCACTAATTATTGCTGCTCCATGTGGAAATCAAGCAGATTTCTCAATGTGTATGAAAGAGAAAATCAGTTGCATTTCAGTACAATGACATGGCAGACCTGGGCTGGGGTAATATGTGTTAATGTTTGTGTAATAGCAATAATGTTTATTATTACAGTAACCAACTGTTACTGTGTACTTGGTTGTACATTCAAAAATTGAAGTTACTTCTCTTCATCTATACCCTAGATCTCAGGTTAGAGCTAAAAAAGTGCTGCTTTGAATTGTTATGTGGTTCTGAAAGTACTGCTTTGCGTTGTTATAGGGTATATAAAATATTACAGCAGTTTCACCATGAATTTTGAGAACCCCCTTGAATATGAACAGTAAGAATGGAGTAGCTGACAAATTGCAACACATGAGGTTTTGCTCTTAAGACTGTCTCTTAAATTGATGTACAAAATGTTTTGCACAAAGAAGCCTTTTATCATCTTTGCTACGTCTGCTGAATTCTTTTATGATAACTTACGTGCTGCATGAATTAGTTTGCTTTGATTATTAAAAAGTAGTTGGTGGTAGAAAATCTAATTTATTTCCTCACAATAAATAACAAAGCTTAGAGCAGTAGGAGATGGAGTCGCTGTGTGTTACAATTTAAGTTACCACTCTGATTAGACCAGTTAATTAAACTTATTCTCATTTCATATATACCTTCACATGAAGTCTAAAATCTATGTTTTGCTGCTTTCATTTTCATAAATAAACATAATGCCACATAGCAGGCTAACAAACAAAAAGCCTCTTCTTTGATAGTGACAGGCAGACTTTGTTGCATCTTCAATTCTGTTCAGGTATGTCAGCTGAGAGGAAAGCTGTAGTAGCTCATAAATGTTCTTAGTCACTCTGAGCAAGTCCCGGCTCAGGGTAACTGAAATTGTAACCTCCGCCTTCCGAGCTCTGTGAATTTTGGTTGTTTCATCCTCCGATGGGATGGCTGTAATGGTGGTCACTCCATGTTTGCAGAACTCGGGGAACAGTCTGACCACTTTGTGTACATGTGGTTGTGCAATGAATGCACCTTCTTCCTGTGATAGGGTGGGACAGCAGAAGGGGTGTCCCCAACAGCATCTTTGTGTTTAGGACTTGTATCACAAAACTCTCAGCCACACTGGTTGTTCTTTTAGTAGCAGAGTGTAATTAATAAAGGTTAAGCATAGATCCCCTCTTCATATGATACAAAGTTTATAGTCACAAAATCCAAACCTGGACATAGGACTTGTTATGGGGCAGTTTTAAAGAGTAGAAAAATGTATTTTTGTTACAAGAATCCCTGCTTTCCACTCCCACTTCACTAAGCAGCTGGTGCTAAAAGAACCCCAGTAAATATTTTTATTTAATAAATGGACAAAATACCTCCTACTTTAATCCTTCAGTATGTGAGGTAAGACTTCTCCACCGTGAGCAATTCCAGTGTTCAATGTGTGATACTACATATGAGCAAGCCTTGGCTTGCATGTTTTCTTCAGTGGTTGTGTACTGATCAAAGACTTACATTCACCTCAGAAACGGGTTCCCCGCCTCCTGCCCCAGGTTTGTGACGACACTTTTGTTTTTATTGGGTTTTTTTCCTCTGCAACTACTGACTTGAGTCAATCACACTTTTGCTGAGAATGTGGTGCTACTCAATGCTACTGTTTGAAAATCTTACCGGTTAGAGAATGGCTTCCAAGATCTTTATTTTCCTCCAGTACTTTTTCCCCAGAAAAGCCATGGGCACTTTAGAGGTGCTTTTTTTTTTTTTTTTTTGTATGCCAGAGTAATTCTAAACACTTTAAATTCTATCAAGCTGAGATTTCAGTATCAGCTTCCATCTTCTCACATTGCTTCCTTTGAAAAGGGTTGCAGAGTTTTTAAATATATCTCTTTAATACGATGGGAGCAGTTTGCAAGCAGATTAAAAGTACTACAGTTACAAATATAAGAGCAGCTTGTTTTATTTTGCCCCTGCATAGACGGATTTAATTTGTGAAGGTATTTTCCAGCTCCAGAATAATAATGGAAATGTTAGTAATATAACTACTGCTGTTTGAGCTATTCCTAGCACAGAGTAACAATGAAGGAAAGAAAAAACTGCAATTAAATATTTTTCTTTTCTAAAGAACTTTATAAACATTGTATAACTATTTAACATGTATAAGGGTGCTGACATTTGCTGGAATTGTAATAGGTAGGAAAAAAACAAACAGGCCTTGGACATCAGAATGAAGAAGGCTTTTCTTTGACAAATTTGTATCTCAGTTGATTTACTTTAGTGGAAAAAAGAGATACAAGTTCTGACTGAAGCTTCTGACTAAGTGTTTATGGGATGAAACATTCATTTAAGCCAGTTATTTCCTAACAATCCATCTGCTTGCAACAGTTACTTATTTAAAAGCTATGCTTTGTTCTTCAGGTGCTGCATCTATCCAAGAGGAAGTGCCAGGACAGGAAGAAGCACACAGCACTCAGTTCACAGAGTAGGAGTTAGCATAGGGTTAATGAAATGCTTAAATGACAAGTATAGTGCACTGAAACCTGCCATGAGAGAATTTCAAAGACAGTCACAAAAGACAAAGCACTGAAGCTCCACTAATTTGCAGGGACTGGCCTGTTCCTGTGGCTGGCTGGAGCAGGGAGTCTGTGCCTGTGTATTGTGCACAGCTGGCTCTTGGATGTGTTCCCACTATTTTGGCAACAGCTGACAGGTGATGCCCATCCAATATACAGGGTTCACTGTGAGAATGAGCAGGCTGTTGATCTGTAATAACTTTGTGTAAATCAAGTGCACACCTTGAAGAGGAAATTCAGTTGCTCATCTCTCCTAAAAAGGCACAGCAGCAATAGAAACAGATTTCACAGAAATTGCACTGTATGGAAATAAAATTTTATGGGAGATATGCCTAAGCTCCCAGGAGGGCTGTGAAAAATCTAAAGTCTCTGCTTCGGTGGATAATAATGTAGGTAGTACAGTGATAATGTCACAGCTCCTTGAGCCTGGTGCTCAGAGGCAACAGCTAAGAGAAGCCCTCACTGAGACAATGAAACAGACCACAAACAGTTTGTTTGATTTTCTCCAGCCACTGTTTGGTAATTTATCAGTGCTCCTAATAATAGGAACTTGTGAGTGCTCCTTATAACTCCTGGTCACACACAGAACAAATAGTATGGAATATAACTATTCACTGGTTTTCTGAAAGGATCTCTTTCTTAGATGAGTGAAGAGAGACCTGCTGGTTCCCTAGATAGAGGGGAAGGGTTTATTTTTATTATTTAAAGAAAGAAACAACCTATTATTAATTTTAGTCAGATAACTGAGCTCAAATGTAGCTGTAATATCTTTAATGAAGTAATTACTAGATTAACAATGTTGCTGAAGAAAAACAACAAATACATGCTTTAACAGATAAATTAACTTGGTCATTTTAAACCACAGAAGACTGGTAAAGCCCACTGAGCATCTGTGCAGCCCACTGGTCTCATTCTCTGCAGTGCTTGCTTCACTTCCTACCAGAAGTCTTTCCCAGGCACTTCATTTTAGCTCTGTAGTTGTGAGGCATTTGTGAGTTTTCAAAAACCGCATCACTGGATGGATCTTTAACCTGTCTTTTTAGTGAACAGGCATCTGAAGTGCACAGTGAAATACTTAATCTGGCCCAGCAAAATAAAACACAAATTTGCACTCAGAATTATAGATGACCCAATTCTTTGCTTGCAAAGAAGGTCATATTTCTGAGTAGCTTTTCATTTGGAGACTTCCAAGGAAGGCACTAGGAGTTTTGAGCTAAGATTTACCTGCGTTTGCCCCTATTCCAACATAACAGCACTCCCAAGTGTAGTACATACGAACCCTGATATAGCAGGTCCTACAGCTTTGCCAGCTGTGTGGCAACTGCATCCGGTCTCTGAGCATGTTTGGATTTTGACCAATACATTAAATTCTGTTTTGAAGCAAGAGGGTGTTAAAAATCAGCTTTACAGGAGGGAATGGAAAGAGCAAATGCTCTTTTGCTTTGATTTCTGGTATGAAAAGTAAACTTCAGTCAGCAGAATATGGATGAGAGCTAAGCATTCTAGATTGGATTTTTCTCCAGCCCAAAGAGAGTTGTTTGGCTGCCAGTGATAAGAACTACAGAGTTTCAGTGCCTCCAAAGGAGTTCTTTTCCCCCCAGGGCCATGGACAGTTTCACCAGCTAGCCTGAACTGTGTCATGGAGGTTTCAGTCTCTTCCACTGAGACATGATGGACATCTTATACTTAAGTACTGGATAGTTATTGCAATTTCTAAAACTTAAGCAAAAAAAAAAAAAAGGTAATTCTTCTCAGTTACAACACTCACGAGTTTCAGTGTGAAATCTGAGCCTGTTGTTTCAGTGTGCAACACTGTAACAAAATAGCAAAAGGAAAACCAACCCTTATCCTAGGGAGCTCCCGGGTTTGTATTTATGATTAGATGAAAAAGGGAAGAATAAACAAACCAAAGAGAGGAGGATGAAAGAATAAGGTTTCAGGTAAGACAAACATTGTGTGGGTGGGGAGGAGTAATTTCATCTTGCTCAGCTGTAGTTTAGATTTTTAAAATCTTACCAGCTCACCTTGTCTTCTTTTCAAGTTAACAGTAAATCTCAAAATTACCTCAGTGAATGCAAGATTAGGCCTACTGTTTGCTAAACGTTAAAAGCAAAGTCACTTGAAAATTGATTTGAAAGCAAATCACAGGGGTGCTAGGCAGAAAGCTTTCTTTCACACTCCTAGGTTTCAATTCTTGGAGGGAAACAACAGTAAACTCACTTTGAAAGCCTTATAAAACCTGTCCCTGCAAAATCGTTTTTGCTTTCCTCTCCCAGGGAATATGATTCAAACAAACCACATCATACATTCCAATTCCATAATGCTGAAAAAGAGAAGCCTTTCAGAGAATTCAGCACAGCTTCTGCCACTAGAATTGTAAACTCACATAAAACCCTGCCAAATTTTTAATTTTTAAATGCATACTTTTTTAAGCCTTTTGTTGACATCACAGCATTTTATCAGAATATAGGTTTCCCCTTCTCTGGCTCTCATGGCCACACCACACTACTTAGCAGGCTTTAAACAAAGTAAGGAAGGCAAATAAACAAACTTGTGGAGGAACCGATTGTTTAGCTGAGATTTTAATTGTGTTACTGAACTCCAGTGAATGGAGGCAATACTGCAAGAGCCAGTAGTTGAAGTGCTGCAAGGGTAAAGCTCTGCGGTTTTCATCTCCTCTTTGAAGGCCTTCCTCTTCACCTCTACCAGGACTGATTATAGAAGATTAAAGAAGAGTCCAGGCAGGACTCTAGGGAGCAGAAGCAGCGGTGGGATACGATGAACATAATCAATTTTTTTTCTAATCGAATGATTCCATTCAAGGCCTCTCTACTGCTGGAAAAGAAAAACAAAACAAATAATACCTCCTTATGTAAGGAAAAAATAAACATGGACATACCATAAACACAAAGAATCTATTTAAGGAAGTCTTAATGCTTTGAAGGTTTTGTATTTCAGATGGTAAGTGATACGATAAATATATGATACATTCAGCACACGAGTAGATGCAACGCCAAGCTGAATCTTCAAAGGAAGCATGAGAAAGCTTTAAAGATGACAAATGGTTATATCCCTTCCTCCTGGTTTACCGATGGAAGGCCTCTGAAGCCATAGGTCATTCTGTGAAAGTCTGTTACTAAATCTGAGAGATTCTGCCTGCTGAGGGTCACTTAAAGAGCCCTGCCCTTCTGCTTAGGGACACCGACATCTGCACAGTCTTTCATCTCAGCACAACTGCAGATACAGCACTGCCTGCAAATCATTCATCTTTGAGTCCTTCTGAGGATTGGTTGAAGGCACAGCAGTCTGGCACATAAAGCATAAATGTGTTTCTGTATTTTTCAGACCTGTGATAAGTCAAGAGTCGAGATAAAACAATAGCAGTCACCACAGAGGCCCTAACTCCAAGCTTTCAGTGGGGCAGCGTGATGAAATTGTGTGAAACAAATAGCAGCAGCCAGCAGACATTTGTTGAAGAATGGAGACAACATTTAAATGCAAAACCAAAGCCTCGAAACAAACAAGAAATTTGGTAATCTTCATCCCTCCATCTGTAGTCATGGACACTTTTTGTTTCTCTCAGTTTATACCCTTGACTGTGGACAGGACCCCTCATGCTCAGTCTCTGGATTGAAGCCGTGTCTGTGGATGTCTGTTACCCAGTATAATTCAGTAATAATGAAAGAAAGATCCAATACATTATCAACAGCCGCAGTCCTTAAGTCAACCACAAAACAGCACCTGCCAGAAACAAAATGAGCTGTACTGCAGAGAGGCCTCCCGTCTTTAACAACAGCAGCAGAAACATTTCAGGACGTGGGAGATCAGACAAGATGCCATCCCTTTTAAAAGCAAATGTTCTCATTCTCCAAGCCTAAGTAAAGAAGCACCTGAGGGCTTTACTATGTCTTTGTAAACACAGCAGAGCCTTGTCTTCGCTTCATGCTTATAACCCCCAGAGCAGTTGCTCCCAATCTGGAGAGGAATTTTTATGGACCTGATGCAGACATACCCATGGTTACAGCTTTGATGGAGTGTCAAGGCTGAACGGTACTGCTGTGGGCGCGAGGGATCTATTTTAACTTACATTGTGTTATAACATAAAAGCTTTACTTCTCAGTTGAGCTGGCCTCTGCCCTTCCTCTGCTGCCCTAATATCACTGCTGGTGGAACTGCACCCAGTTCTTCAGCAGGTCTCTGAGGAATCACACTCATCTCGTCTCACCCTGCTCTGAGCAAGTCTGTGCAGCCTGGCACCAATAACCCAGGCAGTTGTGTGGATTATGTGCAGTACCTACAAGATGACAGTGTTGATAAGTGACTTCACTAGCGTTGTACAAACACGCAGTAAGAGACAGAGCAGCTTAAATAAACAGGGAAAGGATTGAGGAAATCCTCATTTAATAGGTAGAGAATAGAAGCATTGAAATTCAGTGATTTACTGCACACGGACAACAGGAAATACAGGTACCAGAATCCCTGTTTGTTACTTTGAATATCAGACCAGTTTTCATCATCCTTCCTCACACAAACTTAAAAAAAGATCACTTTGAGCTTCGGGAATTCACACATGAGTTTATTTGGATGCTGAAGCACATCTACAAATGCTAGGATGGGACAGTCTGGCAGCAGAAGGCTGCCTGGGCCTATCTGGATTGAGAGTAGGGGATTGTTAGAGTGGGCATCTTGCCTGTTCTTGCTGGTAGGACATTCACTGCCACTTCTTACCCAAGTACGGTAGGAGAGTAGCTGGTTAGTGTTGGGAAGGACAGCAATCTTTGGTGCCTTTAGAGATATCTGCAGCCCACTCAGCTGGTTAAATGGGGACTCTGATGAGCTGCCAGGCCCATTAGAGGAAACCTGTGACCTTTCTGAGACACCTCTGTGAAAATCTAAGCCCCGAGGGAAATTTGTAATCTTCCAATCAGTGATCTATTTTAATCACAATTGTTTTTGTCGCTGCTGCTTCTTCTTGTAGCAAGGGCATCAGACAACACAAAGCATGGTGAACTGTTGGGCAAATGATACTAAAATCACCTGATCGAATCCAGCCTTGATGCTAATATTGCCAAATGCTGGTAAATCACCCTGAGTCACCTCATATCTGTTGAAGAGCAGCAAGGAGAGCTGTGCTCTTCCAGCACCCGTCAAGAGGCTTTTTAAAAAAATAATCACAGCATTGTTGCTGCAAAAGCAAACATGTCTGTCTCTGGGCCTTTCACTGGGATACTGTGCAGATTGTTCCAGTCTCCCCTGCTTGCCTCCATGCAGCTAATTTTTGAGGCAATGATCCGCAGTCTAACAAACAGTAAAAATCAATGCTTTCACTTGATGCTTTCATTTCATGTGCACAGAGGCCCAAATTTCACTGCTGACTGATTAAATGTGGTGGTAAAATGTACAGTGTTGTGGTTCTCAGTACACTCACAGCAACCCTTTGAGGAGAGAACACGCACAGGGTGGAAGTGTGGATGTGTTTAGGAAGAAGCCTGATATAGACTGTTTCACCTTCTGCTTGCTCCCCTGGAATAACTCTATCTACTATTATTTAAAAGAAAAAAAAAAATCAGCTTACATATTCTGTTCCATAGGGGCAATTTTTTTTTCCCCCTGCAATGCAAATATGCTTTAATGTCAAGAGGAAAATGACATGCAGAGGGAGAAAGGCCAAAACAATCACCCACTAATTTTATGCCATGGTGGGCCCCCCAGTTCCCATTGGCCAGCCCTTCCCCTCCTTGCACCTTGGAAGCTTTAATTGACGTGAGTGTAGTATATTCATTTTTAGCATAAGGTAATGGGCTAATAGGCAGAGAAGGTCAAAGTAACTAGGCCAGTCAGGAGAGGATGTAATTAGACATTAAGGACATGCAGATTAAAGATCTGATTGCGCTTTCAGAAGTTCCTTTGATTTTAGCATCAGAACTCCTAGCCCTAAGAAGGGAGAAGTGTACTATTTCTTTACCTAAAGACAAAATTATTGTCTTTAAAAAAGAAAATGCAAGGATTTGTCGTGTCAGCACAGCAAAGTATTACCTAGCTCTGGTTTTATTAGATAACAATTTTTTGGCTCATATATGTGCATTTGGCTCAATTAAGCCATAAAGGCAGAACTTCAGTGAGATGCTGATGAAGCAGTTGTATCCTAAAGCAAATTTTGAAAGTTTTTTCCAAAGCTTTCCTATAGAGAAGTCGACTCTGAAGAATTATTTCAGTCCATGGAAAAGAATAGGCTTGTTTGGGCCATTTTTTTTCTTTTTTATTCTTTTACATTCAGTAAAAATGAAGACAAGAAGATTACAAAGTTCATAACAAGAAGTGTTCCTGTAGCCTATAACGATGCCTAAAGATGTCTGAGAGCATCTCTTGCTATACTCTAGTGAGCAAAGTATTTTCTGTATGATTCCTCAGTTCTCCTGGGAGAGACAGTACCATAATCCAACTGTCTACCATCTTCCATCTCCAGTATTTACTTGCTGCAGTTGAAGCCCGCGTGAGTCTGCACTGGCAAGAAATCAAACCCTTCAATTGAATTCAGCTGCATTTAACACAATCATTTACAGCAGATCTAATTCTACGTAGCACTATGTGCTGTGGTCAAAATGGGTATTTAGAGCAGTGATTCCAGAAACTGGCTCCTGTCCTGTGCATAATCTGTAGTTATGCTCTAAGATTATGGTATTTTATGTAATATAAATACTACATTGTACTAGGATGCCCTGTTAGTACTAAGGACTCCTAACACCTTTCTGTTGCAATGAAATAAAGATGAAAAATGATGCTGTATTTACGAGCAATAGAACATGAATGCTTTCTGTTTGGTAGTAGCATAATGAAACTCCTAAATCAGCGTCTAATTTTGCCATTACAAGAAGAGTGAACACAGTATTACTGTGTAATAATGCTGCACGACATATCTTATTCTTGATGGAACCTGATTGTATATAGATCTGCACAATTTTTTCTATTATGAAAACGGGGCAGATAGGTTTGCTATGTGTATTCATAAAGTTACGTGCTTAAATATTTTCTTGAAAACGGCTTAATCTTTAACATTACCAAGCACTCATAGTCTGTCTGTCCTCCCTCCTTCTCTTCTTCTTGAGAGAAAGAAATACATCTTTGTGTGTACTGTGCATATATGTACGAAAAATAAACTTCCTCACTGGCAAGTAAACCCAAGAACAATGTTGCTAGCAGCTGTTGTGCTTAAAGCCCAGTGGAGAACACTGTTCCCTTATGAGCTCTCAATGCTCTTCTCAACATCAGTAATCAACGTGCCAGAACAATGTATCACAAACTCAAAAGCCCAGGCCAGGAGACCACAAAAGCTCCTCTGTCTTGTGTGAGGGAACTGAAAAGAGGCTTTCACAGTGCTGGAGAATATGCTGGCAGACTGTGCCAGTTCAGAGCCCTCAGTGTTCCGGAAGATGTTTATGTACAAGAAGGGCAAATCTTGTCTAATCCTTGGTTCAGAAGCTACTATAACTGTTATTTTTTAAAAATGAGAAGAATCATATGTATGTGTTGGAGACGACAATTGGATAATTACAGGCTGCTCAGTGGCCGAGACATTGAAAAGGTCTTTGTGCTCCTTCCAGCAGGAGAAGGACATCTTATCTACTCTCACAAATAAAAAGAAAGACGTATCCTTCAAAAACAAACAGAAACCTATTTCCTCCTATTTTATGAAGTAGTTATTTCTGTAGTCAATTATTTTTGCAAGCAAAAAGTTATAAAACCAAAGAGTTGGATAACAACAATGGTGTTTTTTCTTAAAGTTGAAAATAACAACCTAATAAGCACCCAGTTCTCTGATTTTCACTTAGGTTTGTAACTGTCAAGTTGTTGAGAAGAGTTAAGCTTCCTTTGGGTAAAATGGCACCAAAGTAAAAACAAGTAACTTCTAACTGCATTGTCCACCTAAAAAGGAAGGTACCTACTTGGGTTTTCAGAAAGTCTTGCTAGACACCACTGCCCTACCATATGTCAGAGAGAGGAAGATCAGCTTGGCATACAGAATACTGGTTTTTGTAACTTTATTTTAAATGAAATTACATTCAGATACAGCCCAGCTATATTAGCAGACATTTAAACAAATGTTTAAAGCTAACTCCTATAATTAATCTCTTAGCTTCACAATTCCTTTGTCTTTGATATTACGAGCTCAGACTAAATTCACTCTTTTGCATTACCCTGATTCAAAATCCCAAGCATGTTAAAAAAATACAAAAATGTCTAAAATGTCACTTTCCAACCTAACTTATAAGAATAATAAAACTGCTGAAATGCTGTCATTAAAAAGCCACATTGATATGATTTACAGCTGTACAAATTGTTTAAAACAAGCATAACTGGATAAGTGATCAAAGCAGTGCTAAAGATTTGAAGAAGTTCTCCCACTGCCCTTAAGTAGACTTTTCTGGCTAAGTTACAAATAAAAACCACTTTGAAAATGTACTCTTAAATTCTCCAGAATAAAAAAAAGCCCAAGTGTGCCTGAGAGAAAAGAGAAGGCCATTTTCTATGGTGCATACTCACACTCCAAATTCCCAGAAACCAGGGGTTTCCTTGCTTTTGATGTGCTTGATATTTGTCTAAGACCTGCACAGAAAATTAGAAATACATCCTGCACCTGACAAGGTGAACAGTCTGCATGCTGAAGAAGGACTGAGTACTGCTGAGTAAGGCAGCTGAGGTGAGGTATGGCTTAAGAGCAATCTGGTTAAGGCAGACTATGTGTTTTTGAAGCTGTTACTTTTGCTTCCACTTCAATGCACTAGTGCACTGCAACATGTTTAAGAGCTTTAGTTAAAAAGACCTGGTGGAGCTGGAGCTGGTTCAGAGATAAATCTAAAGGAATTCATTACAATACTCTAGACAGTCCCTCAAAAAAAACCTTTGTTGATTTCATATTCTAACAGTGTTCAATCTAAAGCTCCACACATACATGTATTAACAAGGTAAACAAACATGTTAAGCACAGCTTTCTTAAAATATCCATCCATTATTTGCCCCCTGTGAGCCACAACTCCCACTGTGGATCAGACATTTTCTGAAATTTTCAGTGAGTGTAATATGTGGGCCTAGTAATTAAATCACGTGCTTTCTTTGCAACAGATAGTTAGTCCTCTATCAGGCCAAATTCTGCACATTATTGTGTTGACCTTAATCTAAAGGAATTTCTGTGGCATTAGTTTGGATTTTTAAGTGAAGACAGAATGTGATCCAGTTTAGCACATTAAAATAAACTGATCCACAGCTTCTCTTTGAAGAATCAGTAGATTAAAGAAAGTGTATTTCTTTCTTTCAAGATTAAAGATTGGTAGCACTTTCTGTATTTACTACTAGAAAAGCCCCACTCACTCCATTTGGCCATTTTACAATTATCATTTATCCTTTCCAGTGCTAAGAATTCCTAGGTTATCCACAGAAATATATCAAAGCTCAGGGAAGTGTAACAACAGATGCATCGTATTGTTGCATAAGCTTATGCTTAAAAGTACTAGAAAGTAGCTGGGCTCTGATCATTCTTTGGCTTGAAGCTGGAGTCTCCTTGGAGAGATCAGTTCTTCCATTTGTTGGAGTCCCAAGCCAGGAACCAGCCTGTGAATGTGGGGGGTTCATGCCCTTGCTTCACAATTACAATGGGGGTTCTCTTATCTCTGCCAGAAGGATCTGTTTCAATATAGCGTTTGGCTAAAAACAGAGGAAATAAAACAGGGAATATATTAGTTCATTCCTTTGGTATAAAAAATACATTAAAAGCCATAGTGAAAGAACACAGGGCTGCTATAATACAGTATTCAGTTAATTATTTCTAAGGCAATGAGATGATCAGGTAATTGCTGATTTTTCTCAGCTGGCAGTGCAGGAATTTTCCATGAAGTTAAAACAGAGGGATTGCTCTTCTGATCAGTTCATTGCCATACAGCTGGGTTTTGGCTCTTAAACAGGAGAAAGCATTCGCTGGTGCTGTTAGGATGCACAAGCTTCATTCCCATTTCGTCCATGTAAAAGCCAGTGTAGATTCCCTTGACATCTCAACATGACATCAATACAGACAGAAACACAGCCAGGTAACCCTAGCTGCTCCAGGGGTTTTCAGCACGAATTTTGTCAGAATAGCTCGGCTGTGTGAAGTCACACCAAGGATGACACGTGATTTTTCAAGGAGTTACATGCCACGTAAGTTGTCTTGATTTGTTCTATTTGTTCTGTAATTGGAATTTCCTCCTGCAAATTTAACTTAGTGAAGGGTGGCACTATAAGGACTCGCTGGCAATCCTTTCTCTATATACATTATTGAGGGTGGAGGTCAGTAGAGACCCCCTTTTAAATTCTTTCTCTTTTCAGTGCAGTTGCTTTTCATAGGGCTCTCCTACATATTATTTTAAAAGCTCTGCAGCCCAATAATGTTATCTTGATGAATTTTATCCTTCATAAACTTACAGGGTCTTAAAGTGCATTTAAAGGTGAAAATAATCATCTCCTGTATTAAATCCTAGTAAGCTCAGTAACACATTTAGACACTGTAAACATAACTAGATTTCTTCTACATCATATTTTCCTCTTCGTTAAATAATATTGATGCTACTTCACTCAGAAATCTGCCAAATTGATTTGATTTACCCGATTTAACAGATTCCTGTCGCTCAGTTTCATTAGCGTCCTTCCCAATCCAGACGAAAACCTGCAAACAGAGGAAAGATATAACTCCCCTGGCGTTACATGGATGTTGTGTACAGCTGGTAAAGTACAAAACAGTTGAATCCTCTAGGAGAAAGAATATCCTCTATGAAAAGACTTCAGAGATACAGAGCTCTCACAAACCACAACCGATGGTTTTTTCCTCCCTTGTGAGAAAGTGTAGTTATGCCCTCTGAAATCTCACTGCTCTCTATGACACTGGAAGGACAGACCTTTTTTCATTCTGATAAAAGGAACTCTTAATTACCTTTTCCATAGGTATCTTTTACACTTTGCCAAGGAAATTGCTCTTTGGGTGCAGGTCGTGATACTGTCTCTGGTTTGAGCTCTGTGTGCACGTCAAGGTTTATGCTCTGTGATCTGTGCCACCCTGGCTGACTGCTAGATAGCCCACTGAAAAACCCAACAACCAGAGCCTTGATCTGCAATCCCCCACACACTTTTTTTTCTCTCCAAGATTCTCTTGGAAACCAGCTACATGTCCCAAGACTTCTTACCTGAGTCCGTATGTCCCAACTATCCATCCAGCTCTTCCCCACCATCCCCCATGACTCCTTTCCACACAGATCATGGATATTCCTTCTTATTTCCAAAACCCTCAGCCTTTTGTTCCTTAAGGCTTAGGCTGAAGAAGACAGATAGAGCATGGGCCTTCTCCCCTTTCCCTCCAAGAGGAGAGGAAGGGTAGAGAGAATATACTGTGAGAAACAGATGCGTTCTCTAAATCTGCAGTGAGTTTGCCTGTCATTCAAAAAGCTCTCCACATTTTCAGTTTCCAGCGAACTGGGAAACGATGGGGATTATTTCTGTCACCCTCCATTCAGTTTCTAGTATGAAGAAATTTTTGTAAGGGTCTAGTGTTGGTCCCTTTCTCTACTAAGACTTTTTGTAGGTGCTCCTGCTACATGGATTTAGTGGATTCTAAATACCTTTAATGCAGTAACTTTTTATAAAAATTAAGAATTTTTTGTGATAAAGTCAAGAACGCTATTGGGAACCTTTTCAGAACACTGCTGGGGCATATACTCTTGCAGCCTCCATTGGTTTAAATAAGAAGTGCTGCCATGGTTTCACATTATGCTTGGAAATTCAATCACATGAGTGCACACTAGCACATCATACAGCTCAAAAAGTATAGCTCCTTTTGGTATAATTTAAAGGAAACAAAATTGCTTCCATTCTGTCAAGATGATTGTTCCTCCTATCTTATGAACTAAGTGATTAAGAATAAACTATCCTTGTTATCACAAAAAGCAGTGATCAACTACACAGCTCACCTGCTCCCAAGCATCCAGCAACATGACATCATCTTCAGCCAAATCGTCCTGAGTGAATTCTCCTGGCACCTCTTCGATCTAGAAAGGATAATATGTTTAGAGGAGTTTCTTTTGTTTTTAATGATTTATCAAGATATACAATTTTGCAAAGACTTAAGCTGTTTTTATAATGATAAGTGCAGAGGTCGATGAACCATTCTTTTCGCTCCTAAAGGATCAAGCCCTAAACTGATTTGATGAATGCGTTAAGGTTTCTCTGAAAGGAAACAAATCACATAATGGCATGTCCTATAAAATCAGCTCTCAGTTTTTCAGAATTGGTAAGATATCCTCAGGAGAGGCAAAGATTTACACTGTAATTGTTGACTACTGTTAATTGGGACTGAGGTCTGCCAGAAGAAGGAGACAGGGAAATTTCCGTAGAGCACCTTGAACCAACCAAGCTGATATCAGCTGATATATTCATGCAGCTTACATTCATTAATTAGGAAAAGAAACTGCTTTGATTTGCAGTAAATGAGCTCAGTGATGAAACACACACCCAGCCAAGCTTCCCAGTCATTTGACAATGGGACATTACAATGGACTAAGCCATTGAGGATTAGTCTCCAAAGAAAAGGCAGACTGCTTGCTTCTTCCAAGGATGTACAGGCAGATAGAAAGGCAGTTTAATGTTATTCTGTATGAGAGATAATAATGTAGCTAATGGTTCCTACTTTTAAAGGATTGTCAAGGGTTTGTCTATGTGTGGTCATGTAGGAATGCTAAAGGGATGAGAAGCAGATGGTGAAAAAGACATTCCTCCTTCCCACCCCGTGTTATAGCGGCCAGAAGGTCAGAGTGGTCTGGCCTGCCTCTTCTGGGACCTCTAATGGTGGTGATTCAGTTACTAGAGAAATGCTACAGGAAAGAGGGGATTTCACAGAAGTTGGAGGCGACTTAAAATAAAAAGTAAGTCCATAGCTCCCAGCAGACTACTACAGAGAGGTTGGTTCCTATTACTGTATTTCCCAGGAGTATTTTAGAAGCTTGTTAGAAGAATACACTTTGCTACTCTCATAAGATTTTGAAGTCCTTGTTAAAGGATCCTATTTGTTTTATCCCTCTCCAAATGACTGGGCTGTGCCTTAAGGAGACTGCCAGCTGTGTCCCCTACCTAAAAATGAGCGTGTCCTTGCCAAATGGTGACAGAGCATTGCCCTCCCAGAGTACGGTAAGTAATTAAGCCTGAATCACAGACTTAATACCCAGTGCATAGCTCTGGGTGTTTCTGCCACGGAAGTAGGTCTTCCTACCTCCTTGAGCACAGGCCAATACCTTAAAGGCATAATTACACATCTTAAATCTCTATGGAGAATTTCAGACTGCTAGGGATTTTTGGCAAGCAGCATTTCTTTTCCTCGCCACCACTGTCAAACACGTAAGGGGCAAGGCACTGACCTGCACTTCCTCAGCAAATTGATAGCAATCTGGTGATGCTCTGCAAGAATTAAATTGCTTTTGACTGGGCAAATGCCTTATCTTTTTGCATCTGCAAGCCTCTGTTTCCAGGCTGGAGCAGGCTCAGCATGCAAACTTCTGCAGTATTAATTATTCTGTTCATCCATTGCATTTCGATAGTTTAAAGCACCAAATGTCCACTCTCTAGCTCTTGCCAAGCCTGGCTAACTAAGCCAGATCCCCAAATTCATTTAATGACCACTTATTTCCAAGGCAAAATATACCAGAAACCATATAATTAAACAGAAAGGAAAATATCCATCATATACTCACAATGAATCTGCCTGTCTTATTAGAACAACCATACAAGCGAGGGGGATGATCTTCAGCCCTTGTCAAGAGTTGTGATGAAGTCTGGTATTTTTTTTTACCTCCAAGTGCTTTCCAGAATTCCTCTAAAATATATAATACATAATTTATTCACCAGCTGATTTAACATTTGATGTTTTAGCTTGTTAGGCAGTGTTTCAGAAATCCCCAAACAATCTCTTTGCTGTCTCAAAGATGAACGCATTTTCTTACAGTACTTCCTGCAGTTTGTCAAAATACCGGTATCAGTTGCATACGTAGAAAGATCATAGATTTATAGAATGGCCTGGGTTGGAATGGACCTTAAAGATCATCCAGTTTCAATGCCCCTGCCATGGGCAGGGACACCTTTCAGTATACCAGGTTGCTCAGAGCTCCATCCAGCCCAGCATTAAACACTTCCAGGGATGAGGCATCCACCACTTCTCTGGGCAACCTGTTCCAGCGCCTCACCACCCTCATTGCAAAGAATGTTTTCCTAACATCTAATCTAAACCTACTGTCTCCATGCAGTGCCGTGTATTCTCAGCTATTAGCAGCCACATGGCCTCATACGAACCTGGTTCCTGGCCTTCACTGATCTTAGCAGTCTGGCATTTGAGAACATTGGCAATATATTGAGCTCCTTGCTCCTCTTCTTTGCTTGCTCCTTCTCCTACCCAGGTGTAGCCAGAGTTGTTTGGCAGTTTCAGAACAAAGACATCATTAGAGTTTAGTGACATTGCGTCAACATCAGCCTAGATTAAAAAAGAAATTGTTTTATTCTTCAAATTTTCCAATAATGTAATTACTATTTTGCATGTTTATATAAAATGTGTAGACATGTGTTAATCTGCTATGCTTTTGCTCTTCAGTTCTTCCCTAGTTTTATACTATACAAATTAGAGAAGAACTTAAGATAGGGAACTGACTTGCAGGGCAAAACTTGGGACTGTTTGCAGTAGGAAAGACCATCTCATAGGAGTTGCTGACTTCTTGTCTATTCTTTGTCAACTGACTGTTCACTGTGTGTATTCTTACAGTTCCTCTGAACGATGTAGACTAGTTTCCAGCCAGCCACAGCACGTTCTCTTTGGTTTATTGGGTGGGTTTGTCAAACAGAGCAGGGGATTGGATTTGGAGTTCTGTGTTCCTACCAGATGTGACTACCCAACAAGGTTAGTCAGAGGAGCTCGTGGCAGCTGTATCATTTCCCACCGGGAATGGCTGGTTTACTTAGCAAGTGACCTCACCTCCGCAATCCTAGTAATGGCTGCTAGGTTCCTGCGGATTTGGAAGAGTCGTGTTGGTGGAGCAGGCTTCTGACCTTCCTTCTTGGATGTCCCATCCTTGTAGACAATAAGTGGTTTGTTTTTGAACAAGCTCAGTAAATGTGCAGGCTCTTTGCCTTGACTGACTCGGATCTGTGCGTATGTAGAGAAATGCAATAAAAGAAACAAAAGGACACAAGTGGTTATTTTTGGTCTTTGATGAATAGCTGTGGGGATCTTAGCCAACAATGCTAAGTATGTTAGCAAAAATGAGAAACAGCAAGCTGAGAAGATCTAAAAATATAGTTCCAGACATATAGAGTTAGAGCATTTGTGAGATTTTTTTTGTCAATCATGCTGACACAAAGACGAGATTCAAACTTCTAACACAATATTTAGCTGATTAAAACGGCTGCTATCTACTATAATAAGAACATCACTCATTTTCAAAAGAACTGTCATTTCATAGTGTTTTATAGAATTACTTAATTCTCCTGAAAAACTGTCTTGGAAGTTTAGATGTCCTGTATTTAAGCAGAAGAGAATAGTTGTTCATTTTATTCATTACTTCTATATATATTTTATCTGCAAGAGGATGAAAAAGAGTAGCATATATTTCTCATCCAGAGGATAACATGGATGATGAAAATGAACTCCCATTACAGATGTAAAAGATGCTAGTGCCATGAAGAATATGAAGAATGACTATTTTTAGGTTAATATATGATAAAAGTTATTTGTATGATTAAATGGTTGCATTTAATCTTCCTTTAGACATGTACCACTGGCCAAGGTAGAGGGCTGCAAGTCCCTGCCTTTCATTCCCAGAAAGAAAGGGAAAAAAGGGAATGAGACATGCTGTGTAGCCAGCAGAGTAGGATAAGTGGTGAGCCCTCAGTGAGGCCTGGGGCAGCTGAGAGCCGGGGTGCCCAGAAGGGCGGCAGCAGCTGGGCAGGAGCAGGTGCTTTTACTTATTTCACAGGTAGACAGACTGCTACAGTTCTCTGATAAGGATAACCTAGGACACATATACTTGTAAGGGACAAACTACAGCAGGATTTTACAAATGGGAAAAAAACCCTCAAACCACAAAAAAAGCCCCCAAACCAAAAACCTAAATAAACTCTAAAATCCCAAATCCCCCAAACTGCAGTGAAACATATTCATGCAAGCCCAACTTTTTAATAGTTATTTGTACTGTCGTGCCATCTAGTGACCATACAAAATAGCACACTTAAAGCTTTCAAATAATGCTGATAGAGATGTTAGGCGCAGGTAATATATTCTATTTATCTGCATAAAAATACACACATACATACACGTGTATATACACACATATGGATATGTACACATATGTATTCCTAAGCTCACTGCAGGCTAAAAGTACTTTTAAGTATCACGTCTACTGCAGTGAAATGGATCTTCTTCAGCTTTGATAAAAGGACTTTTTAAGCACCTTACTATTGCAGTTGTTAGCAGTAATATTGTTATTACTTTAAGATTAACATTGGCCTTAGGTATGAGGCAGGACCACATTGTGCTGGACTCTGTCCAAATATAGAACACATGTTAGGAATATTTCAAGCAGTAATTAACTAGAAGTGTTCTAATCCTTCCTTAATATAACTTCAATCAGAAATCATAACTGATTCGTGGGTAAAAGTATGGGCTGCCATCGGAATTAACCTTGCTGCCTGGGGGAAGCCTTTTGCTTTTGTAATTAAGAAATGGGAATCATAGAATTATCTCCTGCTGCCTAGAAAATCTCTGCTTGTCCCTTGTCGTCTTACAGCTCGAGCTTTTCTGTGAAAAGAGGCCTCTCAGGTCTTCGCCTACCCACCACTTCTCAGTAGCCATGTAAGGAGAGCACACCTACTCAAGCTAAGGACTACCTTATCTACTCACACCTTTTAGTTGCCGGTGTCCTGTGCCTTGCCTTGCACACCCCATTTCTGCTTTCATGGAGCTGCAAGTACTCTGGGATAAACCCAAGTTATGTTCCTCACCGAGGCAAGGAAAAGTCAGACCCTGTTGCATAATTCCAGCAGGTTTTCCTCTTCTGTCTGTCATGTGGCTTTCATATCTCCTAGTTTTGGCCCTCTAAAAGTCCAGTGTCTTGTCTGGGCTAAATATCACAACTTCCTCCATAATCAAAAGGAGACAGGGGAGCTCCCACAGGGCTACTGACTTGTCAGACTCCTTCTTCGAAGTGAGCTGCCCTGGGACAGTCTTATCATTCAGTCTCCACTGGCCATGCACAGGGTCTGTAAGTCTTGGCAGGACTGAAACCTAATTTTAAAACAGTGGAAATCAAAGGAAAGAAAAGGCAGTTTTAGGTTCTGGCATATCTGTGTTCTTTTGGACAACTGCATACAGAAAAGATGATTCAAATGGGCAATCTCTGGCACCTTTAACAGGACCCCATGGTGCTTGGCTTGATACAGACCTGAGCAATCGGCATTTCCAGTCTTTAAATGCTAAATCCTCCTTTCAATTCTCATTGAAATTTGCACGTATCACATGCTCTGTTTGATTTTATCCAAAAGACACTAACCTGCACAGCCTGATCATTTAATGACTGATCCAGCTGAACAGTCAGAAATGCAGATGCAGTCAGTTCATCTCTTGTAGCATGGGCTCCTTGCCTGAGGAAGACAAGGAGAAAGACAATGGTTAAACTCAGCTTCGAAATAACCCAGAGCTTGTGCTGTATGACAAACTCACAGTGAACAATCTTACATTTACATGTGTTCTACTCAAAAGGATATAAAGCCAACATAAAATAATATCCATACACTGCAGGTCTGTGCAAAGGCAGCCAAACATACCATGTGTAGATGATCTGCCCTCTAGGGTAAGTGTAGAGGATAATGTAACAGTCGCCCCCATAGAACTGTCCATATGTCTCAGGTCCCACAGGAACTCGGCCACTGCTTTCCACACGCCAGATCTGGGGAAACAGGGAAATCGCTGGAGATTGCTGAACTTCATCCTGAGACTCTTCACAAAGCATTTTACTATCTTATCCCTTGAGTGTCCTTTTTGTTCCCAGGTGTGATTGAATAGAAAAGGGAGGATTCTTCATGGGGTAGGTAGATACACCCTGTGCCCACTGAATGAATGAATGATGACCATCAGCAAGGGACTGCAATACGCTTTTCTTTGTCTTGATGCTTTATTGCCACACGATCACTTCATAATCCTATGCTGAACTTACTTTCTTAACATCCTAAGGTGACAATAAGACATGGCACAACATTATGATCCATCATAAAACCAACATATCATTCTGGAGAGGCACACTGCAGTCGGATAACACACTGTTAGGCAGATTTCTTCCTATTTCATTCAGTACAGCCCAGTTCAGTTAACAACTGGCTGCTCAAGCATATGGACTATCCCAAGTGAGAGGTCAGAAACTAGAAAATACACCAATGAGAGTAGGTAGGTAGGTATTCATCCCTTCTTTTTCTTCCAGAAGCTCAACATGCAATTTGTATTCAACAGGCCACGTTGATACAATGCCATGCCAGCCCTGTGTAGTCCAAAGATAGTCCTGAAGTGGGTTATGGACAAATCTAGAAAGACTGTACAGTCATCTTTTTCTCTCCACATCCAGGCTACCTGAGAGACACACTAGGGACGAAGGAGGTTCCTCTAGAAACCAGACTGGATACATACATAAAGGCATGGAATGGATTTCTGACTCCAAGAGCAAGTCTTCCCATTCCAAATTTCAAACTGATATGAGCCTGAAGTTTTTCCTTTAGACTAAGGATCATATTTAAAGTATATATTTACAAGGTATCGTGTAGAAGGGGGAATATTTCTGCTGTTTGATTTCTCTTGATGACTGGTACCTCTTTCATAAGCACAAAAGAACACAACCCAGCATACGGCTGATATTCATGGTCTACTTCAAAGTAGTTTTTCTGATGCTAGAAGTAACACTTCCACTAATGTAGTGTTAATCTAAACAACAGTATAAAAATTAAAACACAAAGTAGCAGCTTAGCCCATTACAAGTAGCAGAATATACTATTTACATAATATACAATTTATTACAATCCGAAAATTACCTCTACTTTCCCTGACCCATCATCTACCATGTTATGCTGGGCAGCCATTTGTGGAGACTCGTGTAACTTGGTAGCATCAAATTCAATCTGCTCAATTTTAGCCACTCTCTCTGTGACATATACTTTGCCGAAGCCATCGCTTTGATCTTTATCCTTCCAGTCTTTGAAAAACTGTTTGAAAATTGGCGTTTCACCTCCTTCGGGGAGGACTTGAATCTGAAACGAAGAAAGACACATGAAACAGAAGGAAAACAAAACGGACACAGCTACTCAAACAGAAATTTTCCTAGATTATATGTCAGTGAAATATTGCCCATATGTCTTATAAGCCCCTACAAATATCTTTTCTGCTGACTTAAAAACAGTGTCTTTAACAGAGCTCATGCTCTCCTGGTATCACCTCTATAAATAGATCGCACCTGTGTGTTGGCAGGATAATTCATCTGCTGTATGAATTGTTCAGCATTCTTCATGGCAGCTTTTCTCTCTTGAGGGTTAGCATCTTTGCCTGATTAAAAGAGAAGGATAACAGTACATGGGAAAGGGCAGTAAGCTCACAGGACCTTCAAAAACAGTTCTCTTTGATGTTGCTCTTCCCTCAGTCTTGAACAAACACAAATGCTGGACATAGCATGAGCCAGAAGACTCACATGAAGTTGAATGGCCAAAACAGTACTTAGGTAGCTTTGAAAACAGTTAATTTAAAGGGGGGGAAAGGGGGAGAGAGAAAAAGGGGGCATTTTGTTCCTACAAAAATAAAAACTGTTTAATAATACTTGCTTGGCTCAAGATACCCTGGGTCTTTTCTCTGACTCTTTCTTTGGTGGGCTGCAATATGGCCAATAAAGCTGAACTGCCTCTGCTTCTTCAGGCAGTGCAAAAGAGTACAAAAGAGTAAAAGAAACTCCTGTTTTGTCTGGCTGGGCTTTGCAACTTAACCATTTCCCTATCCACTGCTCCTTGTTCAGCCTTGCTCAGTGTTAGACATCTCTGGAAGTCTGTGTGGGATCACACTGTGTATCGGGTCAGTGTCCCAGCAGGCTGCAGTGACTACATTCCAGAGACCTCTTAGTCTAATCAGGTGCTCTGATAAGGTATTCATTGTATCCCATCTTGAATGAGACCATCGCCGAAGTAATTCACACTTCTCAGCTTAGTGGCCTGAAGATTTCCAGCAGAGATAATAACTGCAGTCCCCAGTGCAGGGGTGAGACTCACAGTCTAATGGGGGTTTCCACACATGATTTTTTCTGGCAGTAGCAAAGTGAGGATACACAAAGGAGCACACAGGGCCAGAATCAAAGAGCCAAAATCATATTTTATTTATTTTATGCCTGACCCTGTTGGCTTGGTTCTTCCAGGAACTGTCGTATAGAGTGACAATTGGGAATCAGGGGGTCAGATAGATCATACACCATCTGAGCACAATGCTCCCCAAATATTTTCTTTTAAAGCAAGTTTCCCTAACTGCAAATAAAGTTTTTGAGTAAAATGCTTACAATGCTTCCTGGGTTGACTTGAGAGGCTTGACAATGCACAAAGTAATTATTTGGTATTGCATGCAGTAAAAACAAAACACAAATGCCACAGAATAATTAATAAGCTGCCTTGCACAAAAAAAAATAAAAAAGGAGATACTCAGCACTGGATTTAATGGCAGCACTACAACAATCCAGCTATAAGGTGTCAAGACCTCATTCCACAGTAGTAGTATTCTTCTTCGGGGAAACATTCAGACAAAGCAATTGCAGACTGATGATACCTCAGAGAAATATTTACAAGAAAAGAAGAGACATCAAAGTATTTGCAAGCTTATGCTTTTAGTTTATGCCCTGGACACGCGCCTTTCAGTTTCTCACCTCTGTGGAGATATCTACCCAAATGGAATGTTCAGTGCTCAGATTTTTGTCCAGAAGACAGGGATTTGATGACAATATACAGAACTCATAGAATTATTTATGTTTGCTTTGTACTTGCCACTTAGATAAGCATTTAATCGCCCAAGCTTACAGATACCTCAAAACCAGGATCCTTGGACAAGACTCAGTCTGGAGGCCCTTACGTGAGTGAGCAACCCTTGTTCACAGACCGTACCAGGCAAGAGCTGTGTGCAGGGTGCAGTGCCCAGCCAGTGCTGAATTCTTGCTAGTGTCCCAAGGGTGCTGTGTCAACTCCTTCGGCATCTCTGTGTGGCTTCTGCATTCGCAGTACAAGTGACCTCTTACCTTTCCACACAAAGATCTTCCTGGCAGCGCCATGGTCCAAAATGAAGCACTCCTCAGACAAAAGCATAGCCATAGAGAAGGGGTTTTCCTCTGCTACCACAGACACCTTCATGGATCCGCTTGCATCTGACACCTAGGAAAACAATCATTTCAAATTCAGATCAACTCTGGCTTTTATAGACAAATTAATTTGTGCTCCCAGAGGTATTATAAAAATCAGTTGGCATTCCTATATAACTGGCTATATGAAATTTGTGTACTGCTGGAAAGTAAAGTAGGCTAAGGATTATTATTTTTTGTTTCATTTCATTTTACATCCAACAGAGGGAGATGTAGTGTTAATTTTAGGAAGTTTGTTGGATCCTTGTCTCACAACTTCTTAAAATAAATCCATTTGTCTTCCACTTCAACAGCTCAAAGTTAAAAATCTGTGTTCTCTTCAGTCTCCTTGACATGCTCGGCTGAACTGGTATAGTCCCTACTCCCAAGCAACTCACACTGAAGCCAAAGGTACATGTACATGCTGAACAACAGCATTTGAAACTATAATAAAATAGTCCAACACTGACACTAACAGGTGACATGCCTACATTTATAACCTACTGTTCTTTAATTGGAAACTCTAATGTAAGACCTGTTGCAGAATCTGCTTTGTAACCTCCACCACCACTGTAAGTTCACGTAGACCTTCAAAACCTTTTAAAAATCGCTCCTGTATAGCTGAAAAGACCGATTATTACAAGTGAAAATAGATTATTACTATTGTAATTGCTTTTCTAGCAGTCTTTATTTCCTTTCATAATTAAATATTAATTTTAAATATATCATTATATCTTACATTTTGTATTATGGAAGCAGAAGAAGGAAATCACCACTGCAAACAAATAAAAATCAACCATTATACCTACTCTGAGGGCTCACCACAGACCCGTCTCCTGCCTCTGACGTTCACTGTTATACTGCAACACATTTAAATGTAGCTGGCAGAGCTCTGTTAGCAGGACCTGTGTACTTAGACTAATTCATTAGATATCCACAGAAATTTCAGAGAGTTTTTAGGATTCAAAAATGCACTTTGCCTTCTCTAGTTATGTTTTACTACAACGGTCCTGATCATCCATGCAGGCCTTCTTCTTTTGTTTTCCATTTTTGTTTCCTTAAACCGCTGCTATGAAGAGAAATATGCACAAGATTTTTGGCATGAAAGGAATGATTAATGTGAATTAAACACAACAGATGGACAACTATGACTAAAAATGGCCTTGTAACAATGATCACCCCATAGAGACTTCTTGCAAACCCCAGGTGCACCTATGGGTAGTGGAAAAATCATGTAAGAGGCAGGGAGAGAGGTGTCTCTATCCTGTGGTCTGTGGTCGGTGTGGTGCAGGAGCTGCAGAGGGAGTGACTCATCCCCTCTCACACCTCACTGCAGCTTCAAAGTCATTGCAGACAGCACCTAAAAGGTCTCACACATGGGGATCCAGTAGCACTCCATGCTGTCAGAGTGTTGCCACCTTGTTAGCCAAATTCTCCTTGGTAAGTGATGATGGGGAAAGGAATAAAGTTATAGACACATAAAATATAACATAACTATCCATCTCTTAAACTCTGTTAAGAATAACTAAGTCATATATGACTACTAAAACTCTCCCTGTTAGAATTAAGAAGACAGGATTATTTAAGAGCAGTTAATTCTTCTTTGACCTGCACTGAGTAGTTCATAGGCCATGTTTAACTTGTTTCCTGACTAAACAGAAATGTAACCCATTTCTTTCCCTCAAATCACCTGGACTATCTTGATTGATATCCTTTGAGAAACTTGTCCATTGTCTGCAAATAAACTAAAATAACAGCAGTTCTGTAAATGAAGCCAGAACTCCATATATGAGGAAGGAATGAATGAAAGCATGAGTACTGTTGAGCGTACCTAACTATAAGGAAATAAATAAATAACTTACCATATACAGTTTAGCACTTCTCCTATTTGTGATATCAGCCAGCTCATCGTCATCATCACCACACTCGGGAAGCTCCGGCTTGCTCCCTAAAACCTGTACAAGAGAATAAAATTCAATGCAGAGGGAGAGAGGGAGTAGGTGCTGTAGCATAAATGCTTGAACATTAATGTATTGTCACGGTAATTGAATAATTGGGATCATCTTTATATATAATACAATCTAAAACCAAACTCATGGCTGACACAAACATGTCATATGTTAATAATTTTTAAATTTTTTTTTAAAAATAATTTTTTAAAACTGTGTCAGATCTCCAGCAACTTTATACCTACATGATGTCTTTTCCACAGGTCAACTTGCTGCTTGTCTATACTCTACAAAATACACTTAGAGAGGTCTATATGATCCTATTCTATCTGTGTGTTTACATGACTGTCTTCTCTTTTTCTTCCCAGTACCTTCTAAACTGTTGTCAAGCACATCTTGTAATTTTTGGAATGACATTACTCTTAAAATGTTTAACAATACTAAAATTAAAACTGACAGAGTGAAATATATTAGTTGACATTATAAAGTATTTCAATTAACGATGTAAAATACCAGATTATGAGTTCTAATAATCTTAAAAGTTACAGATTCTTAATCCTACTTTAAGGGGAAAAATTTAGCTAGGGTCTTGATAATAATTTATGGTGTGAGAAAAACATTTTCTTGCTCTATCACTAGAATATCAGTTTTAACATTGTGGCAGTTTTACACCACAGGCAGTATTATAACAATTATCACTACAAGAAATGTACAGAGGTTCATCAAGAATATGTTAGGTCAGGTAGTCATTATTAAATCCTAGTTACCCTTTCTTAGTGATCTTTCCTTAATGATTCATTTATGGCCACATCCAAAGGTTACACACAGAATATTATGGATTTCTATGAAATTATGTCCCAGAGTGAAGGCAGTAATTTATATGTCTGAGAGACTAAATATTAACATAAAGTACGAGGGCAGTGCCAGCCTTCCTACGAACTTGTGCACTATCTGTATAACATGCTGTGCAATATAACATGGAGTCACATGCAAAAGCATTGTAAATATTTGACAAAAGGGAAGCCCAACAAAGCATACAGCTGCAAAGATTTTGGAAAGAAAAACAATATAGAATAAATATTTAATAGAAATCTGCCATCTGTGGAGTCTTCTGACCTGGTAAAGTCAATAAAGTAGTAAAATAAAATAAAATGAAAATAGCCTTAGCAAGTGTGATTGTTGCAGTTCAAGCTAAAAAATTTTATCTGTGACTCATTGAAGACAAGAAAGCAACGCCCGAAGTGTTTAAGAAAGATGTTACACATAGCTCTTCAGCAGCTATCAGTCAGCAATTCCTGAATTTACACTACGTGGCTGCAGATTTGCTGCTGCAAAGGCCAAGTAGGGCTCCATGTCCACAGCAGAGTGCCACTGTGCTGGTGAACAGCTAAAACAGTGGGCATATGTGCTTTATTGACACCAGGTTTCTAAAAATGCTTCCCTTCCTACCTGTCTTTGTAATGCCAGGGTCACAAAATTGCCAAGTAACAGGCATACATCTTTACCTGAACAGACACTGAACAAGTCTGAGGGTTTTATAACATTTGACTTTTAGTAACCAATAAGAGGGTAAAAGAGTCCTTTTAATAAAACTCTCAGAAGTTTGTACTCACTGGTTCTCTGCTTAATTAGGCATTTACAGGAAAAGGGGGAAAAAAGCCCAACAAACCCCCCCCAAATAAACAAACCAACCAACCAACCAAACAATTTTGATTTCTGACACAGTTAAAGTCAGTGTTTTTCTTTACTGTGGCACCACAATTATTTTGCAGCATCTTTGTAAGTCACGCACAGTGATATAAAATGCCTTTTTTTTTTTTAACTATGCAAGTGTCATTCTGAGTATTTTAAAACAAATCATGCCTGTTGGTGTTTGTGAAAGCATCTTGACAGAAGCAGCTTCTCTATTCACAGCAAGGTCTAGGTGCTGCAGTCTGGCAGCAATTAAAATAAGCAGCCCCTATTATTTAAAAATTGGGCTTTAAATTCGGGCCCAGCACAGGTTAGATTGCTGGCCTGACCTGTTGCTGTCTTAAAACCAAATGCAGACACATTTTTCTGAACTAGATGGAGAATTATTGTCAGACTCCCAAAATCTGGTCTTAGGAAACCTCAGTTCATGGGTACTTAGGGAGAGGTGTCAGAACCCTCTTTGCACAGGTGCAGTTACAGATATGAGATGATCTGCCCTGGAAAGGGTAGAGGCATTCTGATTCCAGGGAAACCCATCCACAACTCATGAAACAGCAGCTTCCACAGTAGCTTCTCTGGCCAAAGAGAGCTTCTCTGGCCCTGTGCTTCAGCACAGGTGAGCAGAAAATACAAATTACTAATTTCTGACATTCTTTTTCTCAGAGGAGCCCAAAAACAAACAGAGAAGGGCCTTGAGACTGCCCCCTTCTCCTGCATTTTAAGTCACAGTTGCTTGTAGATCCTGGCATTGTGGTGACCCTTGTTAAGAAGGACACGACGTGCTTCTCCTCCCACCAGGTAAGAAAACCCAGGACTTGCGAGGAGGGCTGTGCAGCCAGCTCAGCTGTCAGAAAATGCCTTGAGCTGAATCACCAGTGGTACCTGCACGTGTTGGTATCAAAACCAGAAGACGATACAAGGTTAAAAGACCTAAGGCCTGTGACGGCACCAATTGTGAAGACATGTAGCATATAAATATATACATATAAATATATATACTCAATATATGAAGTGATATTGTATGAAATACATGTAGTCAGTACACCAGTACACATCTGTATTGCTAGGAACAATTTATGCAGTTTCCAACATGCATTTGTTTCCAGTTTGTCTTACAGACTGGAGGATGAGACAGATCATGCAAGGAAAAATTCTGCACTTAAACACAGAGCATGAAAAAATGCTGAAAAAATATTAAGTTATTTTCCAAAGAAATGCCTTCCAGTGAAGTTGTCTTTTCTCCTGGTAAGGCAGACTCCCATGCTATGGCTCCACACACATATGTCTGCAGGTTATGACAATTAACAGTTTTATCAATAAGATTACAACAGTAACTGCTATGCTGGAATTGGGTTGTATCATTACATAAGCACATGCTGGCTGAGCTGCAGCTCTCTGGGGCACCTCCCTTTTTACAGATAATTCTCATGTGATGAATCAAAAAGAAAACAAATCACACCAGCTGAGACTGCAGTCAAAGGCTCCCAAAGCTTTGCAGCGAGGTACCCCAACAAAATGATTTATACCAACAGACCATTTGAAGGACATTGGGTCTTCTGATACTTATCTACATACAGTCCTAGTTTCCACAAATCCTGGGGTAGCTATGTACACAGGACTTTGCTCACATCATCCTCCCTGTACAGTCAGGCTGCTCCTCTGGGTCTTGGCACCGTTTGGCCCAGTGCACTGACAGCCCTAGGCTGGCTCTCCTGCCTGCTCTGAGGTGTGAGACCCTGACTTACAAACATGCCAAGAACTCAGACCCACAAATCCACCCCAGACACGTGGAAACAGCAATGCTCTCTCGGGTCCACAAGACAACGCAGCCACCCTTTTCCCCAGATGTCCAACCATATCAGCAAACTTCAAACCTTACATCTCATAAATACACAGGTGCACACACAGGCCTTGAAACCACTTTTAAAATCATCATCATTGTTATTATGTTTATCATATTATCATTATTCACTACTACCGTAACAGTAATATAAAGAGTAATTAGGAGCCCTGAAAGCACATCCATGCCCCATCTTCTTCATTCTTTGGGCTTAGCATGGTTTTAGCAAAAGTATTCATTAACGCCATACCTTTAGATCTTGTCTGAAGACATATAACAGGAAGTCAGTCTGCATTAATCTTAACATTTTGGGGCTTGTAAGTTCTGTTAGACTTTTGTGTTGACACTCTTAGGTTAGAACAGCAATACCATTATGCAAACCAACAGAATATCTGTTCCTCTGAAATTGCTCAAGTTCACTCTTGTGGTAAGTGCAACATAGCTTACCCTGCCTGCAAAACCTGTTTCATATTTGCATGTGCACAAGCTCTTCTCTGTAAATATCTGCACCCCCTCAGAGAAGTGCAAAATACTGAGCCAATGCTTTTACTCAGAAGTGAAACTCCGCCCTTAAAAAAGAATAGAAGAAATCACAGACAAAGAGTTTTTAATCTAAAGGAATGTGACAAGGTAAATAATTTAAGATAAAGTCATTAAAAGAAATTTGGCAAATATTTTCTTCATAACTGGAGAAGCCAGCTCTGCATCATAAAATAGCTGATATTGATTTAATGGAAGCAAGACGTTTAAGGAGTTCAATGAGGCTGAAAATCCACCTAGGAAAACAATACCTGAAGAACATGTGAAGTGAAGGTTAATTAAGAGAGAAAACCAGTTTTATACAGTTTAACTTGTGTACACTAGCATCGTGTTTGATTTTCTTCTTCATATAGACACTTTGGGTTAGGTTTCTGGGTCTGAAACTGAACTGTTTGTTGTGGCTGTGATCCTGAACATCAGATCTCAAAAGCACTCAAATTCCCATCTTTATATGCGAAGAGCAATAGAAAGAAAAGCAAGAAATTTACATAGCTCAAAGCTGTCTACATGACCTGACATTTTATCACTTAATGCTTCTGGAAAACAGTCAGGGTAGTAGCTCATCATTTACTTTCTTGTATGCTTTGACGTAAGCAAGTATATCCTGCTCCACAAATTCAAGGTACACATGTAGGCTGTGACAGAGAACAAAGCCACTATGCAGGACTACAGGTCTGAACAACAGACACGGTGTGAACTCATTGGTAGATAAAGGCTTAGATTTTTATTAGCCTACAAAGCAGAGAAGAATAGGAACAAGGAACGTCTCTCTGAAATAAGTATTCTCTCAAATATGTACTTCAGCAGCCAGTAAAAGGAAAAACATCCATCAGAGAGAGGAAGGGATGAACACAATGCAGGCTAATAATCCCCTGGCTGACCCTGGGTACCAGTGCAGAGGATTATCAGGCAAAGGTGGCTTTAGGGCTTTGCTGCTGAAGTAACTGGCCACAGTTTAACTTCTAATTGTTTTGGGTTACTGGTTCCTCTGCCAGAGCACAACCACTGCTGAGGATATTCTGTGCCACACAAAAATGACTTGTGACATTGGTCAGATTATGAATAACCAAATATGCTTATTTTACTGGTTATTGTGACCTGGAACTCTTCCCATCAATTTGAACAAACATTCATTGTCTTACAAAAAATTACACTCCCTATGGGAAAAACGTATCCTTGCACTGAACTGCTCCCAGGGTTTCTGCCTGAAATTGCCTCTCACTAGCAATTCCAGCAGCAACAGATCTCATCACATGCTCACCTTGAGCAGACGACCTCCCACCCTCCTGAACACAGACTGAAAATAAGATGGAAACAGCCATAATGCACTGAGAAGTGGGCAAAAGGATGGTTTATGTTAACAAATGGTTCTGGCATGCTGTTAATTTCTGGGCGTTTACCATGTAATTTATCAAAAGGACTTTCTGGCATTAAGGTTTAAATCTGATCTGTATGAATTCAGATTTCTATAAAACAGCAAAACACATTAGCTGCTCATGGCACTTTTGATGCATAAATTATGGCCTATATTTTTAGCCAGTTTCTGTTGTCTCAGGAATTTCAAATGCAAATCATAGTTTTTTCAAAGCTCTGTGCTTAAACTGCCTAAAAATAGGGCATTAGGCTTTGGCAGCTTTTAATAAAATATTTGCAACCTTGCATATCTGTCTGGGATAATTTGAATATAAAGCCTTTACTCACATGATAACAATATTTTAACATTAACTGTCTGTTCTGTGCAACTGGCCATGGATAACATGTTCACAAAAAGGTGTCTAGATCAGTCCTGAGACTAAAAATTTGATTTTTTGATAGTTGGGCTCTGAGGTAAAACAGGCTGCTTTCTTTCCTGCTGGGACTGCACAGCTGGCAGTATCTAAGCTAGTTATTTACTCTGAGACTGGGTGTGCACGAAATGAGGAAATCCCCAGCCTACCTTATCTTCAACTATCTGGCTTTTAGGATGCCTCCAAGATGAACAGTGATCCCATGCTGGAGAAACCAGGAGGGTGAATGGCAGTAACTATGCAAATGCAGCAGTCTTTTTCTAACCATTACTGCTGCTGAATGAACATGGAAGAATTGAGCTGTTCAGCACCTGCCTACCTGCAGCATAATTAAAAATGAACTAATCAATCACTTCCACATCTTTTTTGCATTTATACTAATTCTTCCTACCTAAATTTTTAATCTCACTCCTTCGTTAACATCGTCCTTTGATACCAGAAGTAGTATTAAATATGGGACCCAAACCCTGCAGAGACTTGCGTATGTACTTGAGATGCCCATTTTTTCTGCTTTATCGGAACATAAATTTAGGCACACATTGAAGCCTTTGCAGCTTTGCAGATCTCTGTTTGAAGGCCTCGTGGATAAAATATCTTATGTGCTGCGTGACAGTGCATGCTTATGTGTTGGATAATAATGAAATAAATCAGTAACTAATGTCAACAGGGCACCTCAGACATAAAGAATATTTATCTGATAAAATCCACAACACTCTCAGCTTTTCATTCCTTAAGTGCCTCCAGTTTTGCAGCTGGTCCCAAGGCTGTGGCAGGCTGGACCATACCGAAATGGGAATAAAAAGAAGAGTATGGCAAACACTCCACGAAGCTTGAGCTGGAGGCAGTGACGCCTTGAAGTACCTATCTGAAAACAGAGGCTAGACAAAATTAAGAGAATAAAAACAGGTATTTATTTGAAGGGCCTTCAAAGGTACACCTTGGGCAGTCAAAAGCCTCCGAGGGGCTCCACCCAATATGGACACTGGGTCACGGGTTTTTCACACTTTTATAAGTGTGGTCCATTTGCATATCAGGGTTAATTCTCCAATTATAATTTCAGGCAATGATGTAATTACCCCAAGTTCGCCCCCCCTTTAGAGGCTTTAGTCTACATATTTTGGGGCCTGGGACAAAAAGGTGTCCTTGAAGAGCAAACCTAAAGAGGATTTGTTATGTCTAACCAGAATGAGGGAACAGTGGCTAACAGGCCATATGAAGTTTCAGAGTTACACACTAAGCAGTACGGGATCTGAAAAATATAAAAATTAAAACCTAAGGCATCAGCAGCAGCCCACGATTGGCAGCCAGAGACCCTGCTAGAAAATCTGTGTTCCCAGGGGATGCACAGCAGTTGGAAGAGCAGCAGGCAGCCATGACACACAGCAGCATCAGGTGTTTCAGCACTCAGTCCACGAGAGGGGAAGGTGGAAAAAGCTACTCAAGGCATTGGAATATTTTTGCAGTGCAACACTGACTGTATTCATGAGCTCAACATTTCCAGTCCCATACAGCAAATAGACCAGGTGTGCCAGGGGATCCTCTCTGGTATGATGCCAAACTCTTCAGTCCAAGACAGAGCACAGATTGGACTCTATGGTTTAAGAGAGCAATTCAGAGAGTATTTTGACAGATTTTTTCTAATGGCTCCTGCTGATGTTTGAAATAAATTAAATATTTATTAGGACAGAAAGAGAGAGCAAGAATGTTCCTTTCACCTGGTTGTCTAGGAGATATATCCTGCTTAGCTCTTTGAAAATAATTTCCTCTTGCTGGTTTAGGTGCCCTTCACTAACTGATCTATGTCTTTAAGTTCCTACACATCCTAAAATTTTGTGTGAAGGAGCCAAAATGTTCAGCTATGATTTACAGTTCTTCAGAGTTAGAAGCTGCAGCACTCATTACTGCAGTATTTAAATCCATCTTAATTTGCCTACCTTTTATTTTTAAAAGTAAAGCCAGAGAGTACCAAAGTCATCGGCAGTTGTGTAAGCAGAAGACCTGGCCCTAACAATCTGCTCTGCAGTACCTGCAATAATTATATTTACAGATTCCTTCAGCATCACACACTCGGTGGTGGTGAAAATACTGCATTGATCCCACAACACATGGGATGCTTTCTTCCATAGAGCTGTGCTTCACTCTTGCCCAAATGTAAGAGGATTTTTATTCCAGTTTTACATGGCCTGGACAGTGAACAGCAGTCTGTGCACATGCGGAGTTCTTTTTAAAAAACCCAACAAAACAATCTACATAGCTTTCCTCTCTGAGCCCTTCCTGCACTACAGAACTTTCACTTAGGAAAATTCAAAGGCAACCTTGCACACAGATGCCAGTTGCTCTGCAAGGGGCTGGGAGGAGACAGACCTGCAGAAAAAAAATGAATTAAAAAAATCCCTTCAAGGTGCATTTTTGTTAGGGAGATGCAGGATGCCAGGAAGAGACTATCTCTGAGCTTTTTATACAGCAAAGAAAATCTACCCTTTCAGGTCTTCTCCATGATATTCCCCTGTTCAAGAAAGTACCTTGAAATAAGAGCTAACAAGCCCACGTGGAGATAAGTGCTAACATCTCCTGTCTTTGGCCTTCTCTTAATTATGCTCATTTAATAACTGAAAATTATAGTACTTTTTCATCAATAGATTTCTTGATAGTATAGCACAGAAAGGAAAAAAGCCATTACAAACTCTATTCACATTCTAACATGTAATTATAAGATTATAATTGACTTACGTGGTAGGCCTGCAAGTGCTACAGCTGCTAAAGAAGGAAACCTAACAAAGATGAGTGGTTTTCTCACTCACAAGAACACAAATGAGACACTGTTATAATTGGATCGCAAGCACTTCCAGAAAATCATTAGGATCTTAGAAATTCACTAGAATACCTAGTATAGAAGCAACTTTCCTAGCATAAGAAATTAGGTTTTCAACCATCTGCTAGTAGAGCTGTTCATAAAGAATTTAGCTCATGCCATGCAGTGTGATACACCTGAACATTTTCTTTTCTGAAATTAAATTTCTAATGCAGGCATTGAAATTCATATTTAGAGACTTAATTAGAAGCCTGGCTTTCGAATACGTTTGCCACCTGCAGCTCCTATTCAGTTCCCTGTCATTTAAGTACCTGGCTTCATGCAGCCAAGACTGAAAACTGCAGCTTGAAGAATATTATGGGGAACTCTCAGTGTTTTGGAAGATTCCTCCTTACCAGCCTCTGCCATTCTCTGGAAAAACCCCTCTTGATTTTCTATCTGGGTGTGGGGAAAACACTGGGCCAAATGCTCAGCTGGTGCAGAGCAGCTAAGCTGCACTGGAATCCAGGCCATGCATGTTTTGTCTCAGTACGAGTTGTGAAATTTAGTTATTTAAATGTAAATTCGCATCCAGAAAAGGGACTGTCCTTAATGAAGGAGATAGGCTCAGTGGCTGTAAAGAAAACAGGACTCCTGATTTTGACAGCTTGAAACTGGCACCCTGCAGGGCAAGGAGTTTGTACTTTGTATCCACATTCACAACCTATCATACACTTTAATTAAACCACGAATGTTTGGTGAACTGCCACTCCTCACACTGAACAGGTGTTGCTGTGAAAGGTGCACGGTCAGGTGTAGGATTTTCAGGTGTAGGATTTTTTACCCCTGTAGATTTATACTCCTGGTCTATTTTGAGTTGTATCTAACAAACTCTTACTGCTCAAAATGATAGGACCCAAATTCTTGCTGGCACCTGCGTATATCCAAAATCACTCCAGTGAAGAAGCATATTCGTCTTCCTGAGGGGTAAATTTCACCCATCGTTTCAAAGCAGCCTGAGAAGGCTGTCTGTTCATTTGAATAGCCGATGCAACTCCCAATAGAAACTACAGCTAGTAGCTCTGCTGTTTTCTGTGCATTAGCTTTCTTAAGTCTTTGCATTCTCATGAAAACGTAGTTAATTTCTCTGCGTGTCTGTGTTACTGAGTCTGCACTGGGGTCTCCTACAACTTCCATCGTCCTCACCCCTCTCTCAATGCCTTCATTTTCCTTTGTACATGACTCTTTAATACTGCCTCTACCCTGGGACTTGACTTCATTTCTACTATTTATTTCACAAAATTCCCTGGAATCGTGTCTATATTTTCTCAATTTAGATAATAAAAGACATTACTTTGGTTTACATATTTCCAAAGCCATAGATAAGACTTCATTACTTTTCATATTGGGCATTTTTTTGGTAGTGGACAGGTCAGGCCGGACCAGTTACATGCAATTCACAGCTTATGAACACGGAGCATTTGAGTAAAACTGTGTACAAGGTACACAATTGAACAATTGTTTAATCCCTAATGAATGCCTGGAGTTCGTAGTCCACAAAAAGATAGAATAAAATATTATTCTAGGAAGTTACCCCTCTTCCTCCTCTTGCATCACCCTTACTCCCACTGTTCCTCCACTCCTCTGTATACGAAACAAACAAACCTCCCCTTAGCGTGACTTGAGCTCATAATACAACCAAAAGGAAGGGAACAAGAAGAAATGCCAATGTTGAGAGCAGCAAGAGCAGTTTTTGCTTTTGCAGAGTTGTGATGACTGATCCTGCTCTTGCTGGCTCTGGGAAAGGAGCAGGTACCAAACCGGTACCTTCACCGGTGGGGCACGTGCTGCTATTCCAGCTTTATATAATGATCCATGTGACAGGGCCAGAGACTGCGGGAACCTGCCCAGCTCCTTCAGAGCAGCATGTCCTTGCACTCTCACACCCACTCACATGTCACGGCAAGCCTCACTTTTTCCCAGCTACCTCACTGTGCTCCATGCTGCCCTTGGAAATTATCTTCGGTTTGTAAAAAATAATTTTTAAGGGCTTGAATTTAATAAGAAAGGAAGGAGTGATCCTGCTCTTCTATCCATATGGGCAGATATCTATCCAATTAATTCAAGGATTACTGGAGCTTCATGTTTTCAACATGTCTGCATTATTTGGATCTCTAGAGAAACTGTAACTTGCATTTGCAAAGGGATCTCTTTATTGTCTGTGCTCTTTATCCACAGGGCTGAGCTGGCACTGCGTAGTGCTGCCAGTCCCTTTCCAGGTAGAAAGGTGTGACTGGCTGTAATATGATCCGACCATTCACGCATAGTATTTATTCACACTACAGGCAAAAACAATCGTCACTGAATACAATGGCACTCAGGAATTCTCCTGATTAAGCACTGCTTAGGGGCTTTAAAGAAAAAGCAGGGACGAGAAAGGCTGCCTTATCAGAAAGGAGGAAGAGGTCCCCCCTGTTGCTCAATATTTACACTAGCTGAATCTTTACACAGGTATTTTATGAGAGGTTTGGACCCACCTGTTGTAAGGGCACTAGAACGCTCACAAAAGCAAGCACACGACAGCTGGAAATGCTGAGTAAATAAAACCAGTGGAGCTTTATGTTTAAAGGCAGAGGAGTGATTCCAAAGATGCATAGTAACATGATGATTCGCTTTCTTGTGGTTTTCAACCTCAGCTGTCACATTTCTCAGGTTTCATTGTTTTCAGTCATGAAAATCAAAAACCTTTACATCAAAACCACAACAAAAAGTCTCAGCAGTAAAACGCGCAGCAATCATGTGATACCGAGAGCTGCAGTTTTAAGGGAGTAATTTGTAGGGGGACATTAAAGCAGTTCTATGAATCAGACAGGCTCAGAGAAAACAGAGCCATCTTGAAAAGTGTTAGCTGAACATGACATGACATTAAGTAGAAGGGGCAGACGCAGGCCCAACACTTAGGTTAGGGAAAACTCAGTCTATCCTACTTTTTCCTTGGCCCTCATACCCTACAGCCTGACACAGCTCCACGGCACACTTGAAACGTATCACAGGGAGATGAGTCTGTGTAGACAGAAAGTACTCTCGACATAAAAATATTCTAGGGTGTCTAATATTTCAAATTACAGCAATATAGGAAAACAAGTATACTAAGACTTTCTCCTCCCCTCTGCTTCATCTCTAGAGTTATGACACCAGATCAAGGGATTGGTGCCTTATGAATGGAGGATTGGATGCTTTGCATCTTTCCCTTGGGTGACTCAAAACTGAATTTCTATGCTTCCTGCATTACTGCAAGCACCTTCAGCTTGCTGGCTGACTAGAAAACTTCACAAAGACAGTAATTTCTGATTTCTTGTTTCTCCAGTTTGCCACTACTCCACAATATTAAATATTGAGATTATGGGAAACTCTTTTCAAAATACAGCTTCTCCAATTTTGTCCTCTCTTCAAACTTAGAGCAGAGATTCCAACCAGAGTTACAAAATTGCCCATCCTGAGCATGGGTGCCTATTACTTTGGCTGCCCTCTCAGTCCTCAGTGATCTCTCGGGTATCCAAAAGCGGTGCTGTGAGATCTCTGCTTACCACTGCAAGCAGTGAGAAGGATGAGTATCGGTGTCAGCACAGTGGGCCCAAGGGGGCAGATAGGGCTAGCAGCTGACACTAGAGGATTTTGGTCCTAGGTTATCTTTGAAATCATATATTTAGTCTTCCTTCTTTAAAAAAAAA
>VZTA01003768.1:207904-228993 GCA_013398855.1 Mohoua ochrocephala
AGAAGAAGTGTAGCTAGCTCTAAGCTTAACATGGTCACTCTATAGCTACCAAACTGAGTCAAGCATTGCAAAGACCTGTTTTTGCATTGGTCCCATGAAGGTTAAAAAATTCCTGTAACACAAATTGAACATTCAGGGCTAAGACTCAGCAGAATGGGAAACGATTCAGCTGTTTACATGCAAAAATCAGAGCAGAGTTAGCATCTGGTGATTTTTTTTATGTTCTCCTGAGACTGGTGACCAGTCACAGCAACAGCAGCAATTTGTCCAAGGTGGTCTGTTTGTCTTTTAATTTTCCAAGGTAGCAACCCTATACAGCACTGCTTATTTAAACCTGCCTGTCAGTACCTCACCTAAAATGCAAACATGGAGGTGAAGCCAGATACATAAACATCTTTGATGTGCTTGTACAGAAAGCTTCTGCCTCGTCTTCACGGTCAGAATTCTAGTGATCCCTGAAGTATCTTATGAGAACTTCTGTGCACCCACTGCAAGTCTGAGCTTTCCAGACATGCTGTGTTTCCAGAGTGCAAGCACAGGATGGTCACTCTGTGTTCCCAAGTGGCCTGTGGTGGCAGATGAAAAAGGGCTTGCTGCTGTCAAAACTACTCACATCCCCAGCTTCTAGTAATTCTCCTTTCCCAGGGCGAGCGAGCCGTATCTTGCTGGTCTGCCACAGGAATTCATCCAGTCCTACAGCAGCTCCAGACAGTTCTCTCCCATGGGCAGTTCAAGCAGTGCAGCCTGTTCCCACTTCTTGCTAAGAATGGTAGTTGGGAGCAGTTAAATGCCCTTGTCAGGCAAGTTCACCTCACCCACAGCACCAGAGCTCCCAGCAGGAAACTGGGCTGGCTGGGAAACACCACCTCATCACAGCACTGCTGCCTCTGCTAATCCTGTAGCAGGACAGAAGTGTGGCAGGGTTAGTCCAGCCAGCCTGCGTCTTGCCTCTGTGGTGGGGCGTAGCCACTGAAGTCTTGCTTTTCAGGCTGGGAGTCACAACTCCGTGCTTATGGAGCAGGAGTAAGATCTCTATTGGCTCTTTCTGCTGGTACTTGTGGTGGGTATGTCAGCCCCTGCCTGAAGCTTCTACTGGCACTGCATGAGCAAGTTTGGCCACTGATATGGAAGCAGACTTCTAGCTCACAGGAAGGGGAATCATTCCTGACATTTGTCAGAGGAGATAATTTTCGGAAACCTCATTCTGATTTCAGTGGCATACTGCATGACAAAATGAGTATTTAAAGTATGTCATTCTTTTCCCTAGAAAATAAATCAACTTTTTTCTAAGAAAGCTGGAGATGCCAAAAATCCACCCTTCCTGATGTGGAGGGAAGAAACAAACACAATGTTAGCTCAACAGCAGTTAGCCTGGGAGAGTGTAACAACAAGTTAAGAGACAATTTTGTGGGAGGAAGGAGAAATCCAAACAAAGAGCACCAGGAACTGGACGCAATTTGAGCAGGAATAAGGACTAATAGGTTTTACACGGTTGTGAGGTTAACTACCCTCCTGACTTAGTAGCACATTCCAGAGCTTGGACTGGGACAGCCACAGCTGAGCTGCAGACCCTGTTATGGAAGCAGCACTTTCAAAGGCAGGGCCAGCACGATGCACGCCAGGAGATAAACCCTGACTGCAGACACACTCACTCAAACTGGGCTCATCACAGCGGTGGCAATAAAAGCAATGAATCTAATTGCACTGAACTACCCATTTTTGTTCCCTCTATATCCAGAATCTGAAAGGAAAAGCAGAAACTTCTTCATACACCGCTGTGCAAGTGAAGAAAAAATTTATTCCCTGATACAGTAACAGTGCACTACCAGGATCAAAATGCAACCTTGGTGTTTTCCTGCTCTTAATCATGTGTCAAGATTGCTACAGAACAACAGCTGCACACAAATCAAAGTCTGGCAAACAGATGCAGGGGTGAGGGCAGCAGATCCCCACCCCTCAGGGCCTGTGGAGGGGAACAGCAGGGAGATAGCCTGCAGCTGGCCCATGTCCTCGCTGGGGTGGCATAGAAGTCCACCTTATCTGCATCTGCACCTTAGCCAGATAAGTGGAGCAAAGGGAGCTGCTCTGATCAATGCTCCGAAGTCCCACATGAGCTTATCAGAAGCTCCGTGCAGAGCCTCCAGTGGTAAGCCCAGGATGGGCTTGGCAGTAGCAGCTGTGGCCAGGGGCAGGGTCCCAGTGCCCCCCAGCCACAGCTGCACCAGGACACAACCCAATGCTGTGATTCAAATCAGGAGCGGGAGGTTGCTATCTGTCAACCTGTGCTCTTTTCAAAAGAGTTACACGTGTAAAATATGTGCCACATCAGAGCCAGTGTGACAAGTCTGTACAAGGAAGTAAAAAACCAGACAGAGGATTGTTTGGTTGGGCTTTTTCCCCCTTCAAAAATCTCCAGTACACTGGGTGCCACCTCCCCTGCTTCTGAACACAGCCACGTCTGTGCTCACACGCACAGGAAAAAAGGTCTTTGCAAGCATGTGGACAGTCCATCCTGAGGGGTCCCCACAGCCAGCGTGGCCACGGGCTGGTGGCTCAGCACCTGTTTTGCTGCTCAGGCAGGAACCACTTATGCTGCATATGACCACACTGAATGTAAGCAGCACGAAAAATAATTGCACACCTGCATGCACCATTAGCTTTACTTCCTGAACTTAATCTGGAGCACAGGACAATATCCTAGCTGTACATGCTCCATTTTATTGAAGGACTGCTTTGAGACCCTGCTTCCCCCTTCCTTCTCTTTAGAGAGCAAATGGAAAAAGCTTAATTTAGGGCACAAATGTCAAGTGACAATGCTTTTATTATTATGCGGCCTGCAACAACGCATGAGTGTTTGTTAATTTTTCAAGATCTGAAAAATCCATAAATTGGGAATTTTTTTCTTCCACTCTACTTTTCTCAGCTCATTTATGATATCTGAAATCCGGGGTTTTTAACTAAATGGTTAAACTTTCTAAACATTTGAGGAAAGGGCTCACTGGGGTTACTAGAGCCTAGGTGCATACGATCTTGAAATAGAAGCAGAAGTAGCAAAGCAGTGTGCTTGGCCTCCTGCATCAACATGCAATTTACTACACTCTCTTACTTTCTGCACACAGTAATTCTATGTCTTTCCTTGTTTGGTGCTGTCCCAGATGGATGCTCATTCCTCGCACAGAGCAGATAGTGTGCTCCGGGTACGAGCCATGCTGTTAATTCAGTCACTGTACAGCTAACTCAATAAAGCAAACATTTAGTTCTTGTAAAAATATTCTCAGATGATTAATTATCTCAGGCTCTAATGCCCAATTAACTTAACACTGCTCGGATAAGGAAGGAAGGAAAAAGTATAAACTGGCCTACTATAGCCTTTATCTGTATTCCTAGCGTCAGCCTAATCCAATTTAGTTCCTGAGGTGCAAAAACGTTTTATTCACAGCTATGGCAGCAACTGGTTTGCACATTACGATACCTCTATGAGCCGGTCTGGCTCACTCCCTTCTTCCACGGTGATTAATTTAGCCCTTCCATTTCGCTCGTTGTCCCGAATGCCAACGGCGACCTGAGTAGCCTTCAGCCGCTCGTATTTATTGCATGATGAGCCACACCACTGATAGATTTCCTGAAACAGTGAAAGGAACACACACATTAGCAACAGGATTCAACACAGCAAAATTATGAAATTAATTTCATTGATAATTATCCTACTGGATCTAAACCACCAGAACATCACTGAATCTACATCTTTCAGAAATACTTTCTAGAAGTCATGTAGACAATTACAGTATCTATGACATAGTCTCAAACTGCACCAGGACAGATTTAGGTTGGACATTAGGAGAAATTTCTTCACAGAAGGGTTGAATAAACACCGGAATGGGCTGCACATGGAGGTAGTGGAGTCACACCACTGGAGGTGTTTAAGAAAAGACTGGACGTGGCACTCCATGCTGTGGTCTGGTTGGCAAGGTGGTGTTCAGTCAAAGGTTGGACTCAGTGACCTCAGAGGTCTTTTCCAATGTATTTCATTCTGTGATGCTGTAATATGCAAGATATTTACATAATACAATTCAGCTTCCACATATTAGGAGATCAACTGAGCTCAGAATAGTCAGAGTTTTGGTTTGACTGAGTTTTATCCCAATTACAGATACAGCTTCAGCTAATTAAAGAATCAGAAACTCCTAAATTTGCTACTGCAAATTTTATATATGTTAGCTCTTCTTCTATGCTACTTCAGCAGTGCTGGTACTCACTCATCTGAGTCAAGAAACAGATTAATTTCAAAATCTCAAGGAAGATCCTGGTTGTATGTGTTACTCAAAAGTACAATTATATCTTTCAATCCAGTTTTTATTTGCTGACCCTTTGCAGAAATGCAGCCTGTTCCCAGGGTACCTCTCAGGAAGAGGAGCCACCAGAACCAGCCTGAGACAGGTCATCTGATTCAGCCACGTAGACCAAGGATGCTCAGTTTTGGTAACTCCCATTATTCATCCAGAAACGGAAGCATTTCAGAATGAAGAATTTAGATTTCAGTCTTGATGAAAATTACTAACAAAAGGCAGAACATAAGCTGCAGGGATGCTAGAGGCTGGGCTGGAAGGAGCCAGTCCAAGGAAATTATTCATCTTGGCTGGTTGCTTCCCCCACCTTCTCCTGGAAGAAGGTAATTTGATTCTTCACGTGATTCTTAAATAGTACAGCAATAAAGGTATACAGTCATTTTCAACTTCAAAAAAGGTTGAACTGGTTTGTGTTCATCTGCAATGCCAATTTTATTCAGAGCCCTCACTGAATAATTTACTTGGGCTTAGTTGTATGTTGTATGTACAACTGTATAAAACTTAGATTTGAGATAAAAATCTGTTCCATTAAAAAAAAAAAAAAAAACAAGCTATTTCTGCTGACCACTGTTGTTCTTAACAGTACTTGGAATGGTGGTTTGAGACAAGCGAGGGATGAAGCACATCTTCTCAGTACCAGCAGATGCAAATTTTTAGAAGACAGCTAACATTGATGGCATCTGCATGCAAAACAGTGCTACTAACTTCCAACAGTTACTTTTCACCAGTTTGGACACAAAACAACCCCACAATGAGATCTCAGTGATCTCACTGTTCCCTTCCAACTTCCCTTCCCTTCAAAAGCATCTCTTCAAAGACAAATTTTAAGCTTTGTCAGGATTACACTACAGATTCGCAGAACTGTATCCCTTTCAACTTGCAGCTGTCATGCAATGAAAGCTGTGAGGTTTTCAGCTTGCCTGTAGGCTTAAGTAAAAAAATTGCTTCTAAGTTCTGGTTTAAGTATTGTCAGTTTACCAAGGATCCAGAATCTGGAGACATAGCTGGCATCACATCTCAACCTTATCTTATATCCAAGTTTCTACATTTTCCCAGGAAAACAAAATGTCTGTTCATACTTAGGGAAATAATTTCCTAAAGAACTGAATGTGTAGAAAGTAAAATGTTCCGATTCGAGCAGATTTTTTAATACATTTCTTATTGCCACGCATGGCTTGAGCCATTTTCTTCCAAATTCATGGAGACTTTCCACAACACAGACTCCTTAGCATCATTTTCAACTTGGCCCACATCCTACTCATTGAGCTTGTTGCAATTATGTGAGAAAACAGGAGTCACTAGAGATACTGCAGCAATAAACACTGCAGGAATTATTTCCCACGGTCTGTAGAAGCAATGAGGAAGAGTAAGAAGTCATATAACAGAGAACTAGGGGAAGAGGTAAGGCAGCTATTGCCTTATCTCAGTGTTGATGCAGCAATTGGTGGAGATCGCTTGTTCAGAAAGGTTAAAAGTGCCGCTTCAGTTGCACCCACTGGCCTTCTCTTGGTTTTTTTTGGTAACTGGTGATGGAACCTCAAACAACAAGTAGTTGCATCTACAAATTGAATATTTTTGCTGTACTGACCACAGAGGATATTGTGAGACTTAAATTGCCACTGCAAATTACAAAGACCTTTACTTCTTGGACAATAAATTCACATTTTCTTTTCTTAGCATCTCCTAAAGGCCCCACTGCACCCAAGTTACTCCACCTTCACAGTTTATTCTCCTTGTCTGCCTTCAGTCAGCAAGTGACTGAACTGAGCTCTCCTACAGTCTGCAGGCTCTAGGCTTCAAATGAGCCTGAGGAAGGAGAAGGACCTTTAAAAACCTACAGTAATGGATTTCAGATTTTTAAATTTGCAGGTTTCATTATTTTCCTTATGGAGTCCATGTTCCATGTTTTCTTCTGCTGCATAAACCACCACTTGAATCAACACGTAGTGTCTGAAAACATTCTTGATCTGGAGATTCCCAAGCTCCATCTTACATGGTTATTTAAAAACCACTGATTTTAAAAGCTAGAGAAATAAGAATCTGATTCTTTCTATCACTAGAGAATAAAGAGACTATTCTCTATTAAAAGCCTGAAAGTTAAACTTCATGTACTGTATAATCAAATAGAAGGAAGCGAGCAGCCACAAGCCGTGAAAGTGTCCCAAAGTATATAACATTCTAATGTATCTACTATGATCACTAAAATATCTTAAGCATTCAGTGCTAGAAGCTTTCAGGAGCTTGGATTTAGTTAATTTTCTCTTCTGAACTAAAATCATCTCATTTTCAATGTATCTAATTTTGAGGCCTCATGGTAGAGAAGCTGAATATCTACAAGTTTGCCTTCCTGATATAACTTATCCATTTCAACCTCTGGGCAGATTTGGTTTTTCAACAATTTAAAACCAGAAAAATATTTTTAGAAGTTAAAGCTACTTCTTGAGAAGGCTAATATTTAGATCTGGATTTGCCTGAAATACAATCATTTAGTTATCTAACCATGTCCAACAAAGCATTGAGCTTTTGGGTCATATTTTATTATTCATGTATTTCTTTTTTAGACATATAAAGTGCTCAGCTATGGGCAAAATATGCTATTTAGCTTTAGCTCACTCACTACCTTCACAGTTTCCTAGCTGTACTACACCTTCACTATTTTTAGGCTTGTTTTGCTAACTTTATTTTGAGTTGGCAGGTTGACAAAAAATGTTTCCATTAAAATGAAAACAGACTTCAAGTGTTCACTCCCCTCAAAATAAAAGAGCTTCATTCATCAGTAATTCCTGTGCCAAGCCCAGTTTATTTTCAGAAGTTTGCACTAGCAGTATTTACTTTTTAAAATCTCTTAAACAGAATTCTGAGAGAGATGCCCCATATTAATGTCTGTTGCTATCAATATAGGTATCAGATCACAGTGGGACAATTAACAGCTGAGGGCAAGAAAATGTTATGATGAATAATCACAAGGACCACCCTAGAGCTCCTGAGCAGGGTTGGGAAGGCAAGCTGGGTCCATGCCATGCACACTGTGGTCAGAACAAGGCCTCCCCTCAACTGCATATTTTGGGGACACAGTTTGGTCTTCTAGCCAGAGAGTGTCAGAATTCACTGCTCTCACTCCCAACAGCTTCTGGCCTGCAGAGTGACCTTGTGCAAGTCACATGAGACTCCTACAGCACATTAAAAATGACCCAACATTTAGCTTCTATACAGAAGTTGTGCATCAGGATGATTATGCATGGCTGGTGTGTAACCCTGAGCAAGAGCACCTTGGCACTTTTCCCTGTGTGGAGGGGGACTGTGAAAGTACACCTCCTGCTTCCTGCTGCAGTCCCAAATGGCATACAGAGCAAGAGGAGGAAAAACAAACAAACAAAAAAATCACTTATTTCAGAGGTGACATAAAAACCAATTTTTTCCCTTCCAACACATAGCCACCTCTGTATTCAACTGGCAGCCTGCTTAGTCTGGAGGCAAATGAAAATATACTCTCTCTTCTGGATCTTTTGTGGTCATTTCTGTGGATTTTGGCCAGGACAGTGACAGCAAAAGCCAAGAAGCTCAAATCTATGAAGAAGTTTTTATTTAGTTAAACATGCCCTAAACATGCAAGTGTTTTAACCCCATGTATCTGTTAAAATACCCACTAATTTCCAGGCCCCTGCTGTAATTGCTGATTTGCATTCTCTTATGCGAAGAGATATTGAAAAGCTAAACAAATTAAATAGGTTTGAAAAGTCTAATTTGAAACAAGTGTGTGGTGAAATTTCAATTTAGGTAGAAAATAATGAGACTTAAACAGTTCACTGTCAACTTTAAAATACTGAAATAAACTTTAAGGTTTCATTAAGGAAAGAATTTAAGCCAAGTATCACAAGCCTCTATTCTTTGTTTGGAGGCCCTGATACAACTTAAACCTGCCCACCTCTGCCCACGTATACACCAGAACACACTCTCAGAATGTAATTGTACCTCAATTAAAAAAAAAAAAAAAAAAAAAAAAAAAAAACCCTATNTAGCTGAGAGACAGCTAAAATCTAAAATCTATAGCGTGGACCTTTTCATGTTGTCACGATGGATGCAACTTATGGTGACTCAATGTCTGTCAGTCAGGATGCTGTCTTTCGTTCCTCTAAACCACAGCATTTGGTGCAGCAGAAGTACAGCTCTAATGCAGAGAGACTCAGCTAAATCTGCTCGCTCCTGTGACATGCCAGGCTACATTCTCTTTATCCCTACAGCCCAGACTAAAGGGCTGAAAGCAAGAAAAGAATGTTAGTAAAGTTATAATTGCCTTAATTCCTCGCTTCCTTTTGGCTTAGCTGCTGCTGTTCAGAAGCAGATCAGAGCCTGGGCAAATAACCACATCACAGAAGGCCACTGCAGTGGTTTGACAGCAGGTAGAAGAAAGGCTGATGAGGCTTGTAAGGAAAGGTGGCTCAGGAGGAGAGCAACTGTGATGTAGGGGTCCCCAAAGGAGCCAGCACTCCTAGTACTCACCTCTTGAGGGAAGTAGGAAAAAAAGCCCAGCAACGCTAGAGGCAGATGGAACACACATGAATATTGGCAAAGCTTTATACACATCTTATCATGCTACTATCAAAATAATTGGCAGGCACTCAGCTGAGACTCTTCACGGTCATTAGTGAACAGCTGCTCTGATAAGGCACTAGTTCCCTTTGTTACTTTGTTAAAAGTCTAGTCCTGTAATTCAACTTAATATATTTAAAGGAAAAATGACAATACAAAATAGAAATAAACTTGGAAAAAAGTTCATATATGAACTGCAAACAACAGAAATACTTCTAATGCCTTTAATTCTAGGTATTTGTAAAACAATGGCATATTACATTGGTATTTGTATTTCAAACACCAAGTTTTTGGAAATAAAACAGAAAGCCCTAAAGCAAGAGTGTGGAGCTTTTTTTTTTCAAGTACAGAAAAATGCTAAATCAAGAAAACCAACTCCCCATGGTGGGGAAAATAACTGAACTGAACAAAAATAACTGGAATACAGTGCTTTTTGTCAGTTCATTGACATCCAGGGTTTTTTTAGGAACTAACAATATGTATTAAGAAGAATGTTTGGATTCAACCAGATTAATATAGACTTCTGAAGGCATTTTTCTCCTTATTTAATTTTTTTCCTTTCTTGACTGTTGAATTCTTGATACAGGCAGGGAAAAAAACCCTCTCATTTCACATATCCATCAAATCTACCTTTTACATTTGTTGAGACTGTAATACAGTGAACCATTGAAAATTCTGGAGTTTTGATAATCCAAAACAAACTCCAAATTTATTCAGCCAGAATACCTCAGAGGCCACCATGAGCCTGGCCCTAGTAAAATTACAATAGTGTCTTTGTAACCAGGCATTGGAGTCTCCCACTTGACTCAAACGGAACAAATTTTCAGACTAAAAATAAGTCAGATATAGCACAGTCATGCACGCAGTACATTCATTTTTCCTCTCACACCTGTTTTGCTAGTATGCACTGGGAATAGCTCTTGCTATACCACAGTGGATTAAGGGGTCAATACCAGGATGATCTTAACTCTAAACAACAGCAGCTCAAGCAGCAAAACATCTGGATTTCCCACAACATCAGGAAGCAAACTAACCTGACTGAATCCTTGTGGATACATGTATGTCCTGTCCACCTGAAGCTTAAATGATGACCTCTGGTTCAGCTACTCTTCTGTGTACAAGTGGGGGTGAGGGGAAACTTTCCAGTCCATAGAGTATGAAGAAAAAAAATCCATATTCTGAATACTTTAACTGAAGTGGGAGGGGAAAGGACTTAATTTTTTTTTCTCCATCTGATGACTTTGAGACTATAGCAACTTCCAGAATGCTGGCATTTACACTGCTGGAGTGACTGGTTCACAGAATTATAGAAAAATTAAGATGCTTGCTTATCAAGATACACATTGTATAGACAGAACAACATTTTAATGCTGTTAATAAGTCTATAAAGTTAATAAAGAACCAAAGCACTTTAGTTCTTCAAGCTCAGCTACTTGTTTGGCAGCTCCCTGCTGCAGCATGAGCAATAGTTTAACTCTCAGCTGGGGGAACTGGGGAAGAGGTTAGTTGGAGGAGAAACATGTGCATGGAAAAACAACATGAGTCAGTTGTTAGAGCCAGGAAAAGCAACTAGAAACATACAGTGATAAAATGCGAGAATCTGCTCTTCCAGCCCTGTTTATACCTTAACAATGACTTTATTAAAGCAATTAATATGCCTGTTGTGAACTGCTTTATCCAATGGAAGAGAAGCAAAGCCAGCTAAAAGAGATAGTGAGGGAAGACACCAAGACAACAGTGCTTAAGGTTGTAATGTGATGCTGAATCATACCCCGTGGTCATAATCATAAAGCAAGTATCTGTTCTCTTGCTCTTTAAAAAGCAGAAGTTACTTTTCTTTTTGTAAACATTATTTAATCCATACCAAGTTAACAGCTGTTCTGAAAAGCAGCTGTCATAAAAAGCCAGCCTTCTTGCCTGATGTATTTCTTCTAGTGTCTTTGTTGCAAGGCAGCAATTTTTCTTCTTTTGACATGCTTAGTGTTGCACCTTATGCCAGGTGTTCTAGTAGGAATATACTGACAGATACATGAGAACAACTCTCTTCAGTCTCATACTCTTGAGTTCTAACTTCATAATTTTCATTTGGATTCATGAAGCTCTTGAGAACTACATACATCAATTGCTAGATAGCACAAGTTGTTTCTAAGAACATTGCGGGCTCTTGCATTTCAAACCAGCAACCTCTCGGCTGTTTGTAAATCAGTTTGTAAGCACCACTACAGGAACAGGAAGAACGGACAACAGAGTACAGTTTACCTTCAATCCTCATTTAGCTTGAGCTATAGTTATCACTTCACCCATCTGCACTCTTCCTTTGGGAGAAGGGTAACGTTCTGCCTGCAGAACTCTTATTGCACTGACAAAACTTTCCACTTGCAGTCAGGCCCAAGTTCAAACCTCAGTGGTAGTTATCACGCATTGTCCTTCACCCCCTTATTTTAACAATTGTCTCTTAATTTCTTCAAGGAAGCTGAGCAGTGCACATCCTTCTGCCTGCCCTCTGCAGTCACATAGCTCATGGCACTGCTGCTGTCTCCCATCAAGAGATTAATCACACAGAGACAACCAAGTCTTACATTTTACAAAGCTCTATCCAAACACATGCACAGAGGATATTTTTGCTGGTCATTAAGGATACAACTTCAGGCAGCCTTCATGGGCTTCCCAAGATGAGTTGGGAAGCTTTCAATAAAATCAGCTGATCAAATCACGTTGCTTTATTTCATTGTTATTCCCATTACTTCTGCTCCATGTTTTGATAACTACCCAAATTATTAACACATCTCAACATTCCAATTTTGTAAATCATCAGTACACGCCAATATACACAGGGTTAATTTCATGATACTGACAAGTTTCCTCCCCACTTAAAACCAAGAAAATTGACAAAAGATATGAAAGTCTTTATCACATCTTATCAGACATATACACATATAAGTATATTTACATATGCATCTAGATAAATACTAAAATAGCCTGGAAAACTGTATGTACGTTAGTCATTAAATGGCACAGTGATTCATCTTTTTCCTTGCCTTCTGTGATCATTTTCCATGCCCTCTCCTGCTCCTTGTTGTTTTGAGAATTGTCTTGATGATGAACTAAGAAAAAGGGTTGTGCCTAAGAGGACGTGGCTGGAGGATGGGGTGAAACAGAGAGAGGTGCATCTGGAGGTAAAGGGGAGCACAGAGGCAGTTTAAGGCCACCAAGAACTGTCAAACCCATCCTGGTGCCTCTCAGGTGGGATACCAGCAATAGCTCAGGACAGGATTGGAAGGGCCTTGAGAAGAAGCCCTATGAGGAGCAGCTGAGGTCACTTTGTCTGTTCAGCCTGGAGAAGACTGAGGGAAGACATCATTACATTCCCCTTGTGAAGGGAAAAGGAGGAGCAGACACTGATTGATTCTCTGTGGTGCCCAGTGACAGGACCCAACAGAATGGCCCAAAGTTTTATCAGGGGAGGTTAGGTTGGATATTAGACAAAGGTTCTTCATCCAGAGGATGGTTGGGCACTGGAACGGGCTCCCCAGGGAAGTGGTCACAGCACCAAGCCTGACAGGAATTTGGACAATGCTCTCAGGCACATGGTGTGACTCTTGGGGCTGTCCTGAGTGGGGCTAAGAGTTTGACTTTATGATCCTTGTGGGTCCCTTCCAACTTAGCATATTCTGTGATTGTGTGGCAGAAGATAACAGCTCCTGGGAGGCTTTGAGCAGAGCTATGGCAGGACAAGATGCACTGAGCAGCACCTGACAAAGCAAGGTGTGCTCTACTCCAGGCCTTCTCAGCAACTTGCCCTGCACTTGTCTTGCCTGCCCCAAAGGCTCCCTTACAGAGACATTCCCAGGTGGATCAAAGAGGTGTCATGGAAATCCCATGTAGAAAAAAACCACCCCAACTTAAATCATGGTGTGGCAGCCCAGCACTCTCCTGGATCACTCATTGTACAGGAAGATCAGTACAGTCACAGCTCTCAGCTCGTGGTGTTACAGAAGACTGCTTGACTAAAAGGTCTTCGCACATCACCCAGACAGTAACTCCCCTCATATCACAGACAGTACTTTCTCTGCCTTCTGCAGCTATTTTCTCTTCCAGCCAAGAGAGTTCAAAGGAGGCAAGATGAGACCTGGGAAGGGTATTTGAATTGTTGTAAATGTGGTTTAGTAACAAATCAGCCAAGGTGCTGTGCGGGTTGTGCAGATGGGACAAGGCCCCATGGGATCCCAACCACTTTTAAGAGAGGGGTCAGGACACAGGCAGTTACAACACTGTTTTTTAATCTTATTTTCAGCCAAAGTTTGACTCCGATAACTTAGAAGGCTGGATCAAGATGGAATAACCTTCATTCAGGGCCAGGATGAACAGGCCTCATAGCAACCTGAGCTTGTTGAAGATGTCCCTGCTCATTGCAAGGGGAATTGATCTAGATGACCTTTAAAGGTCCCTTCCAACCAAAACTATTCTATGATCTAGGTATGAGATAAACATCAGAACTTGAACTGTAAATACGTGAACCTGGCTGGAAATGCACACACATACTTTTTGCTTAAAGCACTATGCCTATAAAGGAAACCCTAGTGATTAGTAATGATTTTATTCCTAATCATTATTACCTTTCATAATTTTCCCTTATCTGTTCAAACCATGAGTTTAAAGTACTGCAGTAATTGAGCTCAAAAGGAAAACTGAAACAATTTTTTATTATATTAGATAAGTGGCTTGATAACATGTAACAGGAAATGGACAGCACAAGCAATTTTTCAGTGCTGTGGAGACCATCCTTCTGGTTAGCTAAGAGACTGGGGAAAGTAAATCTCGGAAATTCATCTTATTTGACACACTACAATAATTTGATATTAAAAGCACTGACCATAAGCTCATTATTTTATGCAATTACTGCCCATTATTCTCAGACGATGAGTCTGTAGTGCTCTGCAATAAATCCCAAGACTCAAAAGCAATCCTATTTAAGATTAATTTTATTTCAGCTGTTAAGTGAAGGAATCTACTAAGCCAAAACACTTCTCTTTTTTCAAAGGAACTTTAAATTCAATTAAGAGCTCCTGTAAAGACTCATAAAGCCTCGCCCATTTACAATGGGCCTCCAGTCATGGAAAATTTCAATCTGAAGTACAGTTATTTCAGCTTGAAATATAGCTCTTAGAAAACTTGAGCAAAATTTCTCCTGTGACAGTGTATTTTCTATCATTCCCATTTATTTAGAGGCACTTCATTAGACCTGTACATCTTCATCCTGAACTATGTCACGCATTGCCCTTTCATCTCCCACAAGCATGGTCTGGTTTATAAAATAACCCACGACTATGAATATCTAGATGCTAAAACACTTTTTTCCTTAGCTCGCCAGTACATCCAAGAAAACCCATTTCTCTTACACAACTGGCATGACAAGACCAAGAACTGTTTCAGTCATGTGATTTGACTGACATTTCCCACAGAATGGCAAAAAAAAAAAAAAAGAAAAAAAGAAAAGGATCTAGATATTGTTCACATCTAATCTTTCTTCCTACAAAGGCACAGCGTTGCATTGCTGCTTGACCTCTGTCTTGTCAAACAGTGGATCAGAAACCAGTGACATCACACTAAAAAAAGTAAAAGGCTCCCAATGTACATTCAGTATCAGGTAAAGAGTCTAAAGCCATATTACATTTAAATTGCTTAGTGACAGCACCCTCCTCTCACCAAAAGGGATGAGCCCCGAGCTATACCTGTGACACTGCAATACACCCATAGTGCATTTCATCGTTGTCATTGCCATGCCTGAACAGTGGCCTGAGTAATTACTCAGGGTCATCTGGGTAACCACAGCACAGTAAGAGTCAGGACAAGTGGAATTCATGGAGTACACCCAGTTCCACAGCATGGCCACGGGAGGTTAACTCCAGAAAACTCAAGCCCGATTACAGCCTTACTGCAAAAGCAGCATTTTCTAGCAATGTTTAGCTCCAAACTTTCCCTCTCCCATGGGTTAACTCTGAAAGGGAATAGATGATTTGGGTCTTCTATGCAAAGTGACATTGAGAGATTACTTTGGATATTGATCACCAGGCTGTTCCAAACGATTAAGCCACATTGATGTAAGAGGAATAGGATAATATTCAAAAAACACTATTTAGTGTTCCATCAGAAGGCTGTGAAGCATAATAAAAACCAAAGACATATTGGTATCAAGTAGCTACATCGATTACCTTCAACTCTCACACTAGGGGACGCTTTTCAGAGGAAAAAAGCCAAATGCACACCGTAAATTCAGATGAGCCCATTTTTCAATAAGTCAGGAGAACTCTGAAATCTTGAAGCAGCTGACCACTTCCTTGTGAAGCACTACAGTTAAAATCAACTGCAGATAAACTATTTCCTTTCACACGCTTTCCATTTTATACATGTGAGCATATCAGGCATGGGAATAATTTCAAATTGGTAACTAGCATCTAATTAGTGTGGTCTACATCCCAGCTGCTACTCTTAGTATCAGAAAGTCTTAGCATGTACTCTGAGGTGACAGCACTAAACTTTAAGTCATTTGAAACAAGCAGAATTATCTTCTCTTATCTGTCGATATTCTTCTGTGCTGTCTCTACTTGTTTTCAGCAGAAAGCCGTGAAGCATGGGATTGCTTCTCAAGTGATCTCTTGAAATATTCAAGTAGGTTTATAACCACTTTTGCAGCAATTTCTTTAGGGTCAATTGTCACTATCAAAGTTTGATGACTATGAAGAAATGCTCTTAAGAGAATGGTTGAATATGTGTTCTGCTCTGAGCACTAGCACCGATCCCATTCATCTGGTAGAGAGTGCAAAAGTCAAACTGGACTTACAGTGAACTGTTTAAGCTGTTCAAACACCACTAGTGAAAAATCCCAATGCCTTGAACAGGAAAGAGAACTGTTTCTTGATGGATAATCTGTGCACATTTCAGGAAACATTTAGGGCAGTTTGAAACCTTTCAAGTGGTGTGACACTAAAACTAATTTTCTAAAGCAGATTTCTTTCTGCTGGTTCATATGAGTGACAAAATCAGTTTTGCTTTTTAGGGGATGACTCAAACCTTGGGAGGAATGCAGCCCTTACTTTTCAGTGTTTTGCTCTAGACAATACTTACATTTCCGAGGTCAATAATGAAACAATCTCCCTTGTTGAAGCTGGTCCAAGCCAGGGGGACTTCTGTGGCTCTTACAACTCTCCGGCCCTTGATATGCAGCAGCCTCTGGGCACTCAGATCATTAGTAATGACATGATTAAATCCAGAGGCAACACCACCCGCCTGAATAAAACAAAACAAAGCAGTCAGCTTTATTTCAGCTTGATTTCTGCAAAGTTACTTTTTTTTTGCTACAGATGAGGAGCTAGCAGGGGAAAAAGTGGTTTATGCAGTGAGAAGCAGGCCAAAGTAATGTACAGTTTAAGAGTGCTGACCACAGACCAGACAGACACCACTGCTGCTGAACTCTCAGGACTGAACCTTTAGCCAAGGGAGCAGATGTCACGCTCCTTTAAAGGCTTTTCAGATAAACAGGGAGAGTGAAAGCACAGAATTTATAGCACTCTCCAGCCACCTTCAGTGGATGAGGTGATACTGAACCCCATTGTCAGGACAAAAGTCAAGGACTGAGGAAAAGCAGAGAAATATGCAGCTCCTTTTGAAGTTTTCCAAACTTGAATCTCAGAGGTCTGGGTGGTTTTGGTCCCTGGTTACATGTAGATGGATGAACAATTCCACAGCAGCTCTGTAATTTTATGAAAGGAATATTTGCAACTTTGGAGTCAACCTGGCAAGGAGCACCAAACTAGAGGAAGTGAGAGCAAGCTGTTGATTTGTTGATCTGTGAGTGTAAGTAAAAGCATAATCCTGTAAACCGGCTTGGATGTCTGCCCCTGTGAGGCAGCATTCTCCACTCCTCTGGGAGACCCCGACCTTGGGTTGGAACAGAAACCAGCTCTTGAAATGACAAAGAAAAAAATTAAAATGTAAAACTTTGGGCATGTTACGGAACAAAATTATTCAGTCTACAAGACAGAAATTATTTCTCTGAGATTTAACACCTCCTCGACAGAGAGAGTCCATACTGTGAGCTCCCTTAGACATATAAGTATGAAATTTCAGGACAGCTTTATTTTGAGGGGAAAAAAATTGGGAAAGGTTTTCATATATCAGAAAAGGCACTGACAAACAAACTGCTGCTTTCTGTACAAACACTCGGACTCCTACGGTTTAAGATGGGTAGTTCAGAGCATTAAGAAACTATTTTTAAAATCTCCATTTACAAAGAAAAACATTTGATTTTCATATGGGGAAAAATGTTACATACAATTTCAGAATGTATTTTGACAGACTCTTTACCTTGTATTTAATTCCTCCTTTGAAGTAACCCACAAACTCAGTAGACTCATATCCTTGAATTTCTCTACTCTGCACAGGCTTTCCTCCTAAATAGTCATCCATTTGAACAGCGAAGATAGCTGCAGCTGTGCTTTCATCCTGGGTGCATTCTTTCCCTGAAATAAGAGGAAATGTGTTTAATAAAGCATAAATATAATTTTGAATTCTGTTGGAGAAATTATTTCTGCAACAACCGGGCAGTGCCTTCAGCAGGTTGTATAACCCATGTTTATGCGGCAACAAAGCACTGAATCATAACCTTGTTCGCCACCAAATAACATGATCTTCCAGGCCATTTCTTGACTACTTGTAGAACTGCATTCATAAGGAAAAAAGAGTGAAAAATAGTGAAGTTCATCTTCTCTCAGAATCGTCAAACAAAAGAATAAATTAATTGAGTTTAGCACAGCAAGTGTCAGCTGTAATGATTTTTGGACTTTGAGCTGAAGTTCAAAGAAAGAAAGGTCACGTGAAAGGACTGTCTGGACGGTAAACCATATATTTATGGTAAGAACAACTCCCCGAGCCATAAAGCTGAAATAATTCAAAAGCAGTCCTCTTGACACTATAATGCAAGCAAGATATTTTGCCTGGTACAGCTGGGAGAAAGAAAAGCAGCTTTGGGGCTCAGATATCTGCTTCATGAGGTCACACTTTGTTTTGTACCTTATAGAGATTAGCCTCTTCCCAGGACTGTGGCAAAATAGCCTCTTGACCTGGCGCGCCGATGCCTGCACATGCTGGAAACAGGCTGCATATTAAACCAAAGCTCTTAATGTGTGCCCATACATTTTTGATGAGTATTTTCAGCAGTTTTAATTGTTTCAAGAAAAGCACAAATAGAATCAAGTCTAAAAAAATCAGGCTTCTCAGTAACTATAGAAGAATAAGGAAAGGTGAGGTCTTCCATTTAGCTCTCAATCACTCCACAACACAAGAACTTGCTGTTTTCCAATATGCTTTCTCTGACCTGGGTACCACCTTAAAGTTGGTGGTAAAGTTCTGGAGGTTTTAGGGGGGTTTCGTTTCTTTTTCTAAATAGGGGTATTCATAGCCATTAAGACTAGATCCTTCTAAATTATTACTTGCAATTGAATAACAGGGTTAAGGGTTAAAGAAAAACGGGTTTTGAATAGAGTCAGAGATAAGAACTGCTATCAGACTTGGTCTCATAGCTGTCACGCAATGAAATACTGAGTAAAACTCTATTTAAAAAAAAAATAAAAATCAAGTGAGCATTAGTCCAAGCATAAGTTATTCAAGCTTGTATGAAAACCAGATTTACCTTGCAGTCTAAGGCATAAACAGCTATAAATAAGCCAGAGCATAAAGGGAGAAGAACAAATTTTTACCAAACTAGATCCTGGTTCACATGGACAGATCTTACGACTTCATCTCTGGGGACAAGGGTTAAAAAAATAGTTTAAAAACACCAGGCATGATTTTATTAAAGATACTAAGTGGGGTATAGCCAATCTCACTCCCACAAGTAGTCTCATACTGGCACAGTGCACGCTGATTCCACTAGTGATAGTTTCAAGTCCAGACAGCTCCCTTAGGATTAGTAGTTCAGCTGCTAAGGCATCCCTCAAGTGCCAATAGAGACCGCTGAGCCAGGATGTCTGAGCAACCTTGAAAATGGATACAGCTGCAGTGACACAGATCCACACTGATTGCTTGCCCTTGCCAACAGTGTTGATACACCCAGGTTAGCTTGCTCAGAACTTATCCAACCTCAACAGCCTGTCATTGTAAGTGAGACACTTGGTAAAACAGTGGCTTTCCCATAGGAAGCTTCAGCATGGCAGAGCAACTGTGGGGTCACTTTACCCACAGGATGCCAGTCACAGCTCAAGACTGCCAGCACATCGAGGTCACAGACCATCCCTCCCGTGGTCTAGACCTTCTTTTAATCCCTTGGGTGTGCCTAAGCAAGGAATTAGGAGGACTTTTGCCACTATGTAATAGGAAAATTTGATGCTGGGGGTCATTTTTGCTGGTCAGAATCCATTCACACTCACAGCCACTGTAGGTGGCAGCCACAATAACATACCACAGATGACAATCAGGAGTAGGACTGCGTCACCAAATGGCAAGGCCCCTGTAAGCGCCTCAGGCCAAAGTCTGCAGTGTTTCCCCCATCACAAGAATTCTTGCTTTATATCCCAAAGTCTGAGAGAAAGTGACTGCTGCAGCTGTCCAGAGACACTTATGGGAAGTCTTCAGGAAGACCGTACTGTGATCTTCCTGGGCCACAGGTTATACAGTCTTTGCTTACAAGGGAAAAAATTGGTGTATGTAACAGCAGTGTGAATCAGTTAAAAATGCCAAAATAATTCTGTGGTTCTTGTCCTGGCTGTGAGTGGCCCTCCCAATACACCTTGTGTGAAGTCCTGCTCTCCTGTTGCTATTAAGTGTGCAGCAGTGTTTGAGATTTTTCCACCCCGTTGCTGAAGTATCTTGCAAGCAGGAAGGGATTTGCCAGCAGTGAGCCTCCCTGCTGCCACCTTGCCAGCTGCACAACAACATCGGGTGCCCAGATCCCCCGAAGCCATTTAGAATATCTGGATAGCACCACATCAGCACAAAATGTGCATCAATGTGTACAACTAAAGCTCTTCAGCCATGAAGCAATGAATGCTTTAAATGCTGCAAATGCCAGTCACGGTTCTACCTTCCCTTCCCAAGAGCTGCAAACAGTCCTTACATCATTCCCTGTGATGTGTCTACTAGACCTTCACTAAGACACGAGTAGTTCCATCTTCATCAGCAAAAGGTCTACACGGCCAAACCCTGCTACTAATTAGCAGCACTGCTGACAGAAAAGCCTCTGCCAGAAATTCATTTACACTGCCATCTATGATTATAGTCTTACCAGAGACAGACACTAACCCTCTTGCCAGCTGGAAAACTCCTAACACATGCAAAACTCGACACTCAAACATTTATGCAAAAACAATCCCAGCTTTATCTGCAGTTATTTTTCAACGTATGCAAAAGTACAATGAGAACTACAGCAACTCAAGCACATTAACTTTAATACACATATCTTTATGTGCATTCATTGAGATGATTGCCTACAAACACAAACTTGTTGGCGAAACAAGAAAAAAGTAATGGGTTTCAGGCAGCTGAACAGCAACCACTGTGACAGGATAACTCTGTGGCCAGATGGGGAAGTCATGCAAAACCTCCAGAAGATGAGGAAGTCACATAAAACACATCCTTATGTCAGACTTCAATTCTGATGTAAAGCGGCTAGTCAAGGTGGAAGGCAAAAGACATCAGCCTGGTTCCAATCCCAATAGGCTGTCAGACTGATACTGAAGAAGTCTTAAAGAAAACCTGGTATCTTTGCACGTGATCTCTGTATCACCAGAAAGCAAAATTCATCTAGCTGAAAAAGGCAACATGCAGACACTAACAAGGGCAACAACACCACAGGAAGACGGCCAAGAGGAAATTTTCAACCAGATGGAAATGAAGGCAAGAAAACTCTTCATGTGAGTGAAGGCAAGATTTCACTCCAGAATCTCTGTCGAGTGCAGCCAAGATTTGACTTTAACGCTTCAGCACTTTTCCAAACTAACACCACAAAGCGAGCAAGCTTTCACCTTTCTGCCACACCTCACTGTCCCACCACTTAGTCCCTTAGGATGACGCTTGGCATCACCCTAAATCCTTGGTGGCAGCCCTACTTCTGCCTCCACCTCGAGTACCTCCGCTTGGAAGCCTCGTACCCGCAGTCCC
>VZTA01003768.1:229378-294054 GCA_013398855.1 Mohoua ochrocephala
CTTCCAGCGGCTGAGCTGTCGCTTAGTTATTCGTTTTTAACACGTCTGTAAAACAAACTCAACCCGGAATCCCTTTTGCTTCTGTGCCCAGAGCCGTAGCAGGGGTGTTATAAAAAAATCAGCCACCCTCACTGCAGAGAACGTTTCTCTATTCTAAAATAATAGCAGAAAAACCCATAAAAGACAAGAAAGAAAAGTACAAGTGGGCTAATCCAGTGTCTGCGGATGTTGTAGCTCTGTGCGGTTTGCTCCTATAATTATCACATCTGCCTTGTTTGTGTGAACTGCTCATACCAGAGCAGAGCACAAAGAGTTTCTATAGCTTGCACTTGCGGCAGAGCGCTTTTTCATCCCCGGCTGGAATCGCAGAGCACAGCTCTCATTCACCCAGTAATCTCATTTCTTTTGTCCAATATTGATAGGAATCTTTCTAGGGGGGGGGAAAATCTTTTTGAAGATTCCAGATGAAGCCCAGGATTTATATAAATTTCCCTTCCTCAGAAAATTTAAAGAGTTCTGCTGGTGTTTTTCCAAAACTGTGCAGCAGCCCAAAAGGTTTAAACCCACATCCTACTTGTCTGTCTCCTTTATAAATGTTTGGTACATCAACATGGCAATTGCAGTTTTCATTGCAATATGAAAATTATAGAAAATCACTGTTTTCCATGTGATATTGATAGGCAGTAGATCAGTCTGAGTACAATACAGGTAGATGCAGCACAGGCTGTCAGTATATCAAAAGACACATTTCAGAAAGGGTTTTGTTTGGCTTCATCACCTCATCCACCTGGATGAGTTTTGAAGCTCATCATTTCCCCACTGGGTTGCTTTATCAAGTTAATACAAGAAGAGTGCAAGTATCCACCCTCAGGCAGATCAGGGCTCTCTCAGCAAGTGGGAGAGGCACTGCAAAATGCAACAAAGCAGCTGCAGAGCATCTTTGCTGGCAAAAAAAAAAAAAAAAGAAAAAGTTAAAAAAAAGCACACCACAACTAAGAAATTTGTGTAACTATCTCCCCATCTTCTCTTTATACCTTCTTGAGGAAAAAGATGACCTTACACCGTGTGTACCTACCAACATCTCCCATTTTGGTGGGCACCCTATCAGTTTGCCAGACAGAGGTGCACAGGCACCCTCTGCTTTATCCTCACTATTTAAAAAAGCAAGCTGCATGTGCTCTGTTTTGTCTAAGGTCCAGCTGAACATGGCACAGCTCACCTTCACAAGTTCATGGCCAAGCATTTCATCCCTCATTCTGCCAGGGCTGCAGTAAGCCTGCTTGATAAACAACATAATTCCCAAATAAAATACCTTTCTCAAGATGTTCACCATGTGAAGAAGAAAAAAAAATTAAGGAAAAGTAGCCAAAAAATTCCAGCAGTTCCAGTTTCAATATGGTATCAGAAATATTTTGAAATATTCAAAAGCGATTTCTCAAATTTGTCCCCCCATTTACGCCAATTGTTCTTCTGTTCACTTTTACTCACTTAATTACACTAAGCAGTTTTTCTAATTGCATGCCTTTTTGCATTGCTGTGCATTAGTTTGCTTCAGTCAGTGAGGGTAAAACTTACCACATACTCTATAATTGAAGGGGTTTACTATTTCTTCTGAAGTTGTCCAGGTGAACTCGCTTGGCAATTGTGCTGCTTTGCCCATACAGCAGCTCAAACCAGTGTTATGCAGCCTCATGTCTCCTACATGTTCTACTTGTCTTGCCAAGATAGAATTGTTCGTGCTCAGATTGCACAGGATAGGTTCGTTAAATTTGTATCTCCTTACTACAGCTTTAAATTATAAATCTAGAGACTAAACACTGCTCTAAGCGGAATCCCTCTTGCTGGCATGGGATGCATGCCAATGCTGTTTGTTTAGCATTGACCATTCCCAGTATCACACACCAATGGACAAAGGTTAAAGACACAAGAACAGTTTAATTGTTTTGTCTCAGTGTCTGTGGCACTACCCAGACACAAAGGATGCTAGTACTGACAGCAGAGTTTTCTCATGCCTGAGTTTGTCTTACTAGGATTATGTAATCACTTACTGGCTGCTGGCAAAGAAAACCTTGGATTGAAGTTTGTGTCCTAAGTGCCAGGATACTTGTTTGTACTCTTCAATGTAATTTTTGACTGTTTGCAAATCTTGCTTTTGCAATCTCACTTCTAATGAAAGTTGTACTGTCTTCCGTCTTGATCCATCCATTTTTTGTAGCAAAAGTAAGAACTAACCTTGCTAACATGACAGATTTTCATAAATTTTTAAAGAATCAAAAACTTTCTAACATGGTTAATCAAAAGTGAAATTTTGGAGAAAAAAAGAGAGAAGTATCTTAGAAGTTGCACATTCAGAAAGAATATTTATAATTGGTTTTTATGTGCTTTTGCATGTCTTTTGACATAGTAATTGAAGTGGAGAGGACTAAAAATAACATTGTTTTATGACTCAGAAGTCCTAGGTTAAATAGTAATTACTACGCTCATTAGAAATTGCACTGTAATGGAATTTTAGACTACCTTAAGATTTCAGAGATTTTTTTTGTCTAATGTACTAAAGATTATATCTTGCTGATAAACTATGGCTTTCTCAGAAGGATAGCAAAGACCTAGCACTGTTTTAGCTTTGTAATAGCAAGGAGAAATAATTTTGCTTCACACCCTCTTCTCAGGGGGAAGGGTGGATATAGCAGTTGGCTGCTGTCACAGCCCAGGAATACAGTTATGGGGTAAAGATGCAGCTTTCTGCCTGCTCAGCTGCACTGTTTGAGGTATGGGCATCTTTAAGTGCCTGTCTTTTTCCCAAGTCCTGATAGATCGCACAGGACTGTCAGAAGATGTTCGTGCTCCTCATTTAGTCCTTGAAAAAGCAGATTCAAATGTATTGAATTTAAAGCTTTGGTATGACTCAGAGAATTCAAGGATTTATGAAAAACTTTGCCATTTAATTTTGCTCACTTATTTCCTAAGTGAGCAAAATTTCCTTTGTTATATTGAATAAGGGATCTGTTTCCCTCAGAGTATTGCTGTCATAGACTGCATGTATGCAGGGCGTGTGTGTATACACCAGAAGGCCAGACTGCAATGTCCTGAGCTCTGACTTTTGTCCCAGTCAGGGGAAAGGTTCACAAAAACACAAGGTGGTGTTTCCAGGTGACATACACAAGGAACCCAGAAGGGCTCCCAGAAGTTAAGTCCCAGCATCTCTCCCAGCAGGAATAACTTTCAGTTTATACAAAGTCTAAGGTTTTAGCCCTTCTACAAAGCCTAAATTACAGTTCCAGGAGCTAACAACGGAAGGAATGAAAAGGAATGTGGGGAGAGAATATTTTCAAATGTCACATGTGTTTCCTTCTACAAAGCTTATTTCTTCTTCACCTCAATTGGCAAATGCCCTCCTGACCTCTATAACCCTACCTTAATAAGGGGATTACAGATGTTTAGTTTTGCCTCTTGTTTCACATGACAAAGTTTGCTGTACACAGAGTATGTGTGTCAAAAGCACACTCTTGTCCAAACAGTCACAGAAGTCAACCTCTGTTCTCATCTGTTCTGTTGCTGAATTACAAATCAATACTTATTTCAGATTTATCCTAAATACAGTAAGTCAGTTCAAAGATCTGGGCTAAATTCTTATTCTAATATTCATCTTAAAAATAATGGTTACTGATAATGTAAGAGCTGAAGGAGAATTTGACCATACACCTTTAAAAAACAAGTTTTCAAAACCAGCTGTAGAATTACGTTACCTCTTGCTAATTCTTGCCATTCTCTCATCATCCTTCCATCCTGTGTGGTAACTCAGCTTCAACCAGAGAGAACATGCTGAAGAAAGACTGAAACCTAGCTTTCCTCCTTATTGGCAGGGTTTGACTTATGAGGCTGCCAGATGAGAGGTATGAAAAACATGGCACAAAAGTATGAAGTCCTCCTTTACCTTCAAGACAAGAATCTGGTTTTAGTCCTTCAAGTCCAGAGCACAAAGAGGGCGTTAGTGTGTAGATTTGAGGCAGGTGTCTGAGGCACAGAGAGGGTAGGATCACAGCCACAAGTGTGCACCACTTGGCAGCTGGCTGGCACCTAACTGCATCCTGCTCTGCTTGCCTGGGCGCTCTCACACTCTGGACAGGCCACGAGGGATTCTCCAGTGGCACCCACCACTCCCACCTGTGCAGGCAAGGACACCACGTGCCCAGCAGCTGAGAAGCTCTGACTCTCCAAATTCATTCTTCAGCAATGGAACTAAGTAGGGCATGTAGAGAAAGCGATCTGAACGTTGGCTTCAGTCAGAGAATCTAGGCAAACATTTTTGGCACCAAGGCAGTGAGAAGTGAAGTGTTAATTATTAAGTATGTTATAGCTCCCTGAATTTTTCTTATGTTCTTCCCTTGAAATATTCAATGAGCAGCATAAATTTTTAATCAAGAAATTCTGATTTTATGTTCATCTCAAGCCACAGTATATGTATTATATAGTATTATGTATTATATATTATATTTCAATGAGTCAGAGAGAGGGACTTGAAGCACTTCTTCAAAAATCACCTATCTTCTAAAAGACAGAAGGTCTCCTTTATGTTCCTATGACATGACATTTCATGTGCTGATCACGGGAGCAGATAAGACTTAGAAAAAGATATTCTCAGGCTCATAATTTTACCCACCTTGGCTATCTAGATAGAGAAATGCTGCCATGATTCCCATCAATGATTAATCATCCTGTCCACATTATGTGCTCATTTGGTCTACCAAAGGAATAAATCATGCTGTTCTCTATGTGGCCCAGCAAGTTTCACCAAGACCATCTCACTGATCCTTAAGTTTGCTTTCTTATATTTAGATATAGTGGTCTCAAGTTCCATGGGGAAAATATCCAGCCCTTTTCAAAAAGTTCAAATTTTAATGAATCAGTGTATGTTTATTGAAAATAGAAAAATGGAAAGGCCATTCTTTATTAATAAATATTCAGAAGTACTGACCAGAAGGTATTACTCAGAAAATATAATTAAAACAAGACTATTTTATATCAGGTGATACCTTTTCTTATTGCTACAAAACCTCTTTCACACGCTTTTATCAGCTTCCACAGCATTGCTGAGACTCAGCTGCACACTGCTTTGTGAAACAAACATTACAAAGGATGGATGGGAATTAAACCCTGATTTCTGTATTTATGTATTTAATTATTTAGAGAAGTTCAAATACATAGCCCAAGAAGAGGGCTATTGTAAGGTAGTTACAGAATTTGTCTGCCTAGACTGATATTCTGTAAGTGTCAAAGAGTATGAATATCCATTTTGAATTTGAAAATACTGTGAATTTGGTCTGATTATAATTTCCTAATGATATTTTGTGTGTTAAGAAGTGATAATTGAAGTTTCTTGTTTCTATATTGCAGCTACAGATTTTGATGATGGTCCAAGTTATTTTTGATTACTTGGAAAAGAGGGACAAGGAAACAGCCACACTTCCATTTACCATCAGTGCAGTAATTAAAGTTAAAAGCATCTAAGTAAAACCGAGGAAGAGAGAAGAGGGAAAGAGTTTTACTCAGAAACAAGAATTCAAGAACAATTTGAAGAAAGCACAGTCATCTTCTGGACCCGTTTATTAAATATGCAACATCCATTAAGCTCAAACTCTCCAATAAGAGGTCCTTAAATCTGTTGAAGGAGTGCCTGAAATATTGGATATGGCAATATGGAGAGTGCAGAGAACCCAGGGAAAACAATCCTCTCCATCTGTACACACCAGTGGCTCTTCTAGAGGTCTGCTCACAAAGAGGGAAGGGGTAACAATCAAATCTGTAGAAAAGCGGTAATAATCAAAACTGCTGGTAGTTATCTAAACTGAGGGAAGATTTCAGTTTAATTTATTTCATTGCATTCTTAGATAGTAGATGTTTCCCCCATCATTTCCTTGATACTAACTCGTCTGAGAAGGTTACTGAAATTAATATAGAAAGGGACAATCTTTGTGCAATATTAAACCAAGATTCTCAGGAAGGGATATTTTTTATAAGATTCTGATTGCAGGTGTGTTTTGAACTAAAGTTATTCTGAGACAGCTTTTTCTCTTGCATGAAGACAGTATGTCAATGCCTTTATGCATTTAAAGGTGCTGTGTGGGAAAAGCAAGGTACTCAAAGCAAGTGAATCTTCAGCAAGTAGTGCCTCTAAATTCTCACAGAAGGAATAAGCTTATTTGTTGTAGCTGACTTCAGCAGTAGATATCCATGAAATAGGCCAGATTCTCTATTTCAGGCAAAACAGCTGTAAGATTAATTTAACCATGAATAAAAATAGGATAAAAAATAGAATTAAAAATTTAAAAACATTGAAATTAAAATTTTAATTTAAAATTTTAAATAAATTAGTAATTTTAAAAGCTTCTTTAAGCTTTTTTAAATTTTCAGGATAACACTGAAGTGTTACGGCTGCAGTGGTATGGCTGCTTTTAAATACAGAGTAGCTCCTCAATTTCATCAAATCTCACACATAAACTTATTCTGGATTTGGAAACTGTGTATTGAAGCTAATTTTTTAAAAAAACATTCACTGACATTCACATAAAATTTGAAACAACTTCTAAAAGTTTGCACCAGTTTTTAATTCACTGACCGTGAACACTTAGGTAAGTCACTCAAGTATCTGAAGCAAAAAAGAAGGGGAGGAAGAGAAGAGGAAGACTTTCTCTTTTCTGACTTTGTGAAAAAGGTTTGAAGGTTTCTTGAATTTGGTACACCAGCTTGAGAAAACAAACATTTTCTGGACTGTTCAAAAATCCAATTCTTACCAAGCTCATATAGGAAAGTGTTTATGCCTCACATTTATCTTCTAAAAGCACAAGTGTATTGTTACACTTGCATTAATGAAAGTGGTTTGAAACTCTCCAAGAACAACGTATTTGAGAATTATGAACTTTGTTACTGTGTGTCAGCATTTATGTATTAGCCAAGTTGCCAACACACTAAGTTCACTAACAAAAGTCCTGTCACGGCATTTTAAAGTTAATAGTCTCCTCACTGCTTCGGTTTCAACAGGGCAGCAAAGCTTCCTTGATCAGCCCTCCCTAATTAAATGAGTGGTTTCTAAGATCACCAATATTTATTTGGGATCAGCCCATTGAATCTAACAGATCTGAAAGCAAAGTTCTCTGAAGAACAAAGACACCCATACATCTGTTTCTACATCAAGGGCACCAGATTTATAAAATTAACTTCTTCCTTTCAGGTGTTGAAACTGTACTAATTTGCTAAAAAGCTGCTGACATTTGCAATCCTGCTGGAGGCAGCTTTTAAAAAAATTATCTCCTGGTAGCCCGTGTTCAAGATAGAATCTTGATAATGTTCAAGAGGTCTACACAAAGATTTATTTGAAATCAAAGCTTGAGACTGATTCCTGTTTCAAGAGTCTGAGACATACTTACTGGAAAAGGACCCAACCTCTTTGTTTTCTGATTAGCACTATACCAAGAAAACATGGAGGTGCCTTCACCTGCCAACACAACATTTATTTTGAAGTTGATTTCATAAGTCTAAGTGACAAGGAAAGGCATGAGGGAATATATTGTTAGGCTTTTTTGCCACTCATCAGGAACAAGAGAGAAAGTCTGAAGAACACACATTTCCTATCAACTGAAGTCTGATTAGTGAATCACACACCTCCCTCAGTCCTAGATGCCAATGCAAAAGTTAATCTTATAGGAATCAATACACTGTCTTAGTGCCTTGTTTTAAGGAGTCTGTTATCCTCAGGGACACAGTGCATTATCTTTGCAGACCCTGTTCTCCTGATTCCTCTTCCTATGTGATTGTCCACTGACAAGGGCAGATACCAGATAAAATAAAACTTAGGGTAAAATACATAACTGATTTGAAACAGTGAAATATGCACTTTATTTACACACTCTCCATCCTAGCTAGCATTAGGCATAGTTCCCAGAATAAATGAATTTTCTCAGTAAAAAAAGACTTAAAACCTAATGTCTCTGATATTTGTCATCCCCTTATTTCCTTCATGTCAATAATACCTGAGAGACTGGAATGTTAATGGTAATGACTCAAAACAGTTGGCCATTTGCAAAAGCAGCAGAGTGCTCTGCTGACCTTGGGCAAAGTAACCACCCGCATGCAGAGGAGGTGCATGTCCACCACGGGAGGCTACAAGCTGGGGTTTGAGCCAGTTAAAGGAAGAGGCCAATAATAAGCAGATCCTGCAAGGCAAGATAGTGCTTTTTATCATGCCAATGTTCTCTCTTAGGTAATTGGCTCAGATGTGAAAACTCCCCTCTGGGAAGTACCGGGACATTCACCCATAGGTAATTCACTTAAGTACCCTGATGAGAGGCAGCTGTAACGTCTTAGAAGGGGTCATAAACCATCAAAGACCCCCAAAGTGCCCCATCAGCCAATGCTACATCATGCAGTATAAACCTCCTTGCCGAAAGAGGAGGCACCTGGGCATTCCCACAAACCCAAGAGTATATTAACCCATCAAACTTTGTGTTCTGTGGGCTTCCCCCATCCCCAATGGATCAAGACTGCCACCATCACTCATCAAAATTGCAACCAAGTCTTGCTGCAGGACCCACAGGTGGTAACTAAACACCTTTCTACCCTTATCCTTTCTTTCTTTTCCCTTATGCATTTTCTTAAGTGTTATTTGTATGCTTTTATGTTATTATAGGTAATAACCAAAATGGCTACATGATGCTTTCCATTGCAACCAAATTGTTCCAAAATAAACCCTACACATATATATGTTTATAAGCATTGGTCATTCAGTATCGTTTCACTCTAAAACACCCCAAGGGATCTATTATCAAGTACCTGGCTTACCCTCCCCTTCTGGGGCAGGTTGTAACAAAGACTGTATATACTTGTGCTCCCAAACAGAACTACAGCATTCACTACTTCCAGGATAAACTGTTGAACAGATACCAAGCAGACTTTAGCTTTTCTTCCAGATCAGTACATTAGGTCTTTTCCCTGGGTCTTCAGTTTATCCCGCTAACTTAAATCCCATCCCACCTTCTCTGTGCAATGCCCTGAAGTCTCTGGCACTTTCCTGTCCCGTGTTTCCAAGCCTTCTTGACTAGACCTGCTAGAAGCCAAACATAAATGTTATCTCTATCCCAACCATTCCCCTTCCTATATGACTTCTGAGACTACATTTCTCAAATTCTTATTTCTAAAAATAAAACCCTGAACAGTACCACAAAAGAATGGGTGATGCCCAGTCTTAGAGACCTACAATGTTGTGAAACTGTGATATCCTGTGTGATGCTAGGAAAAAAAAAACCAAACCAAATAAAAATAAACAAAAAAAACCCCTCCCCAAACCCCATCACAATAAAATCAATCAATAAATTTATAAATTTTGTGCTCCTTTTTGTTCAATGATGCAGCAACGGAAAACTATGTGCATGGACATTGTGCTTGAAATTGCAGATATGGAAGGCACTTAAGGCTTTGTCCTTCCTGGATTCAAGAGAAATGTTTTCCTTGCTCAATCCAGGGTAGCCAACGTGACGCTCTTACACAGCACCTGCACGGTAGGGTTCATGTATCACACAGGCCATGCCAGCCAGCTTTTAAAGATGTACTCAGAGGGAAGGGTGCATACTGTAACATTCATTCCAGTACAGGCCATTATACCCCCTTTCCTTCCTTGCCTTTTCGACAAGGTCAGAAAACTTCCTCTGTTGGAAATTCCTCTGTTGCTATCCTTTGACTGTCTCTGTTTTTAGTTATTTTCACTAGTAACATTTTGTTATTTACTTTCAAAAAAGTACATAACTGTCAACAAGAACAATTATCCTCACAGGAAAAACTCACAGGAACACAGCTTTTTATGGCTCTGTGTTTTGACGTTCCACTGGCTGTCAGGTGATTGCTGTTTTCCTATCCATTTCTTGAGATGAACATTCAAGAAATACCATCACTGCTTGGCTACCATTTTCTTCAAATAAGCAAATAAGAAGCAAGTGAAAAGAAACTGTTTCTCTTTACAAAGTAAAAAATGATAGGCAAAGAGTCAGTTGAGGAACACATTATTACAGATAAGTTTATTTTCCAAAGCATAATTTTAGTACAATCTGCATGACAGACACTTCCTTGATTTACTTTTTCCAGCTAAGAAAAGGCCTCTGTGGGGAAAAGTAGCACTTCAATGTTATAAAGCTTGATGTTTTAAACAGTTACAGAATAGAGTTTCTGTGTTTCACACACTTTCTGTGGTTCGTAACTTGAGGAAATCCCAGGGTACTAAAATTAAACTGGCTCTTTATGAAAAGCACCATGTACAGGCAGCCTGCAGCCACAGCTGCCTGTCCAGCTGTGCACATCCCACTGCCTCTTCCAAAGCCCTCTCCTTATGACTCCATGGCTCCTCCTTCTCCCCAGTCTCATCCCTGCTTGTTGTCCTTCACCATGGTGTGCACAAAATTCAGCCAGAACAGTCCCAGCACTTCCTGAGCTTTATAGCGGTTGGCGCCAAAGGAAGAGAGGATATTAGTCTTATCTAAGTGAAAAGAGGCGTCCCGCAACATTTTTTATTTGGCTTCCCTCCTTTATTTAGCATTGCACAGGTCTCTGTGTGTCTTTTGGGATGCAGTTAATGCCATTTTAAAGACAGTCCCTTATTTAAAACAAATTAATATTTTTCTTCCTTATATGAAGTAAATAGTGCAGTGTTAGCTAACTGCAGTTGTGTTATTAAGGTAATAAAATTACCCCACTGCTATCAGCACAACATGATAAGGTAAAATGCAATAAAAGCAATATTCAACGGAGCAGAGAAATCTCTAGCAGAAAATTATTCTTTCCATTTTTTCCAGTATATTAATTTTAATTGTGGTCAATACAAGTTTGGGGTTTTTTTTATTGCAAACCAACCTGCTATCTTTACCATATTTTGTATATCAAGTCTCAGAAAGATTTTAATAAATAATTCTTTAAATGTTAGATTTTTAGTATGTTGTTAAGTTGATTATTTAGTGTCTTTTTATGATATTGTTTCACAAGAAAGGCATAAAATTTGGTATTTCAAAGGCTTAGTGTGACAAAGATATTAACGCTTTCAACCTGACTAGTAAAATCCTAGAACCATTTACAGTGCTTAAACTTTGATGACCACCTGAATACTCTGCGTGTGTGTGCTAAAGTTTTCAAATGTATGGGTTTGTGATGGAGGAAGGATATAGAAAAGTGTCTTTTAGTTGAACTTGGCTGTAAATTCATGGCAAATAATGTAATCAAAATTACAGAAGTATTGACAGATCTTAGATTAGAATTAAAGAGTCACAGTATCACAGAATCAGCTAGGCTGGAAAAGAACTTTGAGACCATCAAGTCCAACCTATGATCTAACACCACCTTGTCAACCAGACCATGGCCCTAAGTGCCACATCCGGTCTCTTCTTAAAGTCCCGTGTGTAAATCAAACGCTGATTTTAATCTGCATGGTAATCATTCACGAGTTCCAGAAACCACAGAAGACGTGGCTAAATCTTACCCAAAGTGCAACAGTTTTAGAGATAACATTGAATTTGAAGTATATGGAGGATGACAGAGGATGTCCTGAGAAGAGACCTTGAAATCTGTTTTTGTTATAAAGTTTGTTTTATAATAAAGATATATAGCGTTAAGTTCTACACATATGCAAAATATTAGTATTAATAACTTACAGAATCTACTCATTTGTCTTTATAGAGTCCGTATGTGTGGGTGACGGGTTCTTCCACTTTTGTGTAACACTTGCTCCTTCTGGTCATTTATGAAATCACAGTATTTACAGTTAGTGTGTAAACCTGCTTCTTCCTCCTAGGATTTCGGAAAGTATCCACATTCTCTCTGCATTTATATAAGCTGTACAGGTTTTCCAGAAGCAGTTTATGAAAGAACAATCTCATAGTGCTGCCTAAAACAAAATAATTCACCTCCATTAAGTCTGTTTCAAAGTACACTGAAGTTAATGGAAAAATACCGACTGACTGGAGCAGATTTTAGATCAGTGACATTTTTGGTAATGGCTACTGTGCATTTCTCGTACACTGGGCTAAGAGGTGTTCACACTGAAGTTGACTGTGTGCCCAAAGGCTGACATAGCTGTCAGCAGGATTTACACTGCATTTTCATCCCCACAATGAGCACGCAAAAGTAAAAAGGATGAAGAGATTTTGCCTGTGTCTCTAACTGCTGAGGCATGAGAACACCACTTCAGCCAGCCCTTGATACAAAAACCACACTCCGCTTCCTCTGAAGTTTAAGAGCTTTGCAAATTGTGTCAGAGGAGATGGAGATCAGCCTGAATAGCAAACATCTCTGCAGGGCAGTCTCAGGCCCCTTTGGACTGTGAAAGGATTTGAGTGTGTAATCAGGGGCACAAGTTGATGCTAATCTGGGGCCAACTTGAAGAGTTGTCACAGCACTCTGCTTGGGTGCCACGCTTCTTCCACGTGTACCTATAAACCAGTGCAATGGGCAGTGGTGCAGAGACACAGCAAAATGTCAGTGACACTGCACTCCTGCTGGGCTCTGCTGGATGCTGCCATGCACCAAGCCAACACTGCAGTGCAAGCAGAACTGCTCTCTGGAGAGCCTCTCAATCTCCATGTTGTAAAGCAGCATCACCAGCATGTTCAGATCAAGCCACTGCACTGTACTGGTAAGCCTGAGAGGGTAATGGGGGCTTCTACCTGCAGAGCTGGGTAACAGCTACAGCTGAGTGTCACAACCCTGTAGGAATTTGGAAACAAGATACCTGTCCTGTCAGTAGCAGTAATGCTCTTAAAGCTGCTTTCTTGCAAGGATGTGCTGTTGGAAGAAAAGAAAATTTTATACGTCTTCACAGTGTTCTTAACAGGAATAGTTGGGTTGTTCTTACTTATATATATCACGTATGGTTAAGGTATTTAGCATAAGCAAAGCAGGTAAACAAAACAAGCCAGCATTTTCGAGAAACTCTCAGTTTATATTCTTAGGATATTTCTTATTGTATATTTGAGAGTAAAGAGGATTATCCATGCATAGATTTACTGTAGGTACCTTTGTTTCCTTTACAATCTCTGTACCCCAGGGTCTCCAGCAACTTGCAGTCTCATGACTGCAGAGCTGCTCTGTGGTTTTTTCCTGACTCTTTTAAGTGCAAGAGTAAAGTTGCCTAAGCCAGGAAATGAGTGTCTGTAACATGTCCATGTGTCTCACTCTCCACTGCGGACCAGCACAAGGGGCTACCTCCATCTTGTGGGTCATGACGAAGACACCCACATTTTCAAAGATGAGGTGTCATGCACAGAGGTTAAAGACAAGTTCATTCCTCTTTTCCTCAGGAGCACTAGAAATGCCTTCACATGTGTTGTAAGAGATCAAATTTACTTGCAAGAGTTTGTCTGAAATTGACTCTTCCCTCCTGCTTTTGGGGTAATTAATTTACCTGCTCTGTGCCTCCTTTCCCCCATCTGTAAAAAGACCATGTCAATAGCGTTCCTTTGAAGGACGTCCGTGTGTCTCACTTGATTATACTGTCACTCCTATCACTATGGGGAGGCCCAGCTAAAACTTTATCATTATCCACGTTTAGTATAGATACAAAGCTATTTTCTTATGATTATGTCTACCAACAAGAGCTCCAGATCCTAACAACCTCTGAATTTTAATTCGTCCCGAGCCTTTCATTTGCACGCACAGAGAACGCACCTTTCACTGGGCTGGGTTTGCCTGGCATTCAGGAAATGAGTAATTTACAGGCAGACTGGGGACTTTATCCTTTCCAAACTGAAATTTGGGGAACTGCTAATTTCAAACAATGTCTGGAGATTCAATGCACTTGACAGGAAGCTCTCTTGAACAAAAAATATGCACTTTTTTATCGTCAACATCTTACACAATTTTTATTTTCAAGTGCTGCATCTGGGAAATCCTGGAGAAATGCCAACCTCCACAGCAGTGCACACGGAGCCAGAAGATCCTTACATAAGGGATTCCCACTAGTGTCCCTAGCTTTCCGCAGTGGTATATAGCTCACTGTCTTTGGAAAAGGCAAAATGATCCAATGCGCAATTTTCTAGGCTAAATCACTTCCTGGGGCGCATTTACCGTGCAGCTCACACACAGTTTAAGTCTAGAGATTTGTGTCCAAATACGGCTCTGGATACACCTCCAAAGCCCTCAGCAACGCAGACTATGACTAAAAAGTGCTTCCCCCTGTTGCACTCAACACCCACACGCACTGCTTAGAAAAGGAATTGAAACTACCTGACTGCGTGGAGCTTTCAGCAGTCCATTCCTAGTAATTAGAGTCAAGAGCAAAGCAGATGTGTCTATTGAAGGAAGAGGGAATGTATGCGGGTTTATTTTGGCACAGTCTGCTGATCACCAGCTCCTGGGTGCAGGGGACAGGCAGTTTCCAAAGTAAGCTCATGATGGCACTCATCTGTAGTTACCAGAAGCTTCATGGGCTGTGCCATTTCTTTTATCTCCAGATGACTGAGGGGCTGGTTAGAGAAAAGAATTAGTGAATTGAAAGTGTTGGTAAGTAATTTTTAGCAACAGAGAGGGGACTTAGAGGGGAATTTGTTAAGTAGAAAGAAATAATAATATTGATTTCCATGCTATTTCAGAAATTGAGACCTAAGGGAAAGAGGTCAAATACTCACTAATATACCAGACAAAGTGCATTTAGTGTGGTTTTGCTCCATGCTGGTATTGACAGTTATACATATGTTATTTTCCCCTCAATGTTCTATTTGTTAATCTTCAGTAATGTAAATGGGAGCTGTTTTATAAGCAGAGGCATTCTGGTTTGGAGATCTCTACATTTAAGAGTTTGGTGTATACATATAAACCATAAAAGCATCCATCCAGCATCTGCATATTCTGAAATAGTCTGTGTCTTTGAACAGTCTAATATGGACATCTTGAGTCCTAAAAATGAATTACCACATGCAATGCTGTGTAATTTTCTGCTAAAGGCTGAAATAAGAAAATGTTCTACAACAGACTATTCTTCCAACTCCACTGAAGCTCTCAACAAGAGCTGGAGAAAGAAATACACTCTTGAAAAGCTAAAGGAAATTAATGATCCATGTCCCTAGATCTCCAGTACAGTGACATTTCACTTAGGACATGCCAGCTGTCCTCTCAAGACTCAGTGATTCAAAATATTCTGAAATAAATGTAACTGTTAATATATTGTTGTTGTTGTTGTTGTTATTTCAAAATATTTTGATGCAGAGAAAAGCAGGAAGTTGTCTTTTAATGTGACTAACCATAAATGAAGCAGATTTAGGTGGCCAGGGACTCTTTGGCAGTAGCAGCTGTGGATCCCACTTGCTTTCATGAGGCTTCTATGGAAGAAATCTCTATCAGAGTCCTTTTGCTTTCCTTTCGGTGGTTCAAGTCCAGGATCTGAAAGTATTGAGCAAACAGCATTTACAAGCTATAGGAAAAACTGTCTGGATTCCAGGATATGAAAAGCTATGCTTATTGTTAATCGGCTAGGATCCAGAAAAAGGAGCACTCAGACATATATGGTAAACATTTTAAGAAAAAGTATTCTGTCCATGGCCTTGCTGCGAACAAAGCCTTGCCCTTGCCTTTGTGTGCAGAGAAAGTAGTGTTTTGTGCTGCATGGTATGCACGCGTGTGTACCTTAACTTATGTGTAGTTAATCATTTTCAAACGAGCTGTCCTTAGAAGAGGTGAAGCTATAGAAACACTAGAGGGCAGGCACCCCATCACGGACCATCCACCACAGCAGGAATGCAGATATGGACTACTGTATCTACAATGAGTACAGCAGACATTGGACTTGAATCAGTTGCCTGGGAATAACCCCCCTGTTACAAGGCTGGAATTGCAGTCTTATCAGAAAAATCAACATTAACAAGCAGTTTTGAGCTAGTAATCCTGCTCGTAGCAGGTGTCCTTAAATCTAAGTGTTTTTGCATGAGTGAACTAGTGTATTTCCTGTGATCTGTTATCTAGAGCTTGGAAGTGGACTTTCTCTGATATTGAAACTTAGGGGAAAAACTACTCTTTGGTCTTCAAGTTTCATCTAAGGCCACGTAAGACAGGTTTGAGGGTTCTGCGCTCTTATTCCTGCTCCCTCCTGTTGAAGTCATGTTCCTAAATTCTCTAACACAATAAATGTGCATGTTGTGAAGGACTCACCTCTGTTTAAATGCTGTGGTTTTAACTTCAGATTGAAGGGATCTCTGGGATAACTTGTCACAAAATTTGGTAAATTAGCTTCATACTGCCTTTAGAAAGAAAAATATATTTTAACATCAGAAAAGCCACCATGCCTAGATCCAAGACCATTGAAGTCAGCTGCAGAGTAAACTTTATCTGTTGCTTTTAGGTAAGGTAAAAATACACTCGTAAAATTTCTGTTCAAAACATTGCAAGATTTAGGAGACTTAATTAATTGTTAATTAACAGTTGTTGAGCTGACAAGAGTTACAGTTTTTCGTTACCCTAAAGTTCTTTATTTACTCAACTCCTATCACCAGAATTCTGATCTCCAATGAGTGCAGTGGTCTCCTGTTACAATACAGGTGAGGAATATGAACAGAAACAGAACACCCTTCTAGACAAAGGAACTGTGATACTAAAATCACATGGGATGCAGTTTCTTGGAATATGTGTTGTAGAATCATAAAATCGACTGAGATGGCTATTTGCATTATTTTTCAAGTCTTTCCAGTAAATTTAATTAATCATTAACATACCTTGCAGTCATCTGCATTACAATGATCTTAAGATCTCTCTGTTGCTGGAGAACTCATGAGAGGGCTAACAGGAAGGCTGGAAGAAGATGGTAATTTAACATCAATGACATATCATCTTTTTGATTATGTATTCTCCTTGTTTGGAAGCAAAAGTCATTTTGAGTTCAAAGTGGATAGGATTTGAAATAGCTGGCAATAATTTTTGCAAGTTGCAAAAGGAAATTGTCAGTTTGGCTGGGGGTAGTGCTGTTCTTCAGCAAACCACACTTTGCAGAGTCAGATAAGCGTAGGACAAGATACAACACCAGCACACTGGTCGTAAAATCTTTCTGAGACAAGGCTGAGTCTTAAAAGGCTGACTACATTGCTAGTTATGCAGATTTGACTGACAATATCCCCTGATCTTTACAGGTTGAAATGGACACCATAAACCGGATGGTTTCTTGTGACATACAAGATGGAAAATCTGTAACAGTCGTGTTATCAGTTATGTTATCAGTATCATCTGCATGAATAGGAGGATATGTTTCTTTGATTAATTGAACAAGATAAAATAAAAACATAGGGTTTAGGCAACATGATGAATGCCCTGTGAAATCAGGGAGGAAACAGAAATGGTATGTGAAGATACATGTTGAAAACTTGATTGTAACGAATATTTAACTGTGAACTAATGGGTGTGATGCACATCAGAACTGCATAGGAGAGAATGCCATGAGGAGGAGAAAACACTGTATACTGGCAATTTACATACTTTATTTATTGCCTTTCTCTTGCCTTTCCAATTCTTTTCTGACTGAGTTCTGGTTTCCATTTAATGATGCATTTCCCGTTGGCCTGAATGGTGAGAAAGTCTAAGCGACCATAGAAATTGCCCTTTTTTGTGTGTTTAGGATCAAGTCCATGCTTAAGAATTTTGTACCAGTGCTGCAAGTCCTTGGGTATATCTTTGATGTCAAGATCTTCCACTGAGATTGATCATTTCCTTTTAAACTCCAGACAATACATCACTAAGGATTCCCCCCAGGTAACGTTTTAGTGGAGGGGAAAATAAAATGTAAAATTCCTTGTAGAGGCAGTCCTTAGTTCTTCTGAATTTGGATCACTGTTCAGTCTACAGCCTGCTAGAGTTAAGTAGCCTGAAGTTTCAGTGAGCTGAAAAGTTAATGGTATGTCAAAGCAATTAGACAATATGTACTGTTTTTCTCCAGACCTCATAGTGGAGTTCACCACTACTTCTGGAGTCCCAAAGAGAACCTCAAAATATTTATTTTTATCAGGAACTTGTATTGGAAACTTCCAGTTGCAACTTGCTTTTTTTTGCTTTTTCCTTGTTTCTTTCCAGAAATGCTGACTTACAAATACTTGTTTCCCTCGGGTAGAATTTTACCAAAGAAAACCTTTAGTCCTGAGATTAGAGCACTGACTGGTGACATTAAAATTCCCAAAATCTCCTGGTTTGTAACAAAAACCTGAAACTTGGTTTCACATGCACAGCTAAATAACTTGGTCATGTAGTTATCAGACTTTCTGGAATTAGCTTCTGGATTGAGTCAAATTATTAAAGCATTCCTGATATGGAACCTGGGGAAGGTTCTGAAACCTTGAGAACATTTCCTAAGGCATGGATGCTATAAACTATCCTGCTATAGTCAGGACATTTGAAGTGGTGATGTTAGAAAGCATAACATTGGGGTTGTGGGAAAAACATGATTTTTTTTTTTCCCTTCTGCTGGTTTTGCAAATTTACATTACCAGTCAAGACTTGAGGGGGAAAAAAAAATACAGGCTTACTCAAAAAGAAAAGTTTTGTTGGGTTTTAAGAGAAATTAGCATTTATTTACTATTATGAAACCTTGATCATCTTTTTTTTTTTTAATTGCATTTTATTTTATCATATCTCCTTTCCCCAGTGCTCATTACAGTTTGTTCTCTGATTGCGAGACTTCATTTCCTTTCATAAAGATGAAATTCTTCATTTCATGAGACGAAATGAAATCTTGCAATTTCAGTGAGTATCAATTTGGCAAGGTTTGGTCCATTTCCCTGCACTTCATGTCATCCCATTCCATTTCATTGTTTTCACTTCGTTTCAAATTTTTTTTTTCTTTTTTTAATGGCATTTAATTTCTTCAATTTCTTCTCTTGTCTCTTCACTTCCTGATTCTGATATTTCAATGAGTATAATGTTGTCAAGTTTCGGTCCTTTTCACTGCACCTCATTTCATCCCACGCCATTTGGTTGTAGTCACTCCTTTTCCAAATTTTCTTTTTTTTTTTTTTAATTGCATTTGATTTTATCATATCTCCTTTCCAGAGTGTTTGTTCGACTTCCTTCTCTTATTTCAAGATTTCATTTCCTTTCCTGAATGGAAATTTTCCACAGAGACAAGCCTAACCCCTAACCCTACCCCTAAAATGGCATCCTTAGTGGTGATGCCCAGGGCGTGGTAGGGGTGCTGCTGGGGGCAGCGTGTGGAGGCAGGGGCACCACGGGGAGGTGTGAGGGCAGGGGCCAGTTTGGGGAGGCAGAATGGCAGTGTGAGGAGGGTGGGGCTCTTGACCCCTGACCCCGACCCTCTAACCCTACACCACTAACCCTGTAACCCTAAAATGGTGTCATTAGGGGTGGTGCTGAAGGGGGGGTTAGGAGTGGTGCTGGAGGCAGCGTGAGGGGGGGTCCGTGTCATGGGGGGTGGTGTGAGCAGAGGGGGCAGTCTGAGAATGAGGGGTGGCAGGGTGAGGAGGGTGCTGCCCTTGACCACTGACCCTTGAGCTTTGATCCTTGACACACGACCTTGACCCCAGAGCTTTGCCCTCTTGACCTTTAACCTTTGACCTCCTGACCTTTGGACTCAGTGACTTTTGACCTCATAACCTTTCACATTTGAAGCCTGCCCTTTGATCTCATGACCTGTTAACCTCTGACCTTTGACCTCCTGACCCATAACCTTTGACCTATTGATATTTGATCTCCCAGCCTTCAACCTCCTGACTCTTGACCCCCAGCCTTTGACCCTTGACTCCTGACCCTTGACACCAGGCCCAGGACCTTGGACCATTTGATTTTATCATATCTCCTTTCCAGAGTGTTTGTTACACTTTGTTCTCTGATTTCAAGATTTCATTTCCTTTCACAAAATGAAGAATTGGAAAAAAATTGAAAAAAAAAAAAAAGAAAATCTGGAAAAGGAGTGACTACAACCAAATGGTGTGGGATGAAATGAGGTACAGTGAAAAGGACTAAAACTTGCCAAAATTATACTCACTGAAATGTCAAAATCAGGAAGTGAAGTGAAGGGACAGGAGAATAAATTGATGAAATTAAATGCTATTTAGAAAAAAAAATTGAAACAAAGTGAAAACAATGAAATTGAATGAAGTGCACATGAAGTGCAGGGAAATGGATCAAACCTTGCTGAATTGATAGTCATTGAAATCCCAAGATTTCATTTCCTTTCATGAAAAGAAATTCTTCATTTCATGAAAGGAAATGAAGTCTCGCAATCAGAGAACAAACTGTAATGAGCACTGTGGAAAGGAGATATGATAAAATCAAATGCAATTGGAAAAAAAAAAAGGTGATGTGGCAAAGCAGTGAATGCAACAGAAACGGACTGGGATGACATTGGGTGCAGTGAAAAAGACTGAAACTTGCCAAAGTTATACTCATTGAAATCTCAAAATCAGGAAACGAAGTGAAGTGAAGGGACAGGAGAAGAAATTGATGAAATGAAATGCCATTAAAATAAAAATCCAAATCGAAGTGAAAACAATGAAATAGAATGGGATGAGATTGAATGAAGCTTATCAATAAAGAAAGATACATGTTCCTACTGAAGGGGTATAGAACAGGGCGCAGAGAAGGCAAATGAGAGACGAAGAGAGAAGATGAGGACAATATTACCACCGCACCTCGGTGCGCCCCTTAGGTGCCTGTCCGGCACCGGGACCGTGCGTGCTGCCAGCAGCTGTGAGCCTGCGGGGCTCCGCTGACCAGCGGGGCGCGATGTCCGAGCGGCGGGAGCGGCCCGTCTGTGGCCAGGCCGAGCCGGGCTGGCTGCTGAAGGCAACGCCAGACCCACGGTGGCGGCGGCGGCGGGCTGGGCACGGGCGGCGTCTGCCCCTGCGGGGAAATAGCGGAGCACTAGGCTGTCGCGGCGATGAGCTGCCTTGGGGAAGCAGCGAAGCAGGGCAGGGCAGGTGCGGACAGGACAGACAGCCAGGGAAGAAGCAGCATCGCAGGGAGAAATAGGTGAGGAGGGGGCGGAGCGGACCTGTTTCCTCCAAGAAAACCAGAAAATGGCAGCCCTAGGGGTGTGGTGCATGCAGGTAACTGCTTTTATGTGCTAAGGCTCCTCCCAAAGCCCAATTTACCTGGCATTTTTTCTGGGGAAACAGGTGATTGACCCCACCTGCAAGGGGGAGTCGCTTAAAGCCCAAACGTGGAAGCTTCCTCTCCCCTCTGTTAGACAAAGTTTCCCCAGGACTGGGCTCCCTTCCTTCTCAAGTACAGCACCTAAAGTTTTCACCTCCCATACAATATATGTTGTGGCATAAATAAAAATCAGGTTAGTCCCTCTGTGCATGGATGGTGCCAAGGAGCAAGGTGTGGAGTGAGCAATGCTGGGGTGGTGTCATGCTCCCCTTGGCACGCCTTTTGTAGTTGCAGTGTCCCTGGAGCTCTGGGCTTTGTGGTTCCATATTGAGGCAAGTCCCTTTTCTTTTCCAGAAGAGGAGAGAGCAGCCTGGACCTAAGCCTGGAAAGCTCTTGCATGCCTGTGGCCTCGGAGGTCCTTTTTGGCTTCGGTTCCCCTTTGCCCTTTGCTTGTGGCTTCTGAGGAAGGTCGGATGACTTATAGAGCCCGTACCTAAACTCAGGAGGTTGGTTCAGCCATAAATCTGTATTGGCTTTGGATTGTTGCACTGCAGTTTGATGATGTGGGAAAGGCCAGTCAGTGCTAGCAGAAAATTTTCTTTGAGTTTCAAATAAAAATTTTCTCTCTTCTTGGTGGAGGATGAACATAATGTCCTGATGATTATTTTTTCCTTCTCAAATATTGCAATCCCTGGCAAAAAGAAAAAAACCCATCACACACGCATATGCAACAGAACATTTATTACTGATTGCTACTTTCAGTCTGGCTACACCTGTCTGCACAACCCAGCACATTCACTGAAGATAAATGTGTGGTTGTACTTTAATATTGTTTTGTACCTGTGCTTAGATGAAGTACTGCTTCTTGGTTCTGTCTTTCACTTCTGCAAAGTAACCTGATGAAGCAAACTCCTGACCCTAGAGAAAGCCCATTGGAAGCCAAAAGCGGATGTTAGGAATTTACACATTCATACCAGCCTGTAGGAACACAAGCTCTGAATTTTATTTTGCCTGAAATACTCATCACTATGTAACAACACAAATACACCCTTTTTTCATATTTTAATTCTTGTCTCATTAAGCAGTACATCCTTGACAGGAGACTAAACCTGTGCAGGGCAGCACAGCACAGCAGGGCTTTGGGGTTACAGTGGGGCACAACTGGGTGCAAGCTAGTCTCACTTTGTAGAAGTGGCAAAATGAATCTCAACAGAGGGGAATGTTGAAGGTCTGCTTTCCATTTTTCCTGATGCATTTTCATCTTTCTCTGCATTCCTGGGCACGCCCAGGACACAGCATTAATTAGAGCTACCCCGTTGCTATCCTAATATGTGCCCAGGTGTTACGTCCTGCCATGGGCTATCTCATCAGCCGGTGCCACGAGTTTCATCTTTTTGCCCAGAGGTAGAGGAAGCCCTTTCCTACACCCAAGAATGCTTCTGGGCGGGATGAAAGACCACTGGAGCAGCATTAACACCCTAAATAGGCAGTGAAGTATTTAGCTCTGTGCATGAACTGGACACAGATACTACCTTATCCATGTTTTCTGTTTTATCTCTGTGATCTAAGAGCCACTCCCAGACTGTTACCTTTCTTACACAAGAGCCCCTTTTATGCGCTGAAAATCTGCAAGAAAGAGGGCTCAGAAGGCAGGCCCAAACACAATACAAACCATGTTTTCCTCCTCTAATACTCAATGTTCAGGAAACCTGAAGGAAAGCTCTAACATCACAACTTTCTCTTCTTTGTACTTATTCATTCTGGGAACAGAATGGGTTTTTTTCTGAAAGAAGGTCATGGTCCATTGAAGGTTGAGGGCATATAGAAATATGTCCTTACCAACAAAGCTGTGTTTCTGAACAAGGATTTGCGTGGGCAGCCTACTGGAGATAAACCAAGTACCCACAAATTACTTCTGGAAGGTCACATTTCTGTGCTCTTTTTTCCAAGTGATTTTGATTCCCAGGCCATGCTCACCTGTGCTGTGCTGCCAAGACAGGTTCCTTCCAGCCCAGGACTGCACGGCTGGAACACTTCCAGCTGCCACAGATCCCTGCTGCAGGACAACCTTTGGGAAGGGGCCAAAACTCAGTCTCTACTTCACAGATTATACTCAGGCTATCCAAACAGTGAAGCACAGCCTGGCCCTGTTCCTGCTTAGGAGGAGGTGAGCAGGCTTGAGTGGGCACTTTGCTTCTGGTTTCTAAGGTGGCCCAGGCTTCCCATCAAGTGTGTGTGTGTGAGCTGTCTGCAGGCAAACCAGCTGTCCCACCATAGCCAGCCGCTGTGTTTACCTCATGATTTAATAAACTGTGGAGAAAAATTGACGGTTGATAATTTATACATGTAAAGCAGCCTTTTCTTGTTTTGTAACTAAACTAAGACACTGGCAGACTGACCAGGCCAGCTTTAGGTCCAGGTAAAACAGGTACATGCCAAGGTCAGCGGGATGAATAGCACAAATGCTTCTGTTCTTCCACTCTTTGCCAAAATCGTAGTACCTGAGACTTTGCATTGCTGCTGTTGCCATCATGAGGATGATGTATGCACCTGCCTCTCCCCAGGTGTCAGGACCAGAAATGTTCAGCTCTGCAGAGCTGTGTGTCCTTCTCTGCCCCCTTTCCTCTCCCTTGTACTCCTCCCTCTCCATGGCAATGTTAGTCCCACAGTCCAGAGGCAGCAAAAGTCAGAATTTGCCTATGTTGCCAAAAAGACTCAAAACTGCCTAACACTTTGCAGAGACTGTGTTAAAAGGATAACTTTTCTCTGTTTTGTACACAGGGTAACACACCACTAACTTGTTAGTTGCATGAATACCCATTTCCTCCTTACCTCTCAATCCTCTACCTATTTTCTCCAGCCCTGGTTTCCTTCCTAAAATCAAGGTATTGCGCCCAGAGTTTCTAAAGCTATGCAATTCTATGATTATCCATTAATTTCACCAGAGCAAAAACGTCTGTACTTTCACACATCCCACCTCTGCCAGCTTTGTTACCATTGATTTTGATGCCTATATTTGTATCTTAGAAACTGAAACTCACTGATCCAAAGTACCTGCAGATCCATATGCACAGTGGTGAATACAGACCCCAGAGAGATGCAGAGAACAGAAAAGACAGAGATATGACTCACCACTCTGCCAAGACAGGGACTCCCGGACAAACTTCATCCTCTGTACCGCAGAAGGCTTCCCTTTCCTCTCTTCTAGGGGAAGATAAGTGAAGCAATGAACTTGCAGCACACCCTTACGCAGGGAATTGTTTATTCTTCCATTGTACAAAAGAGCTGGAATATACAGTCTACCCATCTGTGTTGCTAAGAAACAGGGCACTGTTGCCTTGGGACTTGATTCAGAATTCAAAAATGAGAAGAATGTCTCAGTAGACTGCATAAATGCAGCTTGAAACCTAGCAACAAGGCCACAAGTTCAATATGCTTCTCTTATATGCTAGAAAACAAGGGTATGAGAAGGAAAATATATGACTGAGGAAAAGAAAAGAATAATTTGAAAACAAAACAGTGGTGTTGTATCACCCATTATCCTAAGGGATGGAACTATGTTTTACTAAACATACTTTTATGACCTGTAAGATCTGATGCTGTCCTGTGCTTTGAGCAGGTTCATATTTACTAAAACAACTGAATACAAAGCAGCATTAGTATTTACCCCAGTATTTCCTAAAGATTCATCTTGTTCAGTATAAGTCGCAACACAAGAGTCAAGATAGCAGAATTAATTTCCATTTGTATTTCAGTTTTCAAGCATTCTGCCAACAGAACAGTTTAATAGTTGCTACACATGCCTTGAAATGGCCACTTGAAACAGCCCAGATTGTATAATTGGGTGTGATTGCTTAGTCACATACACACAGACTGTTTTCTCTATTTGCTTATGTGCAAATGAAGTATAAATTATAAATCAAAAACACATTATACACCCTTTCACCTTAACAAATGGTCATTATGTGCTGTTGGAAATCACATTGGTTCAACCAGCTATTTCATTGTAAAACCTGTTCTCTCTGGTTACAGAATGTCACTACACCACTGAAACTTTGGCCAGCACTCCAGCAGGGAAGGCCAAGTTTGAACTGAGTTATGGTTCTCAGCTGATTAAACAGAGCTCACTTGGGTTTGTTTTTTTTCCTTTTTGATGTTCCATCATGAAATTATTAAGAGATATTCTTCAGATGATAGGACCATAATGGATTTAACTGGAGATGAAGAAGGAAGCAAAATTCAGCAGTACAAATCACCTAGAGCCACCTAACAGTTATCATGTTTGTTCCCTTCTTGTTTTTCTTCTTGTGAAATATACTACTTCAAGAACAAAGAAAAGAGCAAAGGCTTTCATCCTTAAATGTTTCGAAGTTTACAGCACTTCCATGCAGGTCCTTCAACATTTCTATTTTTACAATTTTTCAGAGTTAGGACCAAAAGACTATTTGGGAAAATACATTTTTGTTTGGTTGGTTTTGAAGAACATTCAAAATCCTTTGAGAGGGTGCACCTTTTTCTGTGTCTTTAAGGAAACATATATTTTTTCGGGCTCTTAGCTGAAAAGGAATTTGGAGGTCATAGTTGAGCTTTGTGATAGGACTTTGTATTGGTTCAAGTAAGAAGGATTTCACAGGGATCCTGAAGTAAATTATAAGATATAATTGAATGGTCCTTTGCAAGTTTATGCTGCTCAGATACCTGCAGTTTTACTGAAGAGAAAATAACATCAAACAAAATTCCTTAAGAATTTGAAGATTTGTGTTCCTTAAATTACTCGAAGAAATAAAATAATTTCTCGTTGCCAACAGATGGCAGCATGCTACTTACTTTGCAAAATAAAGGAGTTTTAAAACCCAGGAAAGCCAAAGAGTAAGCCTTTTTGCTCTACCATGGAATAGCAAGAGGGCTTGACATTTTCCTACACAAAACCATCTCATCTTTTCAGCTAAATATAAGCTGTTTGTAGACTTAAATAAGATTAAGGAGACCTTAAGAGTTCAAGCTGGAAAAAGCAGTAAAGCTAGTCAGGATCCTAGTCTGAGCTGCACAATCGTCTTAGGGACAAACAAGCACAGATGGAATCTCATACCCAGATTTAACCTTGAAAACTGGAGCTGTAGCCAACAGTATCTATACTTTTTACTTGAGAGAAGATATTTCAGAGGGAAAAAAAAGAGATAAAAAATCCATAAAGAAAGAGAAAAAGGAAAGTAAAATCTTCCCATTCATTATTTGTAAATGGTGAAAGAGAAAAAGGGATGAAATATGTTTTGTTCAGTCACATTATCAGTCAAACCAAGACTATAAGAAAAACACATCCCTTGACAGGACCATTAGCAGGACCTTTGGAGCATTTTATGTTCTTTGATTTTTTAGGGTTTTTTTAAATTGTTCTATGCTGTATTGATACCAATGAATCAACAACAACAACAAAAAGAGAAAGAAATAAAGAAAAAAGGAAGTTTACTTTTGATTTTGAAAACAGGTAATTCTTATCACCACTTTCCAGCCTGTGTTAGAAATAGAATCTTTCCTTTCCTCAGGCTCTCAGCTTTTTGGGGTAGTGACCTACTTTTTTCCTGTATTTCTGTGTCAGCTAAGACAAAAAAATTCAGGGCCCTTGCTTGGGATATATCCTAGCAAGGCTCAAAAAACTCAGAAAGAAGACACTAGGTGTCTGTAGTTCTGATTAAGTCCTTGCACTCACTCAGAATCTGGCTATGTCCACTGAAGTCATTGTAAAGGCAATGTGAATCAGAATTAATTATTGAAAACCTCTGCTGGGGCAACAGGAAGAAAGATTACAATACAGCAGTTTGCATTCTGTGTAAAATGCTGATCAGTATGTGATAACAGGGTGATATTTCATTGTTCCTTAACTAGGATATACAGTGGTGTTTGAGGGTAAATGGGGGCTTAGTGTTCCCTTGCTATAACTCATTTAAGTAAGGAACAAGCCTGCAGATTTCATAAATCCACTTCTTAATTCTCAAATCTTATTAGAGACTGAGTAGAATAAATCCTGGTTTACACTAAAATAACTGTTTCATTTCCCTCACTCCGAGTTCATCAAACCAGGAAATGCAACTCTGAACTATCCCAGCTAACTCCAGGATCAATGCCTACAGGTCCAGGCCAAGGTGACACATCCCTTGTCGCTAATTAGTCTTCACATTCAGCGTCATGCAAACATAGCTCTTTTGCATTTCAGTGACGGAGCTGAGAAATGCAAGCCAGCGCAGAGCTATTTTAGGCTTTTCTGTGCCGCACAAGGAGTTGTGAGGATTATTCCTTATCATCATTCATTTCACAGAGATGAAGGAAAAACAAAACAGTCTCAAAGTCTTGGCAGGGGCAATTCCTATTTCTTGAAAATGTAATAAACATGAAAAACAGCTAGGATACATAGAATAACAAACCAAACAATAACAAAACCTGAAACCTTAAAACTAGCACCAACACTTGTCAAATTTGAGTCCTTATAAACTTCTCCTTTTATCTGGGTATGCCTTCAAATATCTTCATTATAGTTCACCTTAAGATACTGCATGACACAAAAATAAAAGTCTCATCAGGTTTGACTGTGAGGATTACCACAAAATTATTTTTAATGGAAAATTTAGAAAGTGACTCATTCAAAAAAAATCGTAATAAAAAATATTTTGTTTTTCTAATCCATTCTGATAGCAGTCTTTCATTCTGCTGTTTTCAAATGACACAGAACTGAGAAAATAAACACACAATAAGTCAGCAGTAGAAACAATGGCAAAAAATTCTCATATGATTTGTAATGCCCTTCTACAGCTAAGTTAAACTGGACAGCAATTTTCTCCCCCTTGTACTTCTCCTCTCCAGTAAGAACCACAAATATAAGTGTGTATATGTGTATAAAATCAGCTTGTATATATTTGGTATTTCTACACCTTAAAATAATTATCACCTGTATATATTTAGTGTTCCTACACCTTAAAACAATTATCACTCCATAATCTCAGTCCTTATAAGCCAAGTTATAGCCTTACTCTTTATCACCAAGTTCTAAATCCCTCACGAATAGGATTTAATTTAAAATTGCTGACAAAATCAAAACAGGGAATCTACATTGCTATGGATTTGAGTCATTGCATTAGTTGCTGCTGAAATGTTCTCTTTTCTGAGTTGGAGTTCAGTGGGATTGGATTCTCTGAATTTTGAATTAATAAAAGCTAGGCACTATAACAGATAGGCACAGTGATTCAGAATATATAGATTATATTTATTTGATTAAATAATTTGACAGATGGGGATGGCGCATCCACAACTACTCTGGGCTGCCTGTTCAAGTGCCTCACATTCATGCACAACAAATAGTTTAATGAGCTTAAGCACAACATATGAGCTACATATAAAATATAATAAATGTTCTGAAAACCTGCTAGTCTATGAGGGTTTTATATTAGTCAAAATTACAATGTCATTCCCACCCACCAAAATAAGTAGGAGAGGGTTGGGTAATATCTGTAAATACCCAGGAAAACAAGGGTTTAACCTCTCTTTACAGACCTTGTCTTTTTTAAACCTCACAGAAGTGTATATCTGTACCAGATATTTATGGCTCAGACCAACTTCTACAAATTAGGAGCAATGTGTAACAAAATAATAATCTCATGGAAATATATCCAAGAATTATATTTCTGTTTAAAATAAGAAACAGAACACTAGAAGAAATGGCTAATCCCATTTCTTGATTTAGGTGCCCCTACAGCCCACTGGATTGTTGCAAATTGAATCCTGGGAATCCAACTGTTGCTATTCCACATGCTCTGTCTCAGTCTTGTGAATCACTTCTCTAGCCAGGCACCCAACCTGAAGGCATTAGAGCAGTGTGCAATATAGTTCCTAAAACATTCTGTTGGAGACATCCCGGTGATTCTTCACACACCTCTGTCTTTAGCAGGCTATGCACTGGGCAGAGGAGAGAGTGGGCTGCAGGAAAAGCAAGAGGGGGTGGCCAAGGCCCAGAGAGCATCATAGGCATAGACGTGTGGTATGGGAGGAGGAACTGAGACCAGTCTTGATTAGCACTACCTTCAGACTTGCAGAGAGTGAACGAGAGAATACCTGCTGGTTCTGTCCACTGGGAATGAGTAGGGACCTAATAAATGTTCTATGCAAATTGTCTTTGAAAGACAGTTTCAATCGTTACTTTGTTGTCATTTGCTAAATGCAAACAAAAATAATTTTCTGCAGGATATTTTTACTAGTAGGAAACTCATTTCCGGAACAGCAGACAAAATTTTCTTTTACTAGAATTCAATAATTTCTTAATAAAGATAATTCTTTAATTATATAAGTCCTTTCCTCTTACAAATTAATTTTCCAGTAATCCCCATATTTCTCTGACAGATGAAAATAATTATAACTCTGCTGAATAACTTTGAGTCATTAAAGTTAGCTAAGTGTAGTTTTATGACACAGCCAAATGAACACTGTCTTTGTAATGAAGATCAGCAATCCTGAATGCTTCATAGTAGAAACACAAAATTCTACCATTAGAGGTTAGATATTATTTCAATCAGCCAGGACCCTCTCAGGTAAATTGACTAATCATTTTTCAACACACTAAATTGTAAACTGCACAATAAGGAGTTAAAAGTTTTGAATTCATAAGAGTCTTTGTTCAGTGTTTCAGAAGCCAAATCAAGTACAATTTGCATTACTACAAAAGTGTTAATAAATATACACTGCTTCCAAAGGCAAACTCAAATACATTGTGTATATGCACAGCTCTAAATCAGATTAATTTATAAATAGAAATCATTAATTCAACCACTATATTACAATAATATATCACATTGTAGGACCTGCTATACACATCAAGGTGGATGGACTTTGTTTTCATGATTCAATATGCTTAGCCTCCAAAAATAAATGGAAAAGAATAATGAGTCAGACTGATGCGAGCAGATCAGTGCATAATAAAGCCAGGCTTTTATTTATTTAACAATAATAAATTTCAAAAGAAAATACTCATCTAACAACACCCAGATGTTACTTTTGTTCTCTTAAAATATCTCTCTGCCAAGCTTTTCTTGTTGTGAAAAGAGTGTTGGTGAAAGCACCCTCTCACTTATGAACTAAACCTTTGTATTAGAGTTCCCTTGTGACAGAGCCATGAAAAAACATAGCCTTTACCACCCTTTGCTGAAATGTTAACTTTAACATGTTCCTCTATTAATTCTTTACAGTTTTATTTCTCCTTCTGTCTCTCTTTTAGTCCCTTGGTTTTTATCTTCTTTCACTTTATTCTCTCCCACCGCAGGGGTGGTAGGATGGTATAGCGTCTGTTGGTGGCTCTGCAGAGGCTGGACACCTTTTCTCTTGACTAAACTGAATGTTGAGATATTAGATGTACAGCATTTTTTAGTGAATTGCTCCAGAATTCATGTCTTTATGGCCCATTATACAGGGACTCTCGCAGATGCAGGAAGGGAAAGCAAGAAGCTGTTCTTCATAACACATTTGTACTTTGTCCTATCAAATGGAGGTTTTTTCAGGGAAAATACCAGATTCTACAAATCTTCCAAGTTAACATTTTCGCTGTCTGGAACTGTTCAATTTCAATATTTCATTGTATCATCTCAAAGATGTTGATGTCATGTGGAGCTGGTACGCACTTCTTTGTACACAAAAGTGTGCATCTACTACAGCTTCACCTCGTATCCTCCTGACTTTCCTCTATCCAATGTCTCACATTAGCTGCATGGCTCTCCCTGAAAGGAGGTACCACTTGTTAGAGTGATCTGCAATTTGATTATAACAGCGACACACTCAAAAAACTTTGTTATTATCTACTGTTTCATCTTATGGCTCATTCAGCAATTAGCCACTAATTTGAGAATGTCAACCCCATTGCTTGGTGAAATGCAGCCATGTACTTAAGAGATTCTCGGAATAAATATAAGTTTAATTACACAGATAAGGGCCTTACTGAATTGAGATGCTTGTCCTAAAACATGAACCTGTGTGACACGTGATTAAAACCTGCCAGTGCCCAGTACTTGCTGTGCCAGATCTGATATCAGCATTCTATACCTGGTATCTGTGTACATGCTCCGGTTCCAAATGCAGCTCCTGTAATGCAAGTGCAACAACATATACTAGAGTTTGACTCTCAGTTGTCTTGGCAAAAAGGTAGTGAAAAATTCAGAAGGAAGAGCTATCCACTGAGCATCTTTATGACTTTATGAATGCTATCTATATAAAAATAAAACAGGGCAGCATCTTTGGCACTCACAATACTGCATATTTATAATCAAAAAAATAAAGTTAAAATTTTCCACTTCAAACCAAATGATGATTCATGCTCATGCTAACAGATCAAATGAAAATCAAGATTCTATTGTAACAGGAGCTTTAGATGTATGGTTGTATGGTTGGCTGACAAACTCCCTTTAGTAAGGACTGATGCAGAGGGTTAGACAGTAAAAGCCAGGGCAGTGAAGCAAAGTTCAGTGAAAGCTTACAAGTGAAACCACAAGAGAGTAACCCCTAAATCCAGATTGGGATGTGTCATCTGGCAGGCAAGGTTTATCTGGGTGTGTATATCTCACTGGACACAATTTGAGCTCCTGCTCATTTAGCAAAAGATCAGCTCCAAATATCCCTCACTTTAAAAGACAAGCAATTCATATTCTAGGAGCTTCAAATGATGTCCCCCAGTTAGAGATGTTCTGGAATATTTCCCCAGTGCTGCATCTTGAAAAAATAGGTGGTACCAATGAATACCAGCAATGAATGTTAGCAATGAATGAAATGACTGGCAATGAGTGAAGTTGTTACATATCAGTAACCATCTGGAAATTCATAGCAGGCTTTATGCAGAGCTTCTGTAACAGTGATTGGTATGGCAGAAAACCAAAAGCCTGAGTTCAAATTGCTTTGAATCTGGACAGTTGAATGTACAGATTAATAAGCTATTAACAGAGCTTTGAAGAAAAACAGCTGGACACTTCCGTCTTGAAATGGAGTGGAAACCAAATCATTGTCTTAAAGTAAAAGAGAAAATGGAAGTTAGCAAAGGCGGAAGTGCTCTTTTATGTGCTTCTGTGCTGAAGTCTCTTCACCTGGATGAGCTGCTCTTAATCTGCACAGTATGCCTGCAGAGAGACCTGGCTAAAAAGAACTGTGAGTATAGCCATGTAGATAAGTGTTGTTGTTGGAAGGAATATTAATAGCTGAAAACATCATTTTTATTGTTAGTTCACTTTCCCAAGAATAATGGTGTTTAGTTTTTGGGAGGAAAAATGCATTGCATAATCAAGGGGAATTGACACAGAAGTAGAGACACCAGAGAGTTAGAAAGTAGCAGTATTTATGGAAGGCAATACACGGGTAGGATTTGTATCACAGGTCTGATGGATTCAGAAAGGTCCAGATCTCGTTTGGATTATAAATTTGGAGGGCATAGATCTAATACAAACATTCATAAGAAATATTCTGCTTAAATTGTCTGCCACGATGAGGTCATGGTGGAAAAATTCCAATACCTCAGAAAAGCCAGGATAAAGTTACAGGAAAATCTTTTTTGTCTCCTAATTCCACTCATAATGACAATCATAACTCATAATGACAATAAATTAATTTGCTGACATGACTGATACTGACGTAATTTAAGGATGTTGAGATAGATAGATTATATTTCCACCTCAGAAAATTCCTTTTATTGTTTGGTCAGTGTAGTATTCCTGAGAATCTACTTCAGACTGACAGAGACTTTGATCTGAATGGTATCACTCTGCCTCCAGCTGCCACCAAGGGTCACTGCTGGCCTTACAGGGAACAACAGAGATGTTTTTCCTGATCTGTGAATACTGAAAAGCAAACTAGAGATGGACTGAGTTTCTAAATCAGCTGTTACCATTTCAAAAGAGACGCAAGAAAAGCCTTATAGTGACTTGTCATTTCAGTCTGTTTGTTGACAGTAAAATACCCGCTCTCTGCCCAATTTCCAGCTTTGGTGTCTAGGTCTCAGAACATAATTCTGACCTCTAACAAAACTGGAAAAAGTCAACAGATTCAAACAAGTTATACTTCCCTTTGGGATAGGGGTATTCTCTCACTTCCCCACCCCATGTATGTTGCAGGATGCCCAGGTCCAGAGACATAGTTTATTGATATGATGAGATATGTGAAGGGGATTGTAACACTATGGTTAAGCCTCTGGAAGGGTCAGAACCTTTAGCTTGCTTAATTCATCTCACTCACACCTGGCTCTGTGCCAGGTTCAGCTCAAGACACAAGTGCAGTTGCAGATGTGGTGCTGACTTACGCATACAGAGCAACAGCAGCACCCACCAAAGAACTTGTTGTGCATCCTCACCATGTGGAAGGGAGGAAAGAAGGGCAGAACTGAAGCCATAGTTCCTAATTTTTAGAGAAGTGCTGCAAAAGAAGGCAGCAGAAGAGCTCTTTGTTACTTCTCCTAGTGAAGCACAACCACCAAGAAATCATCCTTCCTGGAAGAACCAGGAATAAGAGAATGAAAAACGAATGGGCTGGCTCCATCACTCGGCAAAGGTCGTTGTCCTGGCAGATGGAATTGCGGGTCCTCTCACGGGGGCTGTGTATGTGTCTCCATGTGAGTCACTGCAGTAATCTGTTTCCTGTGCCCATGACTCAGCCTCACTGGAGGCACCACTTCCCTTGTGCCCTTCCTGTCATGTCTGCCCCAACCAGGCACGCAAGTGCAGCAAAAAGAACGTGGGTTAGGTCTGAAGACTGAAAGGTTTCTATAGATGTGTTCTCAAGCAAAATCAGTTTATTTCCAGTCCAAGGCTTCAGAATTTGTGTTACATCTAAGTCAAATATGCTTCCCACGTGGTTACTCAGTGACAGAAAGGAATCTAACAAGGTAAGTCTTCCAGATCCCACAAACAGCTGTCTTGACACAACTGGATAGACAAGAGCTTCTTGAGCCAACCTGTCATGAAATTATGGTTTGCCATGTCAGGAATTAATAGGCTTACTCAAAAAAAGAGCACAACTTGTTTCCTATCACACAGGTCTTGCAGCTTCCTTTCTATTGACTAATAAATCCAGAATTTCACACAGTGTATTTCAGTTGAATACTCTTAAGGACAAGTTGCATTCATAGAGCTGGTAGGATTGTATTTTTCAGTTCTGTGGCAAAACACAAGTCCTGAAAGATTTATCTGGAAATCGCAATACAATCTTTATGTTCCTTTAAAATGCACTACAGGCTTTATATTATGTATGTTGTGTAATTTTGAAATAGATCAACTATCCATTCCTTTCCAAGTTAGAAAGCTTTCTTGTATCATGATCACCGGAATAGCCAAACCTTCCCTTTGTCAAAGACCTTAAAATCAATTAATTTTGTTAAAAGATTTATGACAGGTCACTGGTTCATGACTCAATTCAGCTCACAGCTGAATAATCCCTGTTCTTGCCTATCTGTGTATACAGCTGAAATCCACATAAGTAAGCCCTGTGAGCATCAGAAAAAGCTTTTTACTGCTCCATGGCAAAGGGCACTTCAGAAATTAGTCCTCAGTAATCAACAGCAATGTCTGGTTTGACGTTAAACACCTGTTAAAAGTGAACTTAATTTGTGACAAGAAGGATGTATCTGAGATTTGCTTTTTCAACTTCCTGACTCCACTTTTTGACTTGTTAGCAAAGTTACAGACATATAGTGTGCCAAGAAATATACAGTTCAGTACATAAACCAGCAATACTTAGTTTTGTGTAAAAGAATTTGTGATTTACTGATAGTCTTTGATATATCCCTAATTCTAGTCTAATTATGTAGTGTAACAATATAGTTTGCTTTTTCTAATGACTATTTTTCCAGCTTCATTTACAAAATTTAGCTGTGCATGTATTTTAATGCAAGGAAAAGCCATTCTGATTTGACCTCTTACATAAATAGGTCTCGAGAACCTTCTTTTTTCTTGCTACCTATTCAAGCTAAGGGTTAATAAAACTATTTTAAACTGCTTGTAATTTTCTGCTAGAGAATTTTTGGGTTTGCTATATGGTGAGCTGTCTTAAGAAAAAGGAGTATCCTCCTGTACAAATGGAGTAAATAAAATAAATAAAATACTTATCAGATTAAAACAATGCCATATCGCAAGCCAGGGACAAAAACGGGAATGTTAAATTTTGCTTCCAAATTGAAAGCAGATGTTTGCTTTCAAGTGAGGAAACACTGTAGAGGAAGCACAGGTTGACTTTTAGCTTATATAATTTAGATTGAGCAGAACATCGCACTAATGCCACTACAGGGTTTCCAGAACTAGACTCACTGATTTGCAGTTGTCTCCAATATTTCAACACATGGACATTTCTAATGTCTCAGTAAGACATCTACTATCAAATGTCATTGAGATTAAAACCTGAACTTTTCCACCAAAGCTCATCTCAAGCAAAGTCTGGATCCCTGTTAGCATAAAATTGTAACAGCAGCCTTGTGGGGTTGCTCAATCACTTTGGTGTCTGACCGTCTTGCATCTTGTTGTAATCAGGCAATCAGGCACCCCAAAGTCAGGGTGTAGCTGCCTACATTTTATTTAAAGGCATTTGAGACACAAAATGTCTTGGTCAGGTAATGTAAGTGGAAGTATACATTTATGTGAGGTCTAAAGCTTTGAGGAAAATGAGAGACATATGCAGAAAAATATTGTTTCTAGCAGGAGTAATAAGTTGCATTAAAAAAAATGGGATGAGTTTCAACTGAAACTTTCCTTGGTATATCCTCCTAGTTTTGTCAGTCTTAACATTGGGTGGAGCAGATGTCTCTCAAATCTCTCTCTCTAATGTTGCTCAAATGACTTTCTTTGACAAGTTTCTAGGATTCATTTTTTGAACTATTTAAAAGTCTGGTAGGCCAAATAGTCATTTTAATTATGCAGCTTGGAAAAAATACTTCTTTTTTTTTTTAAATTTTAAATGGAAACTTGATTATTTGACCAAATTCCCTCTAGTCCTTGTTTTCTGAGAATTTTTTTTCCTATTTGTTCTCTTCACCCCACTCAAGTTTGATAAATCCCTACCGTGTTCCTCACCCGAGTCACTCTGTCTCCAAGCAGTAGAGTCCTAGCTTCCCAGGGGCTGTTCCCTGGTCTGGAAGCCACTCCTCACCATGAGTGTCTTCATCACCCTTCACTGTATATGAATGCACACGGACTCTGAAACATGTGGGCACCTGTGGGCTCGTGCAGACTTATAGCAATGTCTTCTGCTCCTTTCCCAATAAAGCTAACATTCTGGTTGCTGCTTTTTGACTGCAAGTGAGCCTTAAAACCATGTTTTCAGAAAACCATCTACAATAACGTGTTCTGTTTTCTGAGTGGCAACACCTAAGAAGAAGCTTTTGGGTACAGTTAGGATTGTTGCCTTGTCCCATGTTCATTCCTTGCATGTATCAAAGCAAAATTTCATCTGCCAGTTTAGCATCCAGACATTCCCTATATTTCCTGATGGTCCGTTTCATTCTGACTACCCTGATTTATCTGGATCATCAGCAAATTTTCATCTTCCTATTCCCTTTTTTTTCCTAGCTCATGCTTATATTGAAAGCTGTGCAGATTTCTATGTTTCTTACTGATAACCTCTGTCTCTTAAAACTACTAATTCCTGTCCAGCATTTTTTCAACCATTTGAAACAATTTGTATTGTACAGAAACTCAGTTCCTTCAGGAACATCTGGAGCTGAACATCTGGACCAGAACATCAATCACAAGAATCCTGTGCTCAATTGCCACATACTCCTAGGTGCTCAAGCATCTTCAAACAGCAATAACACTACAAATTTATGTCAGCATTTTTCCAGCCCTTTTGGAAATGATCAGTTGGACATCCAAATCAGAGTCCACAACGCAGAACCAATATGCCTAGGATATTAGTAGGCTTTAGCTGCCAGATGCTCTCGCACATGTCTAATAATCTTCTATGACATGGTTCCCTTTGAAATTCAGTAGCACCTTTCAGCTTCCTTTAGCATGGGGTCAAAGGAAGAGATGAAGGTATTCTTGCACTTTTTATTTGATGAATATGTGGATTATATGTATGCCATGGGACAAAATGTAGTGCAAAGCCCAGGGCAAGGGCCAGGTGCTTTCACATGAGTGCTCCCCTAAGTATCAGCTGTAAACCCAGGTTTGCACCTAATCCCTAGAATAGTAAGGTTTTTCAGGCCAAGTCTTGTTTTCAGTGTTTCTCAGTGTCTCTAAGCTCAATGCATGTCTCCTGTGTGGAAGACTCTGCATGTGTTTTTTGCTTTTAGACATCAGGCACGGTGCCACAGCAGCACTGTAACAGCATTCAGCAGCCCTCCAGGATTACTTCCCTGCTACTCTGTTATTTCCAGCAGTTTAGCCTATACCTTCTACCAGTATTCCATTAAGAAAGGGAAACATTTTTGATGGAAGCAGAAATATTTCTGCTCTCCTGCCGGCATCACACTAAATTAAACATGAAACCAATACTGAAGTGATGAGGAATAGAGATTGTCAGGGCTTCAAGGGCTGTTTTATATTAAATGTTACAAAAAATATTTTAAGAAATCTAATTTCCATTTCAAATGTTTACATTTTGCATTGGATGAGCCTGATTCAGTAGAGCAAACACTGTTTGTCTAACAGGATGTAGACTCTTGCAAAGTGTTCTGGTAAAAACCAACCCATTATCTGAGAACCATGGGGTCCATCTACTTTGTTAATCCCTCATTCTTTCATCTTCTACCAAAGACAAGGATTCTGTCCCAGCAAACACTACTCATTCAATGAGTCTTTTCTTTGGGAGAGAGGTTATACAAAAGGAAAAAAACACCTTAATCCAAACCAAACATTCTTACTCTATCAAGTTCCTTCCTGCCATCGGTGTCAATGTCTGTTTTCACTAAATAAAGATTAGATTTTACTTTTACAAGGTAAATGCAGAACTGCAGAAACATTTTCAATAAAGCCAGTGTATTTGCCATCTCAGGAAGGAAACTTATTCTGCGTCGTATTTCAGTACAACTCTTCCAAGTAAATTGGTGGAGTTGGGGAGCCAAGATGTGCTCTATACTTGAGGCACCATCAAAACTTTTCAACTTGTAGATAATATATGCAATTTGTGGATCATCTTTTCTTACACATGAGAAAAATTACAAATATGGCAGAAGCTCTAGAGAATTTAGTGATCAGTACCAAAACAACAAAGATTTAAAGAATAAGTGCTGTGAGTCCAGAAGGAAACCAGTACATCTCCTTTACCTTCTGTCTTGGTTTCAGGACACCTACCGAGACTTTGGGTCCCAGCGAGAGGAAATGAGCTCCACAAGGTAGCTCATTGTTTGTAAGGATGGTGCATAAGTGCCATTATAGCTTCTCTGTGATTACAGTTTGTGATGTCATGTGATTATGATGCGTTTCAGAAACTGCATAGTAGCATATATCAGGTAAATATATTGTCTATTAATTAAATATAGGAAAATACTTTCTGTTGGAAAAGAAAGGTGGACAATTACAGTTACAGAAATCCAACCATAAAGGAAATTATTCTAGCTTTAAGTGTTCCTGACTCAGACATACAATTATTGCGTAACAGGCCAGAATTAGCTGCTATTCTGGAGTCAGATAATTGCACAGATCAGCACTGCTCTGATGCACTGCTTTGCTGGGGTTTCTTTGCCTTGTCTCTGGCCACCATCCTTACTGCACTCTGCGCTGGCCCCTTGTCCCCTACCTTTTTTTTCGACAGAATACAACGGCCCCTCCCTTCCCTCAGCAGCAGCCTGGCTGCTCATTTCCTCTTCCTCTACAGAGGTCAGTTGGCTCTGAAGCCTGCCAGTCACGCAGCACTCAGGGGCAGAGCTGTGGCTGCCTCTCAGCTGCTCTGCCATCAGCTGTGCATTCCCTTGGCAGCCATTCCTGCCTATGTTGTCTGCTGAGAGTGGAAAGGGAGAGAAAACGCTCAGCAGCACATATGAGGCCCATCTGCTGTGTACCCTATAGATACATTCCAAAGGAATGTGTGAAAACTGCAAACTACGCACACAAACAAGAAGACTTCCTCCTAAGCAGTTCTCCATAGTTTCACAGTCCCTGGGATTTTTGGGTTTTATTTGTATTTTTTTTTTTCTTTTCTCTTTGCAAGACAAAACCTGTAAAAGTATAAGGAATTCAGAAATAGACTAAAGTGCCCAGAAATCTTTGAAAGCAATTTTTCAGTGGAATCTGCAAAGTTGAAGAGTCTTCTTCATAACATTTCTTGTTTATACAGTAAATGAAATATAGTATCTTAGGTTTTATTTTCCCTATATGAACAGTAGTGTTACCATAGTCTAAGCACTAGAATAGGACATTTGAATTAACATCTACTTGGAAAAATGGAAAGCATTATCAATAAGTTTCTGTTGATAAGTAGTGCCAATATAATGTTAATATGTATTTCTTCATTTTCACATACCCTCCCATACCTGTTTTGAATTAATCTTATATTTTCTGATTCTTTGTAAAGTGGAAGAAAATGTGTAAGGCCTTGCACATATCCAGCAATACAGAGCCATGCTCCAACACTTTTACTTAGATTTATTATTTTGGAAGAATGTACATTAAAAATTAGTAGAAATTAGTTCTTTGTGTCTGACCAATCACACACAAGCATCATCTACAATTACAGTTATAAAAAAGTATATGCAAAAGCATGGAAGAAAATGGACAATAAAAAAATACCCTGGGAAAAATTATAAAGTAACTTCTCAAGCATCTCAAAAAATAAAATTTCTCTATTTATTAAAGGATGATGACATGATGCATGGGCCTTTCGCAACATTGCTGTCCTTAAGAGTGATAGAATTATACAATCATAGAATGGTTTGGGTTGGAAGGGACCATGAGGATTCCAACCTCCCTGCCATGGGCAAGGGCACCTTCCATTAGACCAGGCTGCTCACGGTTTGCAATCCATGTGAGATATAATCCAAAAGGCTTGCCTGCTCCATATACATGATAAATACCACTTCCCCACCAGCTACATACTGTGCACACCTGCTGTGTAACCAACAAAACACACCACAACCTCCAAGTTCACCAGGCAGGCACCAGCCTTTCTTATGACACAGAGCCATTCTTCATCCCCAACCCAAATGACATTTTACTGTTTTTCAGTCTTTCAGACAGTCACTATCTTGCATAATCCAGTGCACCCCGCTATTTGTAGGTCTGTGCCAATGCCAGACCTACCCTTCATCCAGAATTTCTCTGTTTTTTTACCTCTGAAATGTTCACCTCCGCTAATTAAGGACTTCATCTGTCTTTTAGTAGGGATCTATGAAGAAAATTTTGCAGAAGACAAAAAACCTAGGAATTTTTAAAAGCTGTTAAGGCCTGGCACTCACTCTGGTCCCTACTACAGTCTGTGGTAAAACTTACTTGAATGTTAATGTGCCCAAATTTCTTTTGTCACAATATGAGAGATGTAAAAGAAAATAGCAGGAGGGTCTGAAGTGATCCAGTGTTTCAGAAAACTGAAAAGTCATACAGAGTGGCAGAGATAAGGGGTACTGGAACTGATGTTCTCCCTAAATATGAGCCTGTCACTGCATGCGACTGAGAATAACTACAAATAACAACTTCTCCCATTAATTTTAAAAAAGCCTTGCACTGTTTTTACTTCTGCGAGAAACTGCCTAGTCAACAAAAGAGATTGTGACAGAAATCTCATGCTTAAAGAGATAATAGATGAGGTATTTAACATGCACAGCACTTGGGATCCAGTTAAATGAGGAATGCAGGCTGCAAATGCTCAAGGGGATCTATTAGCAACAATGTCCTGCAGTGAGAGTACCCAGCAAGGTAACAAAATCATTTGTAATAAAGGTATTCCTCAGAAAATATAAATCATTAACGTGTTCCTGCTGTGCTAGGAGTATTCATGACTTATGGAGAGACAGCAGTGGTAACTGGGCTGGAGGAGTAAAACAAGGCATCCTTTTTACAAGATTGATGGTGTTATTTTATACCAACCAGGTATAGGGGGGAGTAAAACCAATATGTCTAATGACAGCTCACTAGAGAGGTTATTTATGCTGTGCCAAAAGATTTCAGATGCTGAATTTAAACAGCCACCCACCAAGGAAGCGTGGAGAAAGAGCAATAAGACTTGAGACTTAGTTCAGTTTCCAAGCTAAAAAGACATTTATTGATTTTATATAAACAGTGAGATTTGATGGGTGTTTGATCTTTGAGTTTCTCTTAATCAATGTCTGATCCTACTGTAAAGATTAGAGTTCATCAGAGGCTTGGCACGTGACCCAGAAATCTCAAAATTTTGGAAGGCTTCCACCTCAGTCACTACTCCACTGTACATGACCAAGGGTAAGAATTCAGTTCTAGATTCAAAAAACACCACCATTTCAGATGTTTGTTCATAATTTTCAGAAATCCTTCTGGGTATGGGAGTCAAGTCCCTTGAAAATGAATGAGAGAATTCTTATCAACACTAAGAGCATTTAATCAGAACCTTAAAGGAAAGAAACTAACTGCATACACCAGCTCTTTCTCAAGAAATACTCTTTTGACAGTAAGAGTCTGTGTAATCTGTGACTGACTTTCTTCTAACATACTCAATTTTTCATTGGCTTACTGTGGGATGATGGCCTTTGATAGCAGAGAGTTAATGGATTTCCTGGCACTTACAGACTTTTGAAAATTCTGACTATCTCCTTTGCAGAGAATTACTTAAACTTGTTAATGTTTACTGAATTTTTGAATCCTCTGAAGGAATGTTTTAGATAAGGCATTATTGGTTTTTGTCTCTGATAGCTTAAGTTGGGATTTGCCTTGATGCTGAACACAGCCTTCAGGGGAAAGCCAGAAATCTTCTGGACTTTGGAAGATTCAATCTTACTTCTTAAGCAAGAGAAGGAAAGAAACCTTGGTACTCATTATTTTTACTTCCCTGGTGATATATGCAGTTATAAGGAGTTTCATTTTTAAATTCTGGGAAAACAAACAAAAATTTGACAGCATCTCTCACTAGTGTCCTTTGAAAATGGTCCTGGAAGGTGAGAAAAAATATTTTTTATTTATTCCAGAAGCTCAGAATTTACATGAACAGGAAATATATCCCATGATGGTCTGTTACAAGCAATTACCAGAAGCCAGGAAACTGAATGTATTACTTTGTGCTTTTCAACACAGGCTTTAGGAATTTAGAAAGAGTGACTCTCCTTATGGAAAAACATGAAAATTTCTCTTCTCCAGTTCCTCTTGAGATTTGGGTTTCCTTTTTGCCAATGCAATAGTGTTGTGTTTTTCCTATTCCATTCATTCATTCATTCATTCGTTCATGCTGTCATTCTGTCATTCATTCTGTCATTCTGTCATTTAGTCATATTAAAAGATGCTAAATTTGCATCTTTTTGAAAAATAATAAACAGAATGAAAAGACAGATGTTTTCAGCATACTCATTAACTACTTCAGTAAGTCCATCTTATTCCTCTCTCAGGTTTTGCTTCCTGGAGTACAGTAGGCTACTTATTGTTTTTACCCCTCAACCACTACATATGGAAAAGGGAAAATACTGAGTAAAAAGATTGATTAAAATATTTTTTTTTGCAGCACCACAACAGTATATTATTTCTAAACCCTCCTGTTGCAACGATGATCCAAAATATCCAATGTAGATTTCTGGTTTGCATTGATTTCTCCTAAAAACACCCCTAGTTATTTCACATTTTCTAAGAGTTACTTGTGTGCTAGTTTTTCAGCCCCTGAAACCACAGCTCTGGTATATTGATTTTGGTGGTCACGTGGTCATTTTTAAAAGTTGCTTTGGAGCTTCTGTTCTATTTTCCTTCCTATCTACCTTCTAATTATTAGTGGTATAACAACCCAGTGTCCACTTATGAGCTCCTCCACACAGGAGAGACATGGACACACTGGAGCAAGTCCAGTGAAGGGCCATGGAGATGATTAAGGGGCTGGAGCATCCAGTGAGGAGAGGCTGAGAGCTGGCACTGTTTAGCCTGGAGAATGAGCTCAGGCAGATCTTACCAGTGTGTGGGAGATAGATTTGTTCTCCATGCAGCTTCAGCGTTTCTTGCATCAGGGCTGCAGGGCTCCTTGGGGCAGTTAAAAATTTAGTGCAGTTCTGGAGTTTCTAAAACAGTATCCCATCAACACTTCTATTTTTTGACTGCTCTGTTTAGTCACTCTTCCAATCTGAAAAGTCCAAGACTCTGCGTCAGGATAGTCGCATTGAAAAATTTAATATACTCATTTGGTCACAAACAAAGCAAACACTGTCTCCATGAGACAATGCCTTAAGGAATGCCTGTGAGCTGTGCCTGTAAAGCAATGCTCTGCAAATCCCACGCTAAGAGACAGAGTGGAGATAAATGTCATTGGACCTTATAGACTGGGAGGAAAAAAAAAAAAGCAAGCAAGCAAGCAAGTAAGCTATATGATTCTTATTGTATTACAGGAACCTGTGATCAGATGAAAGCTTGTAGGCTAAGTGCCTTCTTTTGTATGACTCTTGTAGCAAACCACTGTTTATGGGTTTATGGGTTATTTGCAATATATTTCAATGGACTTTTTCTGTAATATGAATCCATGTTCAGGGACTTAAATGGGAATTCTGTTCAGAAGCAGTTGCAGAACTAAGTCCTTAATGATAAAGTTGGAACACAGCTATCAAAAATTATTACAATTATATACAGAGATGAGACTGAATCCTGCACTGCCTTGTACTGTGCAAGGCATAAACCAGACAGCAAAATAATTGATATTTCAGAACCTATCCAAGTTATCTGCTATTCATTTTTCATCTGCTTTTGGTTTAATTTCTTAATACTTCTGATAGGAAAGCTGTCTGATAATATGCTGAAGAAGCAACTAATGATCTATACTGGGACAGTTATAAAGGAAATTACAGTTCTACATGGATGATTCTGCAACAAACATTGCTTATGAAAGTTTTAAAATGGCATCACGGGTACTACTGGAGAAACAAGAACAAGCGAAAAAGTGCAGACTGCTACGAACAAGAAAAGAGGACTGAAAACATCTGTGGAAACAAGTACCATCTCTACAAATAATATTTTTAATGTGATTTTCCAATTCTTTTACGTACAGCACTATCTCCTGGAGGGAGTGCAGAAGGGTGCGAATGAATACATCCTCAGCATGCCAGCTGCTGCTCTGCAGATAGATGGGCTATTTCATGTCAGGCAACATTTAGGTTTATAAGAAACCTCCGCACATGATTTTGGAATAGGTGACTCAATGGGATTCCATTGCCAGGAGCAGCAAGATCAAATGTACTATCTCAGATTGCAATTACCAACTCATTGCACAAGCAGGAATTAAATTTACAGTCGAGAACATCAGGATGCAGAAGCAATAATCCCACCCAATGAGGCCACCCTGCTGGTTTTTCTTAAGCAAACATAAATGCGTAGATATTCATTAAACTCTTTGGAAAGTGGTAACCTGCCAGCTCCACTGACCACACTTGATTTGGGTGGGTGGGCACCTCGGTGAGAAATCTGATTAGTAGGAGATAGCGCAAAGGCCTCAATGAAATGTTTTGTGAAAAGAGACAGCCCTGCTGTGCAATATTGTTATATCTCAACCAGGCCCTGCTGGGATAACAGATAAAGCAGGAGTAGTTATAGCTATAAAAATTTACCATATGACTGCAATGCAGCAAAAGGATTAAACTTCTTTTAGTGACAGCACTCAACTTTAATTGTATCAACATCACCAGAAGGGGAAATTCTGCTGAACAGAGAAGGGAGCCATAATTTTCAGTTTTCAGTGCTGCTACCAAATATACAGCCCAACTCTGGCATAACCAAGTTCTTGGCCATTTTCACTTTTCATGTCGGAGAAAATATTCGTTGCACATCCAAATGGTTATCTGATTGGTGTAAGTATGACAAAATTCAGACTGTAAAGGAGTATAAACTTTTGAATACACACACTAGCATGCTGATATAAAACTATGTCTTGTGTAGTTTCATCTGCATTGTGCTTTTTTCCTAAGAGAGGGTATATTATGGTGCAAATGAACAATTGTAACTCATTTTGTCAGGTACTTTGGCTCAATCTCTTTGAACAAAGTCACTTGTTCTCCTGCATTGTCAAACCTTTGGGCTTTTGACACTTATTTAAAAATTTTTTTGAAGAAAACAATACAGAAATGCCTTTGTGAAAAGCTATTTTAAAAGCTCTGAGTGTGCCTTCTGCAACTGCTGATGTGTCACCAACAAAGACAAAGGAACAACTAAGAAAGACAGTGCCTTAAACTCCTATGACAAATTTTACCTGTAAAGACTCAGCATCTGGGAATATGAGTAACTTGGTGGGCTCTGCCTGAGTTTCCTTTCTCCTTTTGACAATGTAGTCTGACATTTACTCTCAAATTAGATCCAGACTAGACAGGAGCAATTTTATAGTCATTGCTTTGTTAGGTTCACTCTGAGTGAACCTAAGCTTGAGTGAATTCTATTGTTGAAATCCAAACTGCTACATCAAGGCAAAAACTACAGCAGCCAGAAAATACTTTTAGACATGTCCATACTTCAGTAGAGACAAATGGAAATTTGTCATTCATTGAAGTGCTGGGACTTTAGTTGCCTCAGGCTGCTCGAGAAAAACTGCTGAGGAAATCCTTGCTGCCTATGTTTGGCCACTGTCTTGTTCTTACTGGTTTTGGAAATGGTTCCCAGGATGGTTGGCTTCACCACCTTCCCAAGGTTCGAGATGAGGCTGATCAACCTACAGTTTCTGGATCCTCCTTTCTATACTTCTTGGAGACTGGGGAGACATTTGATTTCTTCCCAACCTCAGGAACTTCCCCTGAGGGCCATGACATTTCAAAGATAATTGAGACATTGGCCAGCTCCCTCAGCACATCTGGCTGCTCTCCACACAGTCCCAAAAAATTATGTCCAGTTCGTTTAGACGTTCCCTAACCTAATCTTCCTTTTACCAAAGAGAGGTCATTTCGAATGATTCAACTGGCTTTATTTGTCAGATTTTGAAAATTCAGCACCTTCAGTACTTTCTTCATTTATTTCTGGACCTTACAGTAGATGGAGTAAAGCATTATCAGTTGTTGCAAAGCAATTTTACTAATGTTCTACAAAATTTTTCAGGTTTCTACAAAAATATTCAAAATTTCAAACACTGCAGTTGCATTGCTACTGGAACAAAAGTATTAAACTTGTTGATCCAGAGTCCTTTCCTTTCAGCTGTGATTTCACATTGGATGTATTCTCTGTGCAGTAAATATTAAGAACACAAGGAATTGCATATGGTTTACCGTGAGCTTAATGTAAAAGTGTAAGTTCATTTTAGTTTTAACAATATGTATAAATTTGATTTTTCTTAAATCTTGAAGAATAGCCATAACTGTCTAGGCAGATCTTCATGAGAGAAAATGAGGTTCTAGAATATACCTGCAAAGTGCTTGTATTTAAATAAGCTGATTATAAATCTGTAGGTAAGTTTTACAGGTTTTCACTAATACATGTGCATCGAATATATTGTTTTAATGAAGGTTCTTGTAACTGTTGTCCACGGGATCCAGAGGGGTCAAGGGATTAACAGATATCATCAAAACTATGTAGAAAAACATTTCTCAGCTGCTTGGGAGCGGCACGTTCTGTCAGCAGTTCAGCACGAAGATGTGCTTTCTGACCTTGGCCGTGTGTCCACCCTGCGTTCTGCAGCACAACCATTTGGCATTGTGGCTGTGACTGGAGATGTCCCACACCGTAACTCTGGGAGAGCTGCATGCCTGTGTGTGTGCTCGTTGTTATTTCAGCGCTTGCTGAAGGCAGTTTTCAGTAAAGAGAGTTCCATAAAAGCTTACTGAATAAACATTCAAGAAATCTTAGATGAGATAGCTGTAAGCCACTGAGACTCATTTGTACTAGAAAATGAAGACATCTGTTTATTTCTTTAAAAGCTCTGCTATCACAGGTTTCTCAAGCATACACTCCAGAAAAACATAACAAAACAATAGAAACCAAAAAAACTGGATATCTGCCATTTCCCATAGCAGTACATTAATGAAATAAAAGCTACGTTTTTGTTATTTGTAACAAAAATATTTGTATTTTTCCTCCTTTTAAAATGTTTTTCTCTTGTGGATATTTTTCTGTAAAAAATGTAGGAGATAAGAAAACCTTTCAGTCAGAAAGGTTAGTTGTCTCTAGAGGTATTTGCAAACAAAATATCACGAGGACAATTGTGTCACGTTTTCTCAAGTACATGGAGTGCTTTAGGCCAGAATTCTACAAAAATGTAAGAAAAACCATTTTGATTACAAACATTCCAATTCATGTAAATCATGTGTACAGAGCTGCAGCAACATCCTGCCATGAAATATTTCTTTCTCCCTTCTATGCACTATCTCCTGGAGAATCCCCAGGCTCTTTAAGAGCTGCCACAAACGTGGAAGAGTATCAGCATGTTTCACACACACCCTCATCAGTATTTAGATTATTTCACTGTAAACCATTATGGAGTAAAGTATTATTATCATGTAAAAAATGGGATATTTTAAAGGATCTTGCAGACTAAAAATCACATTAAATAAAAATCTTGCATGAAATATGTGAGAAAATTTTTTTTAATCTTGTGACTCAGCTTAAAGACAAGTTTTTCAGACAAGACTTCTTTTATTGTATGTATAGGAATCGCTAATTTTGTGTGACTTTCTAAACTAGATCTAAGTGACAGCAATGACTGAATATGGAGGTTACCCCATACAGTGGTTTCCTTTTCCTAGAAAGCAAAACCATAATTACTCTAATTGGAACTGACTTTAATAAAATTCTGAATACTTGGTAGATGTGAAAACCATTCCTTAGATATTATAGTATTTTTTACTTAGATGTTAGTATTTAACTGGTTGAGAACCTTCTTCTTAAAAAAATAAAATCACATTCTCTGACAACTTTTCACATATCTCAAAAGTTCCTTCTAAATAGGACTAAGTAGAAATGCAGGAAGCATGAAGAATGCTGTGAAGCTTTGGAGCCGCAAGTAGCTTTTTGTGAAGGATGCAATTTAAAAAACAACTTTAATGATGATCTTTAGACAGTAATGATGGCTTTGAAACTTGGCTTGTTTTCTTAACCAATTCAAATGCAGAATGTTGCTCCAGGGTACAGGTTTTCCCTACCATCTCTTTTTTCAGCCATGAGAGTACAAACAGACTAAAGGGCAGTTTACTTCCAGGACTGATGAAAAACAGTGCACTGATGGAGGATTGTAACACAGGGCTCAAAAAATGGGCAAACCTGCTTACTGAATGAAGCAACGTGTTACTTCACAGCTTCTCTTGCCATTCAGCTCTTATTACTCAAAAGGAAGTGCATCTCCTAGTCACTGCTTGTCGTTATGACAATGCCAGCAGCAACTGAATTTCCTGGGGAGAAAATTTTGTTCAGCCTCCTGTGCCCTTGTAAACAGATTCTGTATATTGTAGTGATCTTTGCTTCACATTTTATGGGGTCCTTTAAAAAGAAAACTGTTCTTCCGTTGTGCCAGTCAAGGACATGATAGGCTTCATTTGAATTTTGCAGCAAATATAACCTTAGAAATATCAACGGGCAAGTCAAGTCCTTTATCTGTTGTATGAATCTGAGAATATATTTTACCTATATATATATGAGGCAAAAGAGCACAAACACATAGATGTAAGAAAAGGCAAAGTTGTACAAAATACATCTTCACCTATCTTATACATGCAAAAAAAAAAAAAAGAAAATTGGCTTAAGAGTGAAACTGGAAATAGTTGAAGGTCTAGAAACAGTAGTTTCTGTAGTCTCTACAGAGAAACTGTAGTCTCTACTCAGCCAAACCTCTCTGGTTTTGAGTTCTGTGGTAAAATAAAATACCTTTATGGAAACCTGATTTGTACTTTTGTTTGTAGATAGCTGAATACTTCTCTGTCTATGAAATCTTTGGGTTTTATTCCTGACCTCAGCTTTGGATATACATATTTCAATTCCCCTTGGTCATCTTAAACATGCATCTGTTGTCATATTCATTAGTAATGAATGCATATGCTCATGTACATTTCTGTTTGAAAATGAACTCTATTAATTGTTGCTGCATGTGAATCATGAGGAGATGCATAATATGCTGTGTCTGCTTTGTTAGAACTGTTATTGCCTTTCATATCCAGAAATGTGTGGAAGGGGAAAAGTCAGACCACAGGACATCACTGCATGCTCCTTCTTATCTGGCGTGGGTGGGATGGCAGTAGGCTCAGAATTTTATTGGCCATAAAGCCAGACAAAATATTCTGAGGGAATGACATAAAAGTCCTGTGACATAAAATTCCAGTGAGGTAGAGATAACTATGCTGTATTCATTCTGAGGCTTCCCAAAATATCAACATGGACAGGTCTGTAATTATGCCGTAATTAGGTCCCCAACTGTGCCTGTTTTCAACTCCTTCCATTTCCTACCAGGAGGTCTGTGAATGCATGGAACAAGAAAAATCTAGTCCAAATTAGAGCAGGTTGGCAAAATTTCCAACAAAACAGTTTTCCCTGATGAAAAACACCTTAATTCCCGTGAAATTTCAGTGAAGCAATAATCTGGGTTTCTGTCAGGTAGGCTGCTTAGGAGACCAGGTCTCCTAAGTCTGTCATTGCCAACAGCTTCATCATGATTTATTCTGAGGCTAAGAATCCCAAACAGTGAAGCTAGAATTACACAACTCTTTTAGCTAAGTGTAGTGGGTTGACTCCAGATGGCAGATAAGCCCCCATCCTAGTAGGATGGGGGAGAGAATCAGAACAGAAGTAAGAAAACTTGAGAGCAGAGATAAAGACAGATTAACAAGAGAAGAGGGAAGAGAGGGAAAAAAGCAAGTGATGGAAAAGCAATTATTACCAGCCACTGATGCCCAGTCTCTGAGCAAAGGCTGCTTTGGAAAAACTCCCACCAAGTTTTATTGCTGAACATGACATTATATGGACCCTCTGGCCAGCTGGAGAGAGCTGTCCCAGCTGTGTTCCCTCACAGCCTTTTGTCCATACCCAGCCTACTGGCCTTTGGTGGTGCAGCTGGAGAGAGAGCCTTGATGCTGTGCAAGTGTTGTTCAGCAACAGTCAAAACATTGATGTGCCAACAACACTGTTTTTGGTCACAAATCTAAGACACATCTCCGTATGGGCTGCTATGAGGAAAATTAACTCCACCCCAATGAGCCCCTGTACAATAAGATTTTTAATAAGTGTTTGGCCTTGAATTCCGCAAAATAAATGCCATTTCACTGATAACTGTTTTCTAAGGGAGAGAGAGTGTTTTTGCTAACATCCTAAATCCCTAGGAAATTACTAGGATGTTACATCAAAACACTTTTGCCAATCTGCCCAGTTTTCAAAAGGAAGTGGTGATTGTTTGAAAACAGTGATGACTTCATATTTGCAAATGACTTTTCCCTTAGTCATAACTTCTCCTTCTCATGCATGTTTGCCAAAGAAGAGAGAAGTTAGGAAAACACTCTTATATTTACAGCTTTTAGATTTAGATGTTGTATGCTGTTTGCTATTTTCTGCCTGCCTGTATTTCCAAATCCCTTTTTTGCATATTGTCATGGTTTGACACTGGTCAAATGCCAGGCACCCAGGAAAGCCACTCACTCACCCTCCCCTGCTACAGCTGGGCAGAGGAGAGAAAAAATTAAATGAAGGGTTCATGACTTGAGATAAAGACCAGGAGAAAACACTCCAAAGGCAAAACACGCTCAGCTTAGAGGTACGAAGAGAGTTTATTACAAACAAAATCAGAGGAGGATAATGAGAACTAAAATAAGCCGTTAAAAATACCTTTTCTTTCCACAACCCCTCCCTCCTTTCCACTGATAATGCAGGGGACAGGGTACGGGGCTTATGGTCAGTTCATCACCCGAGGTTTTCTTCCGCTGCTCAGGGAGAGGAGTCCTTTCCCTGCTGCATCGTGGGGTCCCTCCTGCTGGAGACAGTTCTCCATGAACTTCTGCAGCATGGTTCCAATCTCACGAGCAGCGGTCCTCCCAAAACTGCTGCAGCATGAGTCCCTCCCACGGGCACACAGCCCTCCCAAAACTGCTGTGCCATGGGTCTCTCTTCCACGGGGCGCAGTCCTCCAAGGCCAGGCTGCTCCAGCCTGGAAGCAAGGGCCCTCTCTCTCCACTGGGTCTCCCACTGGATCACAGCCTCCTCCAGGCATCCACCTGCTCTGGCACGGGCACCTCCCCCACGGGCTGCGGGTGGATCTCTGCATCCCCCGTGGATCCCCAGGGGCTGTGGGTGGATCTCTGCATCCCCCGTGGATCCCCATGGGCTGCAGGGGCACAGCTGCTTCACCATGGTCTGCACCATGGCCTGCAAAGGCATCTTGGCTCCGGTGCCTGGAGCACCTCCTCCCCCTCCTTCTCCACTGACCTTGGTGTCTGCATGTTGTTTTCCCTCACATGTTCTCACCTCCTCCTCTTCTCTGGCTAGAAAAAAAAAAACTCTGTGCCCTTTTGTTTTGATTTTCTTCTTAAATATATTATCACAGAGGTGTTACCACCATTTCTAATTGGCCCAGGATTAGCCAGCAGTAGGTCCATCTTCAGAGCCATCAGGGACTGGCTCTGCCGGACATGGTGGAAGCCTCTAGCACCTTCTCACAGAAGCCACCGCTGTGGCCCCCCCACTACCAAAAACCAGGCCGTGCAAAACCAACACACATATTCAGTGTGTACCTGCATAACTTGGTAGCGTAGAAAGGGAAGTTGTGCAGCATGAGTCATTTCTGCAAAAGTCGGCATGAGGCTTTTGTATCATTAGAGACGGATGGTTTAATAGGACTTAAATGATGCACTGGCTTTGTACTGGCTTTCACACAGTGGAGACTGTGGGACAGAGTCCTAAAATTATGAATCTCTAGCTAAATATAAATGCCTAGCTCTTCATTGGAAGTCGAACAGCTTCTGAGGACTTTAGCATCGTATTTATTTTTGCATGTCTTAAACATCTGGTACCATGTGGCTTTCAGATTTGAGATGTTAGGATTATTGTTTTCTTATCTTAAAGAAGAATTAATCCCACTTGAAATCTGGTGGTGGTGGCTATCTAACTTGTAGTTAATTCTTCTAGTGGGGTCAGTCCTTTACTTTCCCAAATTAAGGGCTATTGCACTATGTATCTACTACGCACTAGTAACATCTTCTATAAGAAAAAAATTGATGATTTGTGTTATTAAAGACTGTTTTGTTAGGGAAATGAAGTTCACAAATGTGTCAGAAATGTGTCACAAATACAGCCTTCAGATAAAAAGTTCTGTGTCAGCTACAGATGCATTGCCAGGTGAGCAGCCAATGACATGGGAAAACTGGTGGGTGGTAAAGTTAGTTTGCTGCCTCACACACCAGCTCAGCTTTTAATTCTCTTTATAATTATATACGAGAACACATTATACAGGCAATCAGGCTCAGGGGAACTCCTCTTATTTATTATCTGAATAAAGTACATTGACATTAAATAACTATCATGAAGAAGTAAGTCATTGTCTCCCACAGGAGAGCCGTTCTTTTATCTTGTCTCAGAGATTGATCATTTCAGAGCCCACAGACAGGTCTCATCTTCTTTTCCATGTTTTTCCATTTACATATGCTAATGGCTACTCTGTAGATGGTACCACTTTCCTAAAGCCATCCTTACAGAAAATTAAATTTCTCAGAATTGATTGATGACACAGTTAAAAATGTAACTTTATTAAAAAGTGTAATTACTAATATGTGAGCTAACCTTGACAGAAAAAATATAGCACATGAAGTGGACTTAAACAAGTGCTATCCCAAAAATAAGCAATATAATACATTTATTTTGATCCCTCAGATCCCATACCTGATGAACAAAACAGCTATTCTGCTTCTGTAAAGATTATCAGAGTTATTCTTCTCAAGGAAATAAAATTAGTCCTTGATTCTTGTAAGTGGAAACATAACTGTCTACTTCAAGTTGTGTAAGAGTATTTTAAGCTTTCTAGCATACTAGTCATAGATGCCAATACAGTTTATGTTGTTGAATGAGGAGGAAAGAAACACATTATGCAGAAATGCCTCCCTCACTACTATGTAATTTAATGTCATGTTTATTTTCTGTGGAAAGTCCTGTGCATTAGGGTTTAAATTTCCCATAGACACATCAAAGAGGAGGGAAAGAAGAAAGTAGTGTCTGTGTGTACAGCTGAATCTTTTACTGAAACTTGTGTGGCACATACATGAATTTCCAGAATTCAAAGAATGTGTTGGCATGGAGAAGATGAAGTGGCACTACACCTCGTCCATCTGTGGTGATTTGCTGTCTACAGTTCTTATGCTCAAAGCTCTCAAGTTGCCCAGCTCTACAGCTGAGCAGGGGTCAAGAACAGATTCAGCAATGTTTCCCTCTTGACCTTGCCAAGTGCCAGCTCAGTGACAAACCACAATCGTATTTTATTTATGTTCAAAAGCTGAGGTTGCATTTAGAAGCAAGACACCACATTACAAGAGTACAAGAGATGGGGAAGAGAATGTTCTTAGGGACAACTGGATAACATAGTTTAGGAAGTCTACAGTGGCTAGAAGGAAGAGAGGACAGGTTTTAACTTATGTCTAGGGCTTCTACCAATCTAACATAACATCTATATGTAAATGGCATAAACATATTTGAATTAATCAATCCTGAAACAGAATCTCTCAGACAAGGTATTTAACCAGGCTGGTCTTCATGTTCCAAAGGAACATGTCAGTAGGTTTCAATCATAGAATTATAGAGTCATAGAATGGCCTGGGTTGGAAGTGACCTTACAGATCATCCAGCTGTAACCCCCATGGCATGTACAAGGAGACAAAGATCAGACTGTTTCCATGGTCTTTTATCTGTTCTAAGACTGGACAATACTTTCCAGAGCTATCCATGTAACCTTTTTTTGCTATTCTTAAAAAACCCAGCAGTTTTCTTATTGAAGATTTTAGAGGCCTTTGCAGAGAATTGATAATATCAGTTCATGAATGCAAAAAACCACCCTATATATATTAAAATTTATTGTCTGTAATATGTCTTACATTGAACACAAAACTGTATGGTACCATGCAGTAAAAATTGTGTTTTAGGCAGATTTACAGTTAAACCATACGACAAAACAATAAACCTATTATATCCACCGATATTATTAGGTATGTTTTATATGTGAAAGGTACATGTGTATGCATTTACAGAGACACACACAAGTATATTCCTTATATGAGTTTATAAATACATACACACACATGTAAGTTATGATGAACTGCTTCAGACCTGCATTGAATGGAGGCACAGAGAAGTAGAGATGGAATTTAGGATGAAAATAAAAAAGGAAAAGGAGTATTTGGTGGATTTAACAGTTTTCTAGTTTGTAAACTAAATCCTAGTCAATGGTCTGGGATATTGAAAATTGCCTAGAGCTTTGCTAGGCAGAACAGAATACAGAGAAGCAGTGGACAGTTTATAGAGCTGGACAGAAAACAAAATGTTTTAAAAATTCCACAAAATGAGGGGAAATATTCTACGGAATATTTGGCAATTCCTTTCCCTGCTTGCTTTTTTTCCCCCAGCAAGCTTATTCTTGTCATTACCATGTCTACATATGTAAGTGCATGAGTACACACATACACAGTAGGGAGATTAGATCACTCAAACAGGATGATAAATCCCAGATGCGAGCCATGGATGTTCTCCATTTATACATAAAAGACAACCCCTTGGGGAATCTAGCCACTCTTCAATTGCAAAACATTTAATGGTGCAGAGAGGATGTGGATCTTGATCCTGCAAACACTTAAGCATGTGCTCCAGTGTAAGCTGTTAAATAGTCTGAAGAAGTCAAGTGTGTAAAGCTAAGTACATAATTTAGTTGCAAATTGAAGGTTTTAAAACACAGCAGAATGTATTGCTTTTAAAACTTCTAATATTTTTTTCTTAGCAATACCACACAAAGCAGGAAGAGATAATCACATCTTGAAAATCTTTTAGTAGAATTCTTGTAAAACCAAAGATTACAGTCAGAAGGGGCAACTGTCATAACCTTTATGTTCACAGATGCCGAAAAGATGCTGGTGGTCTAGGGATTATCTTCAAATACACAATGCTAAGACTCCAGTTGAACAGCAGGATGTCTGTTCTTAGCATTGCAGCAAGTCTGGAAATAAGGAGGTAAGAACATCACAAAGAGTCACAGATCTGTAGAAGGGGAATTCCTAGTTTTGCAAATCAGCAAATGTAAAAGCTCTAGATTAAGTCTGTGTCATCAAAGAGGAAAGATGTGAGTAAGGTCGGACTGATTAGGTTGACTTTGCAGAGAGGGCTTAAAGACTGAATGTTTTAACTTCATTAAACATGCTGTTAATGGGTTGTGAAGTTTAAAATGACCCTTCATCCTCAAAATACAGATGAGCTGGCTTCTACATTTGCGGCAGCATTCTGAAAAGAGAAGCCAAGGAGGTTATGAAGGACTGGGTGGGAAAGAAATGCTACAGAGGACATTTGCTTAAAAATATGTTCTTAGTTCTAAGACTGTCACTCTATACAAGGCAAATAGCAATCTTTTAGCCTCCCCTACATTATATTTCTTCTTCTTGACTGACAGTCCCTTTTTCTATGAACAAGTAGAGAAAAATGAACACATTTTAAACCCTGTTCCTTTGTAATATACATAAGCATAGACATAAGCATAGTCTAAATACAGCTGAATGAAAGGAAATATTTCATTGTATTAATTGCTTTTACTTCTAAAGATCTTCACTTCTGAGGGCTAATCACGTTAGGCTAGTAACTAAACAAATCACAATTGCTTTACGACAGTTAAAGAACAGAATTGACCAGGATAATTATCCTTTTCATTGGATTGCAGAGGGCATCAGCTTGGAATAGTCCTGTTGGGACACAGTCGATGTGTTTGAGACACATTTTATCTATCAATCTGCACATGAAGCTTTAAACGGTGATATTTTACATTTTCACGAGGGACTCGTAGGCATTAATTTCATCACATTTCAGGGCAGGTTACAAAACAAATTTTTAACAGGTGTTTGAGGGCTGTTGAAGATATGGGAGCTTTTATTATCCAGTGCTTTTCATTACCTTGTTTTTTGTTTTTATATTTGTGGACTATACTTTAAATTCACAATAGTGGATTCTGTGAAAGTATTTTATGCAATGGAAAGCTAAAAAAACACACAAGCAGGACTGAAAGAAAACCCACTTAGTGCAAATTCTTTTCTTAGTTACTGGAACTGCATAAAAATCAGATAAATCCTGCAGCCAAATTTTATCAGCACAAAGTCATGTAGTTCCTTGGGGCCCACCAGTGTAACAGGAACTATTACAACAACCAAAGTTTTCCATTCTTTTCAACCTTTCTCCCTCAACTTGCAATCAGGCATTGATGTAGTTTAACAGTGTAATTTGGCTTTGATTTTTACAGGGTTTTTTGTGGTATCTTTTATGTTGATTTCATGTGACAGTTTCAGCAATGACATGCTGAAAGTATTCTCCAAGCCCCTGGGTGGTCTCCGAGCCATACAGAAAAGGAGTTGAAAACTGAACAGTATTATAGAGCAATAGGCCTAACAGGAGATTATTATTAATAAGGCACATTTATTTAATTTTAAATTTTCATAGCTCAGGCCTATAAAGATGAAGACTTAGAATACCAATAGCAGTAAGATGTTACAGTAACACTAATTCTGTCACTCCTTCAAGCACTGCAGCTCCAAGCTCTTCCAAATGATGAATTTTACCTAACTTTAAATTGAGATATGGCAGAAAATAGGTCTGTTTTTCAGCAGCACCAGCCTTTCCACTGCTGACAGAAAAGACATAGGAGTTTATGGCTTTGTTTTAGTCACCTCTCAAAACCTTCAGGTATTTATCAAAGTCACATTTCCTCATCAGAAAGAGCACAAGCTGCTGACATCTTCTGATTATTTTCAGGTTTGAAGAAGTGTTGTATGATACTATGTATATGATGCCTTGACATTAGTAATTATGCAACACCTATGAACTCAGGTTAAAAATATTATCTTTTTTACAGCAAGGGAGATAAGTTGCTCCAACAGGTCGGAGCGAATCCTTGCTTAAGGAAAGCAAAGAAGGAGTTCACTCTTAACTCACCTGCTTATGTGTTTTCTCAACCACAAACAACATTCTACCAAATGTAACAAGTCAGCCATGATTTCCCTTTGTCAGGACCACAGATGTAACTATAGCAGTTGTGAAGCCAGACAGCTATGATACAGAAAGGGTGCACTTTTAACTGGAAAAAAACCCCAAGAAATTATGTTATAATCATAGCGTTTGGGAAAGGATTAAGGCAAAGACAAATGTCTACACATAGACTTTGTGGGAGAGACAATTTGGGGGAAGCAGATTCGCTACAGCCTTGTGCTAGCTGGAGAAATGAAGTAGCTGGTTTGTTGGGTTTTTTAAGTAGTAGTAATAACACAGTCTAGATTTTATTGATGAAGTTATTGTTTTATTCATTCTTGCCCTGTGTAGTCATTGGAACAAAACTTGTATCATAAACAAAAAGAAGCCATAAGGATTTATTTGTTCCCCCACTGACCATCTGGCTTTCATTCTCAGATCTACTGATGATCTATTGCTAAAATGACAAAACTGAGATGATTAACAGTATTAAATGTCAGAATACAGAAGTTAATTTTTTTATCCTTCTCCAAAGCTGTGTCTCCATAAGCCATTTAATTGTCTCATGCAGTTCATATCAAAATTCCTAACTATAGAGGAAGAAATGTAGTGAAATAGAATCTTCATATTACACTAACATTGAGAGAGTTGCCAAAAAGACGTTAAATTAAAAAAATTACATAGCATTTACCATAGTTATTTTTACTGCCAATACAATGAAAATTAATATTTTAAACTAATATAATTTTTTTTTTTGCTGTCTCTCAGTGTAGCTTTCCTTTCACAATATTTCTGTTCCTTCCTATTGTTACCTTCAGAACCTGAGGGACAGATTCACAAGCCAGCTAAGATTTCCCATGTAAATCTGGCAATAGTTAAGTAGCTGTTTACCTTGTAATTCTATGCAACCCTTTTTTTGCATTTCTACTATTTACTAAAGATTAAGAACATGACAAAAATCAAACCATGTATTGCTCAGTACCAGTGCCTGAGCAGGACCAATACCATCCTGCTTGGAGAAAACAGACCACAACAAGTGAAATAATTCCTTGTCCTGTTCTTGCTTTTGTCCAGTCTGGTGCTTTGGTTTTCCTGAGCCAGACACTGTAGCTGTGTTTAACACTTCTTCATGTTTAACACTTCTTCAGATTAATAGCCCTCAAAACAGTTCAGTGTAATTAATTTAGCACCAGGCTTTTAAATCTGGTATATTACTGAACTAATATGTTAGTGGATTTTCAGATTTTTTTTATTTTTTAGAAATCAAATCAGCAACACTACTTCACATTAATTTGTAAAACAGTTTTTGAACATTTGGGTCACTTCTTCTTCAAAACAAGGTCTGTACTTTGTTCCTGTGTCAGTAGACTTCTGTGACATCAAGTCATGCTCTATTCTTTTTCAGCATAATAAAACCCAGTGGTGTTAACCTAAAAGCTGACATGGCCAAACCACCAGAGAGGGAAAGCTAACAGGGCACCAGGCAGAGATTGTCCTTCCAGTTTCTTCCAACTACAGATGATAAAAACCATTTTCATAATTTGCTGTGCCAAGAAAATTCTATCTGTCTTGAGATATCTTACTCCTATCCAAGAAAAAGACTTCATTTTATCTGGGGAACAGACAGGAAACATATTTTCCATTAGAGTGAGGCAGGGGAATCTGTTTTCCTCAAAATACATGTTTAAAGCCTCAACAAAGCCCAACGGGAGGGGGGAAAAAATCACATCTGCTTCTCTCTGTGAGGACACTTCTGTCTTTTCTTACTGCATAAAGACACACATGAAAACAGGCATGCTGGGTGAAATCCTCAGCAAAAAACCAGTGGAACCTCACACAATAAAGGTAGTTGATAATCTATGCTTCTGCTCATTTAGAGTGCATCTGTTCTTACCATCCCATCCCATATTAAGTCAATAAATTATGTCTTTCTCTAAAATGCAGACAAAGGCTTATGGAAAGTCCCAGCCTAACTCAGCGCAGTAGTTAAAGCTGAGGAACCCTCTGCATGTGCTTGCTTCCTTTTATGATCCTCAGATGTGAACTCCCTCCTTGAGAGACCGCAGAGGCCTTTCCATCAAACAGAGGCAAAGAATGTGCTTTTCCTGCTTTGGTGAATGCATCTTTTTCTTACCAGGCCAGCCCCAGGTTATTTATTCATATATTCAGTGTTATCAAATAGCCATGGAATGTGGGTAGGATGTACCCCTTATCAGGGGTGCCATGTCTGTATTTGGACACAGCCAGAGGTGGCTGCTCAGTGACCTCACTGACTCACTACCTAGTAAGCTGTTCCCACATAAAAAGTAAAAGCTGGAGGAGAAATGATAGGCCCAGAAAGAAGGAACACGGATTTTAGCACCGAGATATGGGATTTGGGAGATTTTTAATCTTCTTCTTGTAGGATTTTACTAAAACACATTTTAGTGTCTACATGATCAAAGCTTTTGGTACTAACAAAGGTAATCTGAGAAAAATATTCTATTATTTATCATCTGCATAGGTTATATATTTTAAGAATATTTTCTTCTCATCTGCATCTTATAAGACCACATAACTTAGTCAAGGCTTTTACCCAGTAATGTTAATTTTTATTTCACAAATATCAGAAATAGTGGTGTAAACAGGTGAAAGCCAGTAAGACTGAGTATGAAGCACATCATTACCTATAAGATCAATGTTCTGCACCTTACTCAAGTAGCATTTATTCTATATAGGGTAAAGAATTAATTCTATGATGTCCTACTTTTTTAAAAATTGCTACTAAGTGAGCTGTACACATGCAAACTATATGGGAGACAGAGAGAGAAGAAATAGTAGTTGAGAATTGTATCATACCTTGTCAATGTAATTACATGTCAGTTCAGTGCTACATTTCAGTATGCATAAAACAAAGATTATTCCATCAATATTCCACTAGCCAAGAGACTTTCCAGACTTCAAAATATTCTGGCACATTCTCAGTAAATATAGCTGATAGACCACGAATTAAGAATATAAAAGTACTTGAGAAAAATTAAAGAGTAAGTGGTTGATCCAAAGATGATTGAAGTTAATGGAAGGCCTAACACTGATTTTATTTGACTCTTAATAACTCCTGAAGACAGATTTCCTATGATTTACATTAACTCTTATACTGCTTATCAAAGCCAAATTACATTAGATTTTTAAACTGGAGTCCTTTACTGCATAAGCCAAATTTGGTATATACAAGAGGTCAAATATAAAAGAGAATTAGGGGCTAAAACGTACTAAAAATGTCGTTACTTCTGAAAGTTAAACAGGCTGTCAATGCTGAATACATTTACATGACAGTTTAAAAAATACCCTCTACAAATTTTAAAAGCATTTTGGAAAACAAATGTCACTCAAAAGCCCCTCAGTTTTCTGAAAAAGCCACCAGCAGAATAAACATGAGTAAAGTTAACCTCTTGTGATGCTGTAATATTAGCCACAGAATGACCAAAATGAATAAATGCACATGACCATTACTGATTCCCTGTCTCTATTTATTTGGTGTCAAAGATAGGGAAGGGGGATAGAATCAAATATCTCATTCTGAACTGGAACTGGCAATGTGTCCTAGTGATGTTTCAGGACATTAGTTTCAGAACCGTTTTTATATCAAATTAACCTTAGCTAAGTTAAAAGTCACACAGCCTACAATTTTAAAGGAAGATTGGAATTTGAGGGCAGAGTTGATTAGACAAAGAATGTTAACAATTTATTGCTTTAGAAAGGACGAGTTCACTTACCATTAACATATATGAACTGGCACAAGCAAAAAGAAATTATTTTTACACACGGAAAGAACTAAAAACATTAAAAGGCAAAAGCGAGAGAACTCACCCCTCTCTTATACTTTTGGATCTCCCTAGGGCTGCAGACTATCTCTCAGCCATCTGCTCCTTACAGGAGGGGTGTTATCTGCTGAAGGCAACTCTTTCCAAACATTCAGCACTTGGCAATACTGCAATAACCCTTTGAAGCTTTGCAGGGAAGTTTCTCCCGGCTTCCAAGTTCTGCTCACAGCTTTATTTGGAGTTATGATCCATGCTCTGTCTCTGCACAGATAACAAATGCAGCAACATAGATTTAAAGGGTTTATTTAGATTTACTTGCCTTACAATACAGACAGGCTTAGCGGTACAGCATGAAGGATTCATTTAAGAAAGACTTCCATTTGTACTCTTAGCCACACAGTTGGAAAGAAAAGGCTCATAATTAATCAGATATAGTGGGCAGTTTCAGATTAAGCTGAATCAGATTCTTCTCTAAGTGTTTACCTGAGTTTACAAAACATGGCTAAGAACTTCTAGGTGTCAGAGCTGGGGATTCATTGTTCAGGACAGCATCCACCGACCCAGCTGCCTTCAGCTCTCAGCCTCTGCTTCCCTTCTCTTGTGCCCTACCATTCACACTAATTACTTGTTATTCCAAGGAGCCTACCACAAGTACTGCCTTTCTTGTAGGTGATCCCCTTATTTACCTTCGAGTTGAGGGTCTGGATACAACTAGAAAAAACATTTGTGGCCTTGTCTAGAGGCAACTACTTTTAAAACTCAAGGGAGATTTTTCATTTCCAGTTTATACCTGAGCAGCTACACACACCTATTTGGTACACATTTTGGCAAACACTGCTGATCGTTCTTAACTTAGTTACCTAACACAGTTTTTAATCAACCTTGCCTGCTGCTCACTCCGGACTGTTCCCCCAAACACAACGTGAGAGAATGACATCTTGTTAAATTATGTATAAGACATGTATTTTGTATACATTAAGTTAATGATCTAAGGTGCACTGCTACAAACATCCCACTGGCATGTTAGCAATAGAAGTGTCAGATGACAAAGTTGCTATGTTGGCCGTGTTTATGAGAAAATTCCTTTATTTCCCTTTGACATTTTTTTTCTGGGATTTGTGGTACCCATGCACACATGCCAGAGCTGTGCAGCCATGAACTTAGGCAGATAACCATTAAACCAGCACAATCTAGTTGCACAGCCAAGAACTTAGCATCAGCAGAGCCACCTTCTTTGTTATCTGAATTTCTAGCGCTATTTTCAGCATTGCCTGAGTTGTGTTCCTTGTCATCCAACACGTCTTTTTTCTTCGATTTATCACTATGCTCTTCCCTCCCTTATGAGACAGTCCTGAGTCAGCAAAAGCACTTCTGCTCAGGCTTTGTTAAAAAAATTAATTTAATTTATTCATAGACAGAACTTTAGAATCCACCTTAAAATAAATATATATTTAAAAGCTTTACTGAACAGGCTGAGATTACGGATGCTAAACTCTAAGTAAGCTTTGGAATAATTTTCAAAACCAACTTTAAATCTCTCTTTCTTTGCTGTTAATCATAAAATCCACTCTGGGAAATGCTGCTTTGTGCTGCAGTGTCTAAATGCTCCCTAGCATCGATAACATCACTCCCTGTGCCATGTTTTCAGTTGAATATTAAGTAATGACTTGGACTACACAACCATGATAGTATCTTAAATTCTTCATTCTACAGTCTTGGTTTTCCTCCCAAACATCCTGTCATTTAATAATATACACATACAAAATTGCGGTTTGACTTCACATTCCATTGTAAATGAAAGAGGTGTTCTCTCTAGTGCAACACAATTTTACATAGCCTATGATTTACTTAATTAAACCTCTGGAAATTACTGACAGAAACGATCTGAAATTTAACCTGCTGGAAAGCCCTGTTCTATTATAAGCATGAGACTGCCCTAGAATTACTTTCGTTTTCCATAAATTCACTGTCACTGACACAACTCTGTCACCACGAGTGCTGAGTACTACTTTTGGCAAGTTGTCAGCTCTTTTAACCACAATATGCTCTTTCTCTGCTGTCACTGTAAGAGGCTACAAGGCTGATAGTAGCAGACGGAGCTGGCAGGGGAAAACCAGTCTGGAAAAGATGAAAGGTGCCTGTACTCCAGCAGCCATTACTGCCACCTCTTTCAATCCCCTGAATGATCCATGACAAAAGGTGTTAATCCTCCTGTAAATACCACTCCGTCATGATTAGCAGGGGTCAAAGAAGTAGCTCGGTGTTTAAATTTTGTCAAAGCTTCTCACATCTCTCTTTCTAGGTCTTGACTTCGTAACTTGTTTTGTAAAATACCTCTTTCTTTCCTCTTGTCTTCTTTATAAACACGTGGCTTGGGAAAAGTGAAAAATAAAACCCAAACTAATTTCAGACATATGCAGCTTTTTGGGATAAAAGTTTGTCATATCTGCAGACAAATAAACCAGAGAGTTGAGTAAACAATTAAGAAAACTCATTGTTAAAATTCCCCCGAATCCTTAGGACAAAATCAGCCTTAGAGAACTGACAGGAATCCAAGATGCCAGATTCAGCGTCAGGCTGTGACAGTGATTCCTTTTAAAAACTCACTGCCATCATAGAGCTGAACTGTTTCTTGCAATGAAGAAGCTCAGGGTACGTGAGCAAAAGAGGACTGAGGTTACGCCCACAATGCTGCTGTGCCTCTGCCTTGACTCCAAGCCCTGATACCTCCTCCTGCAGGGAAAGCTGCTCTGCAAAGAGCACCCAGGTCAATACCCCACGGAAGCAGTCCTCGCTGACCATTGCAGCCTGGCAGATGTTCAGTGGATGGCAGTAAGCTGTGTTTTAGTGTCATCAACCTCTGTTTTTTAGATTCAGGCCTACATATGCTACAGAGCATGTGAGACATTTCTGTGGACTGCTGTACTGCTTGGTGTGTGCAAAGTAGTTCGATGACTGCACAACCTCAGGCCTATAATGGAAAATACCAGCATTGACAAATCTTAAATGCTGAGATTTGTCCCGCTTTTTGTTCTCTGACAGACATCTCTGAAGACGAGCATCTCTCAGCAAGTCTTAAAACTTGGGCTCTTGGAACTGTTAAATATTTGCTATATATAGTCTTCATTAATGGTAATGAAGGGTACATATAGTAAAGGTTAAATAAATATAGAATACTCTTGGTGATCTATCGAAGGGCCAATTTGAAACCGGCTCTTCTTCAGTGTTTTACTGTGCATCAGAAAATAAATACAGTTCTGGGTTGGAGGGCAAAAGGACATTGCTCACGATGCCAACCTGCTTTGGGTCTGTTCGGACCTGTTTGGGACATGGAAAAGCATTTTCACAGAGCCCCCGACAAGAACCAACGACTGTTTCGTTCGTTTTCTTGCAGAGACCCCCACGGGGGAGCCCCGGGCAGGGGATGTCACAGCGGACAGCGGCCCGGGCACAAGCCCCCGGCCGTGGCGGCCCCAGAGCCGGGACGGGGCACGGACACCCCCTCGGCGACCCCGGCGGGGCCGGGCCGGGTCGGGCAGGGGGG
>VZTA01003768.1:294292-342897 GCA_013398855.1 Mohoua ochrocephala
GGGCCGGCCGGCGAGGTAAGGGACACCGGGCACGGGACACCGGGCACAGGCACTGGGCACGGGACACCGGGCGCAGGCAGGTGAACGAGCGGGACGGGTGAGGGCGGACGGGCGGCTGCTGCGGGGCAGGGGGGCAGCGCCGGTGCTCCCCCGTGCCCGCGCATCGCCGGCCGTCCCGCGCAGGGGCTGCGTGTCACAGGTTTCACTGGAAGAGGCTGAACTTTGTAAGTTCAGCCGAAGTAGGAACTGTCCTTGTCACAGCGCACTTGAGGGGAAAACCTGCGGAGGGGAGCTCCAAGACCCGAGGTGCTGGGTCTCCCACCCTCTCTTCCTGGCGCTCTTCGCCTGTTGTTGGAGCACAGGCAGTACCTTGGCGCATCCTGACTTGGGACCTCTGCAAAACCCGTGTCTGTGTTGTTTCAAATTTCGGATAGAAAATCCACATCAAGAGTAGATACAATAGCATACTGCAACATACTACTAGAAAACGTTCTATAAACACGTATTTTACACTTTCATAAAGGTTATGTGATTATTTACTATCTTGGCAAAACACCCCATAGGGTGTGAACAGGAGTGGTTGAAAAGGCTGAAAGTGGTTTTAATGCCCAGTCTAATGAGGTTATTGTATAAAGATGTATTAATTTGTGTGTCTTGATTCTATTTTCTTCATTGGTCTATGCGTAGAAGTCACCATGTTCCTGTTCCATGGGATTGCAATACTGTCACTGCTACAGCATTTTTGCTCATGTTCTTTTATAGGTCTCATCAAAGGAAATTGTATTTTTTAGGTAGTCACAGCAATTTTTATATTTTCCTTTAAAAGTATTACTCTAAAAAGTTGTTGCAGGATAACTTCTTCCAAAAAGTGAACTTTTTTCTATTTTATTATTTTGGAAGAGCTTAGATCCACAAATGCTTTTGTTAAATCCAGTTATAGTTCTAATTTCTGCCTGGGGATGTTGGTATGCAGCATCCTTTGCAGTCAGTAGATGCAAGAAAAAGCACATTCACACTCAGAGTGGGCACTTAGTAAAGACACTGTTAGTTTATCAGTGGTCATTTGCCAGACCCCAGCCTTTGGACAGCAGGAGATAGAAACTCATAAGCTGTTTGTACCTGAGGAACTGGAATGCCAGTGCTGCCACTCTACCCTTGCCTGTCTGTACTCTGCTGTACTCTGTACTCCTTTTCCTTTCTCTAGTCTGGTTTGTACCCAGCAGTCCTCAGTTCCTGACTGCTCCACCGGGTTGGAAATATTCTGGGGACAGGTGGAAAATCACTGACCCCTCTTTGCACATGGATGGAATAGAGATGTGAACAGGAAGCCCTTCCTTTATGGAACTCATTTTCCACCCGAGTGCCTCAGAGATAGGCATCAGGAGCCACTTAATATCTCTTTGGGGTAAATGAGCTCCTGAGCTGATTTCAGAAACCTCTTTGACTTTTGGTTAAGGTGTTCAGAGGACCTATTACATGACCCAGTTTACAGCAGCCATGGCAGAAACCTCGATGTGTGTGCAGAGATTTTGTCTGTATCTCTCCCAAAGGACTCATCCACTAGCACAAAGCTATGCTGGTGTTTAAGATGTTGCAGCTTAGGGTCGCATTTCTCAGTATCCATTAGGATCGAGGAAGTCTGGGATGGATCAAAGCAAAGCTCACTGCACTAATCCTGAAGACAGTCAGGAAAAAGCAAATATGGAATCAAATTCTTCCTGGTGTGCAGAGACACAAGTTGAAGAACAGTAGAGAGCCACGTGCAGTATAGGGTGTTTGTGGAAAGAAGCACAGAATATAATAAGTAAACTCAAATTCTAGGGAAACAGCTGCATATTTTCCCAGGATGGAGTGTATTTTTCCAGCAGGCAGTGTGTAGTATCTGGACCTCCAAAGAGAATGAGAGAGTTACGACTTTCTAGAAAGAAGTCTCTCCTAAAAACCTATCGATAACCTATTGCGTGTATCTCCTTTAGCTTAAGTGAAAACACAGGTGCGCAATCTACAAAAATCTGAATATCATGGTCTTATTTCTCAAGTATTCATTTGTGTATTTTATAGTTAGAATTTCATTATTCTATAGCAAATATTTGAAATGAAAGTTATTAAATCACTAATACATTTAAAGGTCCATAAAAATAATTAAAAAGAATATTCCCATATATATGGAAAGGTTTCCATCAAAAATAATCATGAGTAAATGCTAAATTTTGTTAAAACTTACATGAGTTTTCCATTTTGTGTCAGAACATGTTAGAATATTTTGTGATTGTGGATGAAGTCAAGTCACCAGTAGCACAGATATCTTCCCTTAACTTAATGTTCCTCACATCCTGGACAGAGCTGGTGGGTAAGCCTGCCCTGTAGGTAACCTTCCTTAGCACTTTCAAGCTATCAGAACCTGTTTTCAGTTCCTTATAATTTTGTCAGACTTGAGTCATTGGGAAGCCTACAAGAAAGATGGAGAAACACTATTTACAAGGGCATGTAGTGACAGGGCAAGCAGTGGTGATTTCAAACTGAAAGAGAGTAGGTTTAGATTAGATATTAGAAAAGTATTCTTTGCTGTGATGGTGGTGAGGCACAGAAACAGGTTGCCCAGAGAAGTTGTGGCTGCCCCATCCATGGAAATGTTCAAGGCCAGCTTGAATGGAGCTCTGAGCAACCTGGTCTAGTGAAAGGTGTCCTTGCTTTTGCCAGGGAAGTTGGAACTGTATGATCTTTAAAGTCCCTTCCAGCCCAAACTACTCTATGATTCTATAAAATTGCTGGGTGTTAGACACAGGCAAAGCTTTTCTGGAGCATTACAGCAAAGTCAGTATTCATCATCCTGAGAATCATATTTGAAAGAATGCTTATATCAAAATCTGTTTTTATTTAAGGCATCCTGAATAAAGAAACCATGATTTCAGTGAAAAATGTGGCCAACTCCCTCTCAAATGCTTCTGTTTGCAGCAGATCTGTTCTGCAGGGGTAACGTTTTTGCAGAGAACATGACATTAATTTTTTGTGTGTCTGTCCATAAATATAATTTTATGTGTTTCTGCTGTTGCTGAAGTTGGCACTTCAGTTGCACTCAGGTGTGTAAAAAAGTTGTTTTTATTTGTGTTCTCGATGGTGACAATTATTTTCAGTTGTTTTGCAGAACGGAAAAAAAAAGAAAAAAAAATCAAACAGTGTTACACAACATAAGATTTCCAAACAATAACTATGGAAATATTAGCACACTTCTAGAAAGGAGAAAAGAATACACGGGATTCATAAAGAGCTGGATGGCATTTTAAAATGATATGCATAATAATAAGAAGCTTATAATTTGATCTTTAGTAGGATTTATAACCCTATTACAAGTGACTACAGTCAGCTGTTTTAAAGATCTATCAAACGATGATCTAATTAAACTGTGGAGGAAAAGAAAATAAAGACTTGTCTCATGTCTAGCTTGATTTATTAATGGAGAAGGTAACAGATATTAATTGTTTCAGGAGTGATTCAGTTACAGGAAAGAAAACTAATGAGGGTGCTGTATGAAAGGGAGAATTCCAGTAAAAAATAGAGGACAGGAAGAAACTTTCATCATGGTTCGTAAACCGCTTGTGCTGTAGCTTGCTTGGAAAACATTTCAATAATACACATGACTGACCTGTGATTCTTCAAGGGCTTTTCTCTAAATTCCAGTGAAGGGTAAGTTCCCTGTAAGGTCAAATTGTATGGACATGAATAGCCTACAGGCTACTACAAGAAACTCAGAAACGCAGTGGTGGCACAGTCAATCACACTGACTTCCAGCTGCCCTTAGAGGATAGAAGATAAAGCTATTGTTACCTGCCTGGGTAGCCTAAAGCCATATCAGATTAAATCTTCAGTCTTTGAAAGACCATAGGATTCTCATACTGTGCTGAAAGAGATAAAGTCCATTCTTTCACTAAGGCATCTTCTCCATTTAAAGGTGGGAAATTACCTGACTTTGAAACTGTTTTATAATTGTGGTTATCTAGAATGATGTGAAAAATGTGAAAGATAGTAAATTATTGCATGATTTGAACCAAAACGTTTCTAATCAGTGACACAATTATACCATGCAAAATATGCGACAAATACAGACAAACCTGGGACCGAAAACTGGAGATCAGAGCATTCATATTCAAAATGTAACATTAGACAGCTTTGCTTACAGCTGCATCTTTAAATTCAATAGTAGCATAATGAAGGCAAGAATTAAGATTCACTGTATCATTCAGTATAACCTGAAATTCTATTCACAGTCAGCATCAGTTGGTATCCATTTTTAAAAGCAAGGTAAATAGACAGATACACTCTTAATGTCAGTTATTTATAAACATTCCCTTACTTTGTTTTTCCCTACTTTCACTTCCCAAGCACATTCCTGAACAAGAATGGCTCTTCAGTATTCTGCATGTAAATATGCCACGAGCCAGAACTTTTGTTGTCACTGTCTTTGACAGAAGTCAACTCAGCTGCCAGATCAGACTCAGAAATTCTGTCATTCTGCTTTATTTCTGAATGAGTTTGCATTAAAAAAACCAAAAACCAAACCTGTGATAAAGACTTCTTTAGATTCCGATCTTTCATTTTATCTTTTAGAAATTTTGAGAGATTTTTTGAGGCCACAAGGTCACTTAGATGTCAAAAAATATGTTTGGCAGTTGTATTTGCTTTATTATAATTTAGTATGTCATTCCTGCAAATTGACTTAAAATGTGTAACCAAGTATCTACACATTTGCATACAAACTTTTGCCATGTTCTGCACGTAGACATGCAAACTGCATGCAACTACTCAACTATCTCTTACCCATTTGGGGGAATTATTAATTTCATGCATAGGAGTTCTGTAGAGTGCTAGTCTATTCCGAAAAGACCTTTGGATAATCCTTACTCCTCTTAAGGTTAGATTTTTATATCCTCATATGTCTGAACACCCCATTTGTAGTCAGGTTTCAAAAACATCAGTGGAACTGGAAAATCAAAATCCAGGTAGAATGTATAAATGTATTCCTTCCCACTGGTCTTCCATCCAGGGTAAATGCCTATGTGATTATTATTGCTTTTATCATCCACTGAAAGAAGGGAAGTTATGACATAATGAAGTCTATTAAATTTCAGAGTGCTAACATGCAAAGTTGTTGTTACTAAGACTTCAATGTATTCTTTCATAAAATTAGTTTCACATGATATTGCAACATGTCCTTATTTTCCCTTAAAAATACTTAACATCTTTTCTAAAATACTCGTTAGGCATTCCATCTTGATACTCGAAATGCTCTCACTCCACAGTTCTTGAATGCTCTCCTGGTGGACATCAGATCCTGCAGAGCCCTTACCGCAGCGTGGATTTCGATTCATCCCACCTCCAGCGATCAGCTATTCGGGATTTAATCTGTGACCATTCCCTAACACCAGGATGGTATCGCTTCATGATTTTTGATAAGCCTGCTGAGATGCCAACCAAGTGCGTGGAGGTATTGTTACAAATCGTTTGATTCTGAGAAATAGATATTTTAGTGAAGAATTTTTCAGTAGAGTAGGTATAAAAAAAGAGTAAGATTATGGGGACTGATGTGGAAGAACACAAAGTACCTATCTTCTCTAAATACTTGATTACATTAAAATGCATTAACTGGAAAATTAAGTCTTAAGCATTGAAAATTTTACACTGAATGGGCAGTAGCAGAGGATGATAAATTAAATCCCTTTCAGAGAGGACTCAAAAACTGTAATTTCCACTCAGTGCTAAAGAAATTTTCTCAGTGGCAGCATAGCAGGGCTATCCTGCTGTAAAGCTGGAACTGTGTGATGGCCAGTGTGTTAGGAGGGCCATGTGAGAGCAGTATAAAGACTTGCAGCCACATGAATCCAGTAATTGTGGAGCTTTTAAAGTCATCATGTCACAGAAAAGAGATTACTCCTAAAATAACTTGAACTAACAGAGCTAACTGAAGATTAGTTGCCTTGTCATCCTGCAAGCCTCCAAAGACTCAATAATTGCTTGAAATATTTAATACTTCAGATGTGTAATTCTTTATTTTGGAGCTTATTTGGAGCTTTGTTTTGGAGGTCTGTTATATTCTAAGGAGATTCATCTTTTTAGTTTCCCCTTTTAAAAATATTTCCATAGTTAAAAAATGTAATTAGAATATTTTACCCTTGATTTTTCTAATGAATTGAAATTTCCTTGTCACAGTCTCTTAACAAAATAAACTAAAATCCCATCAAATAAGTGCTTTTAAATTAATACAAACCAGTTTAAACACACTAATGCATCAGCTGCCCACATCTCTTAGAAGAAATCCAGGTTAGTTGAGCCTTCAGTTGATGGCAAAGGGCAGATAAACGGTGTCAGCTTTAACACCTTTAGCTGATACTCATTGTACTTATGCTCTACACTGTGTTTGCTGTGCTCTGATGGCACCCACACAGTCACTTACTGTAGGTTAATGGTGCAAAGTAGCTCACTAAGCCGTAACACAACTCTGAGCTTTTTTGAGCAGAACACTCAGGTGTGGCTTACAGTTAAGTTCTTCAGGCACTGAATTGTAGCCTGTCTTTAGAAACAAACACAAATTCACTAGGCTCAAAAAAGGACTTAAGTCTCTTTTGTGTGCATTCGTATTCAACCTTGAGGAGGAAAGTCAGCAATCCCTCTGTTATACTGTCTGAACTTTGCTAAAAGCTCATGTGAGAAATTAATTACATATGTACCTCTCATTAAAGCACAGCAACAGTTTGAGGTAGCATTAACCATTTCCTGTCGTTTTTCCCTGGTGCTGAAGATGAATCACTGTGGGACTCAAGCCCCTGTCTGGTTGTCTCTGAGGGAGTCGGAATCCGTGCCCCGACCTGGTGAGATCAAACAGCTAACAGCTTGTGCTACATGGCAGTTTTTCTTCAGCACTTCAAAAGACTGCTGTCTCTTCCGAATCCCTGTCAGGGTGAGGAACTGTGGAGATTTCTTTGTTTACTTTCTGCAGCCCACCCAAGGATGCATGGGGTATTGCGCAGAAGGTGAGAAAATGCATGCTCTAACTCGTGTGTGTTTATAAGTAAATGTGTTTCTGATCTGTTTGTAAGTAAGCGTGTTTCTGTCTGATATTTGGTGGAGTGGAAATGTCAGGAAATAGTTTTGCTAAAATTTCTTACAATCCTTAATTTTATTATTGATATGATAGAAGAAGTGATCTGAAATGGTGAGGTGGGTTCACTTCACCCCTCTTTAACTTACGAGTAGCATTTCACTAATTTTCAAAGCCCAGAAACTCAAGAATTGAAATTTTCCATATAGCGAGGTGGGGTTATAAGACACATCTAGAAGTCAAAATTCAGTGTATCAAAATTTAATGTAGTTCATGGCACTCAAACTCTCCAAATACCCATTACTGAACATACATAGAATTATGTATCAGAGTAAATTTTGACTCAAGAACTTGAGGAAACTGTGTTTATATCAATTATTGTTTAGTGTCATTAGGAATATTTTTGTTGTTGTAACTCTTATCATCTTTCTGGAGAGTATACATGTTGTTGCTAGAAGAAAATTCAACACAGAAATGCTCTACTGATACACATTTTATGAGTACTATGAGAAAGAACAGGAGACCTTTTGCAATGTCTCCCACTGTCTGGGGTGCTTGTGCTGCACAAGCATCTTGTTCGCAGCTCAAAACTTCAGTATTTCATTATTCATGGAAGATTTTTCAGATAAGCAAGCCATGGTTAAATCCTTACAGTTATAAATACTGTGAAACAGTGACAAATCAGTGTAGTAGGAAACTCTTATTAGCTCATATAACACACCATTGTGCAAATACTAGCAATATTTTCATGCATCATATGCTGTATTGCTCGGAGTCATATTCTCCATTATTGACTGCTTTCAAAAGCTTAATAGCAAATCTCTCAGTGGGCTTTCTGGTGCCTTGTTGGCCCATCATTATACCTTTAGATCCAATTGTTAAGACATTCTCCAAGGGTTCAGCAAGCATGTGCCTGAAACAGTGAAGAACTCCTGCACAATAGGACTTGCATTTGCTTTGGATCCTGGTACATGATGAGGAAAGAAGATATAAAACCACAGCTAGATGGTGAGCTAGCAAATTTTTACTGCCTCAAAACAAAGCAGGCAAAAAGCATAACTCTTGTTTGCCTCTGCTGAATGCTGTAAATCTGAAATACATTTTGAGTTTAGATGCACACATTTAAGATGATGCTGTCTTGTGAAGTACATTGTACTGTTGTTTTGTATCTAGGTTACCATGTGTACTGTGTTTTCTCTTTAACACTTGATAGCGGTAAACACCTGATACAAATTTTCAATCTGTCCTCTACATGCTAAGGAATTCAAACATTATACCACTGAAGCATGGAACAGCAAAATCTGATCTTCATTCTTTTTGGTGAATGGGATTTCCAGTGTTGCTGCTGCCCTTCTGATGTCGTTTGAGCAGAGTGACTAGCTGGCATTTTCGTGTTTAAGCCAAGTTCCACTTATTTTTCTATAGCATTCAAAATACAGAACAGTAGCAGTGCACAAGCACTTTTTCTTAGGCCTCTGTAGGAAAGGTCATTTTTTTCAGAGCAGGTCTGCACTGAATTTCGCTGTCCAGGGTTACAGTTAAAGAATAAGTGTTCAGATGTGAGTTTGGGGAGGCAAAATAAATATTCGAGAGAATAGAATAATTCCTTTTTATTCACTAGCGACATGTATAAGTACTGGCTGAGCACATCAGCAATAAAAGTTGTAGAGGTAGTAGAATGTTCTGTGCCCTTCCTCCTAGATGATTTCCAGCACAAGGCTTTGTGCTCACTGCTGCCATAGCTGTACATGGATCAGATTACAAGATTGCTTCTGTTCTGCAAATTTGCACTTCAATTAGTTTTATGTGACATTTGGTCTATAATCTTAAGAGCACCGGTGTAGGTACTCTGTATATGTGTGAATATACAATGTAAAAACAATTTATAGTTGTTTCAGATGCAAGGCCCCAGACCTGTGATCCTGAGGGAATGGAAATTGAAGGCATCTGTAGCCGTGAGTATTTTGTTTTGATTTTCAAGGTTTTCTGTGCATCTGTGACCCAATAATGTCAACATTTAGTCATATTCTGTCTTGAATAAAAACATGTTCATGTTATCAAGAGTATTGCTTGGTTTGTTGCAAAATGAACTGTTTGGAGGTAATTTCAGACAAACTTGGATTGCAAAAGTTCTTTCTCAGAATATTTTGAATATCAAAATGTCAAAAAGTACTTGTAAAAATGCTGAATGACAGATTACTTTGATTCTTCAGGAGTGAAATATGAGAGGAATCTACAAATCATATTGTTGCTTGTTCTGTTCCTCTCTAAATAGCCTTTTTCCTTTTTTCTTTTTCTTTTCCCCACTGTCTTCATAAATAGTGAAATTATTCTTCTGTAAGATGCATTCCTTTGCTTGTTGGTCTCTCTTGCCTGGTAAAATTAATTGTATTTTATTCTCTTGTTTGTGTTTTTGGTTTGGGTTTTTTTAGATTGTTTTTTCTCCTGTCTTTAGCACCTCCCTATTGGCTAGAATATAATCAAAAGCTCCATGTAATAATTAATAGAAGGAAGATACACGTTTTTCTTTGATTCTCTTAAGAAATTATCTAGTATTTCCACATATGAAAAAGGTAAATATTATTAGTGTATAAATTGGCAAAATATATGTCAATGTCATTGTATCCAATACTGATTTTGTGCAGAATACAGAAACCACAGACCACCCTTCTGTTTGACTAGGTAACCTGGCTCCTACATCATCTCCATCTGTGTCACCACCACTTCCATCTGTTCCTGAAGTTGTAGCAGAGATGATCGAAGGCAGCATCTACCTAAGGTGTACCTTTGGCGTTCCTTTTGCAAACAGCTCTGTTGGATTCGTTGTAACTTGGTCAAGACTTTCTCCTGAAGGTATCAAGGAAGAACTTACACATGAAACAGCAGTTCATGCCTTCTCACTTCTAGAACTAGATGGGATAAACGTCAGACTTGGAGACAGAGTAGGTTAAAACATTATTGTGATTTCTTTGTATGTTTGTAAATATGGCTCAGTAGACACTAACAGTTCTTAGAGAGAGGTCCAGCACCTTGCTGTATAACTTTTCTTGGCAGAAGCACATTGCCTCTACTTTACACCAACTGCCCATATGAATGTGCAAATACCACAGGACTGTAACTACCACTGCCTTTAAGGTTTTAAGACTGTTTGTCTCAATACAGTGCAGTGTGCCTCTAGGAGGTAAATTTTTCTTCGAATAGTGTAAATTAAGAGGATTTTTGGATGCAGCTGCATCTCAGTGAGAGGCTGTAAGAGCTGGAGGTTGTGAAAAGCTGTGTTGTTGATTCATTAGATAAGATATTTTTTCTCTGGATGAGCTGCTGCTTACTGGTTTTGTGTCTAGGATTTATATGTTTTAGTCTCTGCCATCAAAAGCAGCGTGATACCCTACCTTCCATTGTACCAGAAAGAACACTTAGGCTCTGATGGTAACTTTGAGAAGCCTAAGCATTGAAAAATCAATAAACCTTTTACCGATATATACCAAAATACAGGTTAATTTTGCCTGGAGAAAAAAAAAACCAAAAAAACGTGGTTGGTGTGCATATATATGTTCAAGTCAAAGCCAGCCTACTTGGATGGCTTATGGACAGCAGTAATAATTGTTAATCCTCAAAAATCTTTTAGGGACTTTGCGAAGACTTGCCTGACAGTGTTGGCTTGGTGACAATCAAAAGGAAAGGCACAATCATAAGCTACCTCCTGCTGCTATGAACCTCTTTTTTTTTTTTCAGGATCAGAAATACTGCATGTGTGGTCAACACATCTCAAAATGGATACAGCAAAATAAAAACAAGCCCCAAAACAAACACAAAACCAAAGCAAAACCACAGTGTCTAGTAGCATGGAACTGGTTCAGTGGAGGGAAATCACACTGAATTCCTCATCTTGAAAAAGATTATCCAGGTCCATAACATCAGGAAAAACATAATCTAAGATCTAACGGTCACTAAACAAAATTCAAAGGCAAAAACGGAAATGGAAAAAAAAGTAGTAAATAACATATAAAAAGGTGTAAAATACATTTTCATTGATATCATTGGTTGCAGAAATGCTCCAGAAAAGATTTTTTAGGTATTCATTAAATGTGATTTGTATGCAGCCATTCGTTGAAGAAGTCTCTGTACCACTGGTAGAATATGCCAGGCAAAGGTCCTAGGATGCTCAGTCTGTTTCTGTTTTTTCTTTAGCTGTTACCAATTACCACTATCAACTGGTACCTTCTGGTGCAACCAGAAGACAGGCCAAGATGAATCCATTGAGCTGACCATGGTGGCCGAGTTTTATCTTCATGTGACCACTTCATACCAAAAATATATTCTGTTATTCTGGTTTCGCCCTACAGGTCTACTGTAGCAGTTCTTCTTTTATCATGGAGAAGCCAGATATACAAAGCTCTTCAGTTGAGAGCAAGGAATTTTTTGCTGGAATTAAGGTAACTTTGTAAAAACATAATGTAGTAGGAATCTTTGAGTGTTGCTACAGCAGTCAGTCCTGTGACTAGAAGGCACTTAAAACGTATTAACTGTGAGTTAATAGAGCGTGTTGAGTGGACTTAAAAAGCAAGAGAGTTGCAGTGGTTTGTGTGCTCCCCACGTACTCAAGGTTCAGGAAGGCTGAGCTGGCACCTTGCACACACAATGCCGGCCTTGGTTTTCAGCAGCTGGAGCCGACTGGCGCTGTCCTCATAAGGTTTGAGGGCACAGCCCTGAGCCAGCCTGGCCTGGGCTTAAAGAGGGGTAGCTGGGAGGTGGGCTGTGCTGTGCTGCTGGTCAGAGGCCAAGCAGCAAACTAGTTTTAGTCCCTACCGTGGATAGAGCTATAGGGAGCCATTTGCTGGCCAAGAATGGGACCCCAGTCCTGGAAAGACGTACTGCATGCCATTACACATTGGATATAGTCCTGCTGACTTAGCCTGAGCTTGTTTCTGCAGGATCAGGGTTGAGATTTCTCTGATGGAAGTGCAGTTCTGCAGTGTACCCTGCAAAGAGGCAATGTGTTGTCTTTGTTTCCCTGTGAGACTGTGTTCAGGATTCCACCTAGCCTACCAAGCTCAGCTGTAGGCCCCTGTTACTGATCTCTCATTGAGTTTTTGGTTAGACAGTTTTGGTGATCTATATTGTAAGCTTGCAGAGAGGAATCCCAGGAGAAATGTGGTGCTTCCAAATTCTTTTGGAATTGTTGCCTGTAGGTAGCTTCCCACTTCCTTTCCCTCCCTCCCCCAACAGTACACGGAACTGTTTGTATCTTACGTTCCAGGAGCTACTCATTTTTGTGGTGTTAATGTGGTTTGCTAACTCCTTACCTTTCTACCTAACCTTTACTCTTGACTTTTCCTTATCCTTGCCTCTTTACCCATCTCTTCAAGACTCTGGTTGCTGTGTCTGCCTCTTCTCAATATGCTGCTGCTCCTCAGCCCGTGCAAATAAGCACTCCTAGCTGATTAGGGAGCAGTGGTGCAGTTTACTCACAAAGATTGCATTTTAAGTAAAGCTTCTTCTGTGCTAGATACATCCAGAAGCATATGATATATCAGAAAATGGGAAGGAATACAGACTGACAGTGGAAAGTAGCATTCCTATTCCTTGTCCTGAATTTAGCCAGCTAGAAAGTGACTGCAAAATCTCACTAACATTAAATAGTGTTGATGAAGGTAAGTATTACCCTGATTTTGTTACATTTTGTATATTTAATGTATTTTTATAAATACTGTGCTGGTTTCCTTTTTCAAAGCAGTTGTTACACTGTAAAATACTTTCTAAAATATTAAAACAAAGTATTCACAGTCTGTATGATGCTGCTGAAAATATGAATGAATTACTTGTTGAAGTTTGCAGGTGTTGTTTTGGTAGGCATTGATATTGGAGCGACATTCTTTAACTTGGATAGACAGAGTACTGTAATACTTGTGAAGTTTATAATTCAGTTAATTTTGTTTACCTGTCACATTGCAGGTGTGATATACGCAGTCATGAAGTCTTCATTTTATACTATTGTAGCCCTTTTCTGTAATATTTTCTCAAGCACAAATCCTGTGAACCAGGAGGAGCCTTGCCTGTGCAGACAACCATTTTTCCCCGTTAGAAAGCTTATCATGATTTCTATTTGTCTATCAAACTGAGAAGTGCAAAACCATTGTATTGGGTGTGTATATGAAGAGGTAGAGAGGAGGTTTTTTTGCATGACCAAACCAAACCCAAGAAAAATGCATAATTATTTTAATTTATGAAAGTGTGTGTAAATAAGTTAGTATCCATATTAACAGTAATATGCAGAATGTGACTTATTTAGGGGAAGAATTCACTAATGATGTATTTTCTTTAAAACAGGTAAAGAGCAGTTAGGTCTAAACTTGGCTCTTTCTTCTTGTCATGTGGATCTTCTCCAGAAATCCTGCAATAATGGAATCTGCAGTCAAGCTGTAATTTATTTCACTGCTGTGACTGACTTCATGCAGGATGGAGACAGGATTACCAGAATTGCAGTTGAACCTATATCCAGTGAGAATTTCCTGTGGAATGGCTATGTTCCAGAAAGCACACAGGTTGAAAATCTTCATGTTAAGCTCTGTAAGCTGGCCAGAAGTGTGGCTGGTGTTAATGAAGCTTTTATTTCAGTTGTGACTTGCTGATTCACACCAAGATTTCTAAATGGTTGATTTTTAGTTGCTTTATTTTTTCTTGAAATTCTGTGTTTTCATTTGAATTTTTTTTTTTACATTTTAATATTGAAGTAGCTACTCAGATTGATTAAAAGCATAATAGAATATACTTATTATAATGTAAACTACTATCATAAGATAAATAATGTACTCGAGTCCATTTATTTCCTAATCTGACATGTTTTACAAATTGTTTCTTTGTTTTGAAGATTACAGTTAGGGACCTACCCACAGCCTACTGCTACTCATTTACTGACCCTCATATAATTACATTCGATGGAAGGTAATTACTGCCTTGCTGCTCTTAATTTTAAGTGTGTTGGGATTTTTTGTGGGTGAGTTTTGGGGTGTGTGTTTTATTTCTTTAATTATTTCTATATTTATTCTAAATCTGTGCTGATGGTGCAAGTCAGCTGTAGTTTTCTGCAATGACACTGAGTGTTTTGCTTTTTTTTTCGTTGACAATAAGGATAAATGTGCTTTAGTTGGTAAAAGCCTGCCAGTCAGGATGAGGTTTGCAATATTTGCATTTCTAAAGGCAAGTTTTGAGGTTGTGGCAAGAGAATGAAGCAAATGGACGAGTGGAGTGGTAGCTGTGCAGTCTGTCGACTATGAAAGATAAAAATGTTTATATATTAAATATGAACCATGAAAAAATGATTGATTAGACAAAACTTTTCATGCAAAGGTGTTTCCAAACAGAAGCATAGTTTCTCTATTTCTGTGTGTCAACATCTGAATCCTTGTAAGGATGAATTACTAGAAGCTGTCTGTGTAGCATTTTGCTGTGTTTATTAGCGGCATCAAAAGTAACTTACATGCTGCTGTCACTTGCATGTCACTGGCCAAAAAGGATTTTGAAGTGAAAACAGCTTTCTTGGCCACAGCTGTTTTTGGTGTGCTTCTTTCTTTCAAGGTATTTCTAATTCACAAAAGGTGTCTGAACACACACAGGCTCCGCACCTGGGAGTTCTATATTCTTTGTTCAGTAGAAGCACATTTCAAGTGGCCAGGTGAGAAGAGGAGGATATGTTGCCTCCAAATAAGGATGTTCAGCCCACACATGACAACAGAAGGGGAAATAAAAGTTGTGACTGGTTCTCTGATAGAACTTTGACTACTACTACCACTAAAGTCAATGGGCTTATCCTGATCTTGCAGCTTCTCCTTCAGTGGAAATTGTAGGGATGTCTTAACTGGGCATTGTAACCATGGATCTCTTGTGATCAAGCTTTCTCATGCAGCAGTGTTCCACTGCAATGTGATCTGTCTGGAAGCATGATGCTGCAGGGAAAGAACTTTCTTTTCAAGGATAGATTATTTTATTTTACAAACAACTGAGGAAACAAATTATGTTCTGAATTACGGACAATCCGATGCAGTCCCAGTAGTGCAGCCATCTGCAGTTTGTCTGCTGGCCCATTATACACAAAGCAAATTGCCCATCTACAATCAACTGTCAAATGCCATTTATAGCCAAGAGGCTATTAAACTTACAGCAAAAGTTTGGGGGTTTTCTTTCTGTTTTTTCTTTTTTTTTTCTTTTCCTTGCTGCTGAATCATTAAATTGGCTATTTTAACCTTGCTTCAGGGGACAGATGGCTAACCCTAAGGAAAAAAAGCAAGTTACTATTTATGGTTTTCATCTTAAATGATCATTGGGAATAGGCACTCCCCATCTCCATCTTAATAAAGCAGATCTTTTTAAAATGATGTGACTTTCTAAATCATTTTGTCAAGGGTACTTGTGCAGTTTTCAGCAGCTGCCCCCACATGCACACTGCTGTGCATCTTATTGCTCTTGCTGCAGAGGTGTACTGCTGCAGAAACACAAAGGTTGAGAAGTACCCTCCGTATGCACTGTTAAAACAAAAACAAAGAATGGCAGTAGCTTCATGCTTATGTTTCCATTCACAGCAATTGTCTACATATATTCCTCTCATGATCCTTATTTTCTGCTGTAAAAATAAGGTTTAATTTTTTTTTTTAATTTGGAGCTGTTCAGAGGAAGATACGGTGGCGTTTGCTCAGGATAAGGCTATGTGTTGCTCTGTGGGCTGTACTGTTTATTCTGCCTTGGGAAAATGAGTTCCAGTATCAATGTTCACCAAATATTAGAAATCTGTTTGAAAATAAAGTTGCTGACATGTAGTGATACAGTTATTTCATAACCAAAGTGATATCACGTGCTATTCTTTTGATTGCAGAGTCTATGACAATTTTAAAACAGGAACATTTGTTCTCTACAAGAGTACATCTCGAGATTTTGAAGTTCATGTTCGCCAATGGGACTGTGGAAGTCTTCCCTACCCAGCATCCTGCAACTGTGGCTTTGTTGCTAAGGAAGGAAGTGATATAATTGCATTTGACATGTGCAGTGGTCAGCTCCATGAATCACAGCCACACTTATCTGTAATAAACAGAGACACAACAGGAAGCAATGTCAGAATCACTGAGTCCTACCTAGGAAGAAAAGTAACAGTAAGTGGTAAATAACTGCTTACAGAATAGGTAAAATAAAAAATCATGTTTCTCATGAGGCTGTCTTCAATCTCTTTTTAGGTTTTGTTTTCTTCTGGAGCTTTCGTTCGTGCTGATACGAGTGAATGGGGAATGAGCATAACGCTTAGGGCACCCAGTTCAGATTACAGACACACAGTGGGGCTCTGTGGCACCTTTGATGGAAATGCAGAGAATGACTATCACACTGCGAGTGGCATGGAAATCCCAAACCACACTAATGTTCCTTTTTCTTTTATTAAGGAATGGAGGTAACAAAATGCTTCTGTTGATAAATCAAATGTCATCACTTCTGGTTCTACCTTTCCTTCACACTCTTAAAAACTTGTCAAAATAATTTTAAAAATCTCCCTAAGTTTTTAAGTTGATGTTAGAATGTCATCATTACATTCCACAATTAATTTAAGAGAAAATTGAAACTGAATTGCCAAATAAGTATTTAAGTGCTATGGTGTAAGATTAGTTTGATTAGGTTTGGAACAAAGTATCAAGGTATACAGAAAACATCCACTCATCTCAATTCTTTTATAAGTTCCTCTTGAGTTTGTGTGTTTTAACTGGTGTTTAAATATAAGCTGGGTGCTGCAGACTTATGCTGTAGAAGTATGAAACAACAAAGAACAAAAAAAAGTTAATACTTTAGTAACACAAAGGAAATAGTTCAGATGATACAGTTTCACCTTTTTCTTTCCTCGCTAGAATTTTACCAGGAGAGAGCTTGTTTGACAAGACACCTGCTTCTTTAACATCTTCTAGAAAAATTGTCTTCTGTGACTGTGCACTTGAAGATGCCAGATTATATCAACCAGTGAACAAACTGGAGGCGGTTACTCAGTCAGAACTTCCTCTGTCTTGTAAAGAAAGTGAAAATGGTAGATTTCTTTCTTTGATACCAGGACTGGATGTCACTGCTGAATATCTTGGTCCTGCTGATCTTGTCAGAGGCTTAAAGAAACGTTCATCTGCACATGAAATGGATTCATCTACACTTCTGCAGAGTCAGAATAATCAAACCAAACTTCACAAAACATCACTGATAAACTCACGTCTCTCTGCCACCTCAGTGGGAAATACTGGTACAGAAAGAGAAGGAAGTTCAACCTTAGACATTAGGAGAAATTCTCACCATTACAGCAGTCACATTCACAAAAGTCAATCTGCTACAAGTAGAGGGAAGCGCCAGAATTATTACGAATACCATCCGGTATTCCTCTTCCAAAGTCTCAGCCAAGCAGATTTAGAGGGGTATAGTTATTTTTTCCCAGAGGACCATGCCACTGACACAGACCAAAAGTTCCTTCCTTCTTGGCCCACGCCTTCAGGCCTCACTGAATCTAGTGCTTTGTTCCTGTGCCAGCAGGCAATAGCTAATTCCAGCATAGGAAGATCTTGTGGTGCCCTCCTTGGCCGGCGCACGGGGGATGCCATCGATATGTGCGTTAAAGATTTGCTGCTGAAAGATGACCTCGGCTGGGCAGAAGCTTCCTTAGCTCTGCTGGAGAATGAATGTGAGAAAAGAATTTTAGAAGAAATAAATTACAACCCACAGGAGCTTGAAGGGTCGGTTGAGAGCCTGCTTACCGCTCTGAAGTGTCCCAGTCTCTGCAGTGGTAACGGGGAGTGCACAGAATGGGGCTGTGCGTGTTTTCAAGGCTACAGCTCCTATGACTGCAGCATACTGTCTGGTAAGCGGCGGGAAAATGAGATTCGCTTCAATAATGTTCTCAGTGCTCGTGCAAAGTGCATTTGTTTTGCTGCCTTTCTCTCCTGCTTTTGTACATGGACAAGGGTTCTCAATTATTTAGTTCCAGTTTACTATAGCTGTAATTATTTTGCATTCAGCCTTCTTGTTTCCAAGGACAAAACACGAGCTTAGTTTCTAATATGCCGGATTTAAAAAGTCAGTTTGCAATGCAGAGTATAGCCCCAAGAGACTGGCAATGTTTCCACATGCTGTCTTCTTCAGGGAAAACATGCCAAATCCATCCTTTCCCTAGATTTTTATAGTTTATGTGATCCTGTTTATTAACTCTAAGTGGGATGTTTTTGTCCTTGTTGATGTTACATCTCTGTAAGATAACTGTGAGATGGGATGGAATCAGAACTGATGGTGAAGAAAAAAGAGATATAGCAAATAGTGTGGGCAGGGTTTTTTTTCATTTTAAGTAGGTAAGATGTTCACTAAAAATTCAGTTAAAAACAATTACACTGGAAAAATATGAACAGTACTACAAAAGTCAAAAGTCTTTCAAAATAAAACCTGTTATATTTTGGGTTGCAACGGTGTTTTTGTTTTAGTGACTTATTTGAGAGCAAATAGAAAAAGAGGGAATAGAATAATAAGAAATATTTGACTTTACGAGGGATAAAATAAGCTGGTTTAACTTCATAAAAACAGTTTTTGAGTGTTCTGATCTGTCAATTTATTTCCTGAAATAACTTCCATGTGAGATATTTTTGTTTAGTTTTTAATAAAAAAAAAATCCCTAAATAAATTATTGCATAACAGTCTCCTTTCCAGTTCCTATTTATAAGGCCTTAGTTTCATTTCAATTTTAGTCTGAAAGTGTGATGTAAAGAACCATAGCTGAGAAAGCAAAATATGTACTCACGAGTGTTTGTTATCAGTTGAATTTTCTCTGCTTCGTGATACTGAGGTTCCAAGAGAAGATGGAAGCCTAGCTTTAAATTTAAAATTCAGTTTAACAATGTAAAATCTTTCTGTTTATGCTTCCCTTCAGCTGGGTCCAGATTTTGTTGTTTACATAGTTTTCATGGTTGGATAGAAAACTAAGCATGCTGCATAATGTAAATGCATATGAATGAGTTCTCATACTAGCATTTATTGTCTAATCTCTGCTTCCAAGACCAGGCTCCAGAAATTACAGAGCTGGAGAATGCTGGGCTCTGCGATATTCGGCAGTATGACTGCACATCAGTGAGAGCTTTTGGACATGGCTTCAGGGACTCATTGAACCTGAAATGTGAAATCATCAAATTGCAAGTAGGTCTCCCTGAATAGTGACAATTACATTTTAAACTTCATAGAGAGCAAGGGACAAAATGTCAAACATATTATTCATGGGATGTGGGTACAACCCAATGCTTTAGTGGAAGGTAAAAGCAAAGGCACTCAGCACTTTGCAGCAAACACTCAAGACTTTGCAAGATTGCCATTTCCTCCATGATAAGAGAAATACAGAACATAATGGGAATGTTCAGCAGCTGGGAGGGAGATAACAGCATACAGCAGCTATCCATCAGAAAAGGGCAAGGGCAGCCCTATTAGTAACAACCAGTACGTCGTTGTATTTTTAAGTGCTTAGGGAGAGGAATTGAAGTACCACTTCTTTGAAAAAGGACAGCAAGGTTAAAGCCATTACTAGATTTCTGTCTCAAATCTAATGCTTGAAATAGCCTTTTATAAACATAATAAATCTATTAGGAAAAGATAAAGGCGTTTTTGATATGTTGTCCATTTCCCTGAGGTGGAATACCATGGATATTTAATGATATATGTCAGGTTTGAACAAGAGATTAAACAATGTTTCACTGTAAACTTAAGGGGAATTTGTGTAGAGAGACTGTTGTTGCTCATTCTTAAAAAAGTTTTTCAAGGCAAATATATAAGCAATTTACCAGTTGTAGCCTGGAATCAATGGTCAGCAATTACAAGTTTTTATGTCATGTTAGACATGAGAACAAAAAAAGCTGAAAGTGAAACTGTGTTTCATTGGTGTGATGGATGGAGGGGGCGAGAGCTGGCAAAAGGGGAACCATTCAATGGGAAATTTTGTTCTTGAGACAATAGTTTTCCTTAGCTATTTCCAGCAGATGCTGAAATTATTTTGACAGATTAAGCAATGCTGGCTATAGATTTTTCTTAAACTCAACATGTATCCACTCATGTTGGCTTGAAATGATAGTCGAGAGTAAGTTTACACTGCCCTTAGATTAAAAGACTTTTAGACCAAGCTCGCAGTAAGACAATTATTGGGAGTTCATTTATCACAGCTTGAAATGTCTCAGTTTTCACTCATGGCAAGATATCCTGAAATCTGTCTTGGTGGTGAGGTATTTGGCTCCCAAAAAAAAAACTTCCTAGGTAGTCACTTTTAGTGATGATCTTCTCACTGACAAGAGCCATTTTACTGCTGTTAGCTGCAGCTGAGGAGAAAGCCGTGAATTTTTTCCTTGAGAGTACAAAAGAAAGGAAGTTTGGGGTACTGTTTTGTTTTGTTTAGTTTTTCAGGCTGGAGAAATACTGAATTTAAGGAAATGTCAATGGATTTGCAACATTATAGAACTGCACATATTTTGAGATTGAATTTAAATGATCAAAATTTCGTAGAAGAGGCATTTCGACAGTATTTAGAATTTCTCTTTCTTGTCAATATTTTCGCTTCTGAAATGTTAAATCAAATCTGTCGTCCATGGGCTGTCTAACCCAGTTTAGGGTAGATATTTGATAGAGGTTTGGATAGGAAATGGCCAGGAACCTATGATAATAGGGATACAGAATTTCAATGTGTAAAGGATGAGAGTATATTTAATCTCTGCAAAATGAAACTACGGGTTTATTTCCTTCTGTTTTACATTGAACTCCAATTTCTATGAACCTTATGAGCTGGAATGCTTACAGATCTGAAGGCTTTTTAATTGGTTTTTGCAAGGTTAAACTGTTTCTGAAAAATTTATCTGAATTTGCCTCCAGCTAGTAACAAAAGGTTTCTGAAGAATTAGACTGTATCACATTTCAAAGGTTACAGTACTAAATGCACTCAAAATGACATATTTAGTAATGTTTAGCTTTTATACTTACCCTTGCTGAGGATTCCTTAACTGAGTATAGGGTGAAAGAAAAAAATGTTTGGTAGGAACAGAAGTAGCACATATATCTATTTAGAAAAGTGTTTATTTTTCTGTCTGTTAAAAAAAAAAAAGGCAAGGCCTCTACAGCAGATGATTCTCCATGTGAGGCTTGGGATTGAATAAATGTCTTGATTGATTCCAGTAACTAAAAAAATATGCCAGCTCAGTAAAAACTAGTCAAGCTCAAAATTCTTTTCACTTGCTGTTCTCTTGGTTCTTAGTCTGCCTGGATTCTTACTTCCATCTCATTTTATTTATTTTTCCTATGCTTATCCCTACTTCCACACCAGTGCTTCAGTCAAATAGTATTATCACCCTTATTCTGTTACCTTGAACTCTCAAGATGGACCCTTGGATGCTTTGTCCTCGCTGCAGTTTAGAAGAAAAGTCTGCAGGTCGATGGTGGCTTGTTCTACAGAACAGCCTCTTGGCTTGTACAAGGGCTGAATGGCCAACTGCCAGTACTGCCCCAGCACCCAGAAGGATTCCTGAGCCCTGCCAAAACCCTCATCTGTTCCTTTGACTAAAACCTGTCCTCTCATGGGAGCAGAGACGGAGGGGAACGGAGCCACTTTGACGTCAGATCAGTGGTGTTCAAGGATCACCCACTGCTTCACCCTCCTATTGCTTTCCAGCTGGAAGGACTGTTTGTCCTTGGCAATGCAGTGCCAAAGGGCCATGCATCAGGAAAGGCTTCTCTGCCTGTTCTTCCACACTAGCAGGCTTAGGTAAAAATCTGTGTGTGCAAATACTGTCATTTAATGTTTGCCACTGCATTCTAATCCAGGTACATTAGACTTGTTCAAATGCTGTGGAATACATGGGGAATTTTTCTCTGATAAAAATGTTTTTGTGATGTATTTCAGTGAAAAACAAATCTTCTGTCTTAACATTCAGTATAGTGATAGACAATGGATTCCTGGAGAACCTCTAACTATGCCAGCTGCCTTCCAAAATGCCAGGACTGTCGACTGCCAGTTACCAAATGCTGGCCAGCAGTCTGAGGTCATGGACGTGGTTGATGACAAACCCTTTGCCAGATGGCAAATAAAGGTACTCTCTGAAATTTCAAATATTCACTTAACAAGTATTTCTATTAAGATTAAAACACATCACATAGATATTATCCTTTATTTAATGGTGCTAAAGGGAGAAGTCAGCTTGCTTAACTTGGGGTCTCAGTTTTGTCACCTAAGCTTGAGTGTCAAGTATCATTTGACGGTGTTCTCCTGCAAGGAGACTGGCAGATACAGCCTTGGTCCTGCAGAGACACACATTCTTCAAGAGTAGAAGTTAAAGGCCAGGTGGTTACCCTAGGGTATTTCAAATGACCTTGGAACCATCTTTGGTAGAATCGAGTTGAGCTCAGCCACGTGTACATCCCTGTGTGAGCAGATATCTGAGCTCTCATGCAGATGGAGTCAATAAGGTCAATAGACCCTACACACGATTCAATTTGCCTTAAAGCAGACACCTACGTGGTCAAAATCTGCCTAGGCTCATTGGCAGGTCTGATTAGATTTCTGATGACTGTTGTGAGAGTTTAAACCTGCACATAGGTGTGTATTAATGAGTGGAAGCTCATGCTAGCAGACCACACTGGTGATACATTAATACCTGTATCAGTTAATCCATTTTTACTGTTCGCTTTGCAGATTTCTAATGATGGATTTGTTTATAGCAACTCTAAAACACTGATATTATATGATGGAGCCTGTCAGACATGTGAACCACAAGAATCTGGGTCATGTACATTAAAGGTACGTGTTTCACTACTCTCTCTTATGAAAATATGCATTTTTTCAGGCTGAAAAAAATCTAGAAAAATTAGCAGACCATACCCCGTTCATGTTTCCAAGAGGGATTTTCAATGCACAGAAAGAGAATCTGGGATGAGGCAATTTTAAATGTAAAAAATCAAACCAAAAGTGCTTCATATAATTACCAAATAAAACCAAACTTTCTGTCAGTTGTTTAGATTTAAAAACAAGCTTAGCTGTTTAATAGAAGTGCAGAATGATTAGATTTTATTTGATACTTACAAATTCACAACCAGTTTGATAACCAAAACCATTAATGAATCACATTTTCACTTCTCTAAAAGGAGAAAACGTGCAACATAGATGGACTCTGTTATGGGGAAGGAGACACAAATCCAACCAGCCCTTGCTTACTGTGCAGACCTGACTTATCAAAGTTAACTTGGTCAGTTGTTGAAAGTAAGTTCTAAATAGTTCTTTTTTAATACCAAGAAGTTGAAAGTCTGCTAAGTTTTTGAATTTATGGCAATAGTGATGTTTTAAGTTTAACTAGGAAAGTGTTTCACTTACAGCTTGTCATTTGATCTTGGTTTTCATCTGACATTTGTTAGTTTCTGAAAATTATATTTTTGTTTCCAGACCATATATGTAAAAGTCAGGCTTTTTAAAATTTTCTTTCCCTGACTTTCCTGCAATAGCCATTACAAATAACTAATGAAAATGAACAGCTTTCAGTCTCATTAGCAGTTTGGACTCTTGATATTTAGCACAGCTACATCCACGTATGTTTGTCTTCAACATACAGGTATAGCAGGTATTATTAAACAAATTATTCTGATAACAAACAAGTGGAGATCGCAAACTGAATTAAATGACATGTCATATTTATTAGCCACTTAATATCTGAGCATCATTTACATTGATGGCATAGATATGTGGCTCAAACACTTGAAAGTATATCCAAGGCTGTTGTACTCCAGTCCAGTTAGAAACCACACTATGAAGGGAAAACCTAAGTCTAAGTTTTTCATTTTCCTTCTCTGTAGTACAGAGTTCTAACCTAGAAGTTGTAGCTCTTTTGGTTCAGATTTTAGTCTTTGGATATGCATATCACGTTGATCCCTTCATCAAATGGAATGTTTCTTGGAGCTTTCATATTAGCCATCCAGCCTGTCCTGCCAACCCAATTGTAACCCATAACATTGCAAATGCAAGCATTCCATCCATGTCTTCATGAGTGAAAGACTCATGAAATCAAGACTCTGCCTTGATTAGGAAAGGTCCTGTCTGAATGGGACTTTTGGTGCTTGTCTTGGTGAATCTTGTCCCAATTCAAACTTGTACTGAAAGCCAAGGTAGAAATACCTATTCTAAAAGGATAAGGTGTAAATGAAAGGAATGACATGAAACTCATCCAGCAGACAGGAAGTCGAGGGATTTCCATGTTATAGCCATGTTATGGACTGGAATTCAATTCTGCCAAAGTCAGAAATGAGAGTAGAATGTAAGCCAGAGGCAACGCTCCAAAACTAAGGAGCACAACCTCTTCTGCAAGGAGGATGATGTTAGAAACAGGATGGAGTTTAGCAGCTGAGACACTCGTGCCTTCCTCTCCCTTCATGGTTTTGGCCACTGTGGCTGGATTCCTGCTTGGAGCAGTCATTTGCTAGTATTGAAAATATCAGGCGTTTTTCTCCTGCCATTCAAATGACATTAGAATTTCAGAGAAATAAGTACATGGGATTTCTTTAGTAGAAAGATATGTTCCTTTTAATTTTTGTAAGTAATTGCGACTTTTGCTTAGAAGAGGAAAATATCTCCTTTGTTACAGGTAACCAGCCTCCAGTGCTTGAAACTTTTCAGGGTATGCTACAGACATTTTATGGAGAAGATTTTGTATATCAGTTTTTGGCTTCAGATCCAGAGGGCTCTGCTATTCATTTCACATTGGATTCTGGTCCAGAAGGTGCCAGTCTTTCCCCATCAGGTCTCCTTTTGTGGAAAGCTGTGTCAATGAATGTCCATAAATTAACATTTTCTTTGACAGATGACTGCAATGCAACGACTAAGGTAGAAATCGAGGTAATGAATAATACAGTAAAATGACACCTACTAATAAGATATTTAAAATATCTGTTTACAGAACTCATTGCTAGTTCATTAAAAAAAAGAAAACTGTCTTATTGGGCGTGTCTTGTAGGTCAGTGTAAAATCATGTGATTGCCTAAATAATGGCTCATGTGTGACAGACATTAATTTCCCACCTGGAAGTGGAAGATATCTTTGTGTGTGTGTGGCTGGATTTGAAGGTGATCTCTGTCAAGTGAATACTGATGACTGTAAACTTAACCAGTGTGGTGTTGGCAGATGTGTGGATGGAGTAAACAGCTATTACTGTGAATGTCCACATGAACTTCAAGGTAAATTGCTACTTTATTTACATGTCTTTATCATGTTTAGTGATAAATAGGAGTTTTTAATTTTATGTCTACAATTTCCTTTTTTAATTTTTCATTGTCAATAGCCAACTGTTATATTATGAAGAACTTTTATGGTCTTGTGGTGCAGAGATATGATATACATCAAGGTATTTCTTGCATGGCTATAATGGTTGTTCATTTTAGTTCATTATGAAAGCTAATTTCCGTTGTTTTCCTCTGTGAAGGTAAATTCAGCAACATGGGAAAACACAGGAAATTCCTCCTGCAGATAAGCATGTAGTCCCCATAGCCCATCTTCTCCATATTCTACAATAAGCAAAATACTTGATATAAGATGAAAAAATGTGAAAAGCAAACCTAATCAGCTGTTCTTATTAGATGTACTGAAATGTTTGGTTGCACTTTCTTTTTTTTTTTTATTTCAGCACTTGCATACCTTGTACTTTTATAAACACACCATCAGAGTCTAGTGACACAATATTATAAAAAAAAAAATTAAATCTGTATTTCAATACAGGTAAAAATTGTCAAGAGGATGTAGATGAATGTGCATCCAGTCCTTGCTTCCCTGGAGTATTCTGCTTCAATACTTTCGGTTCTTACTCTTGTGGTCCATGCCCAAATAATCTGCAAGGAGATGGGAAGTCGTGTCATGGTAAAATTATTTGATTTTCAGAAGAATGGATTTTGTCTTATTGTCATTCAGATAAAATATCTTTGATTGTGCTTCATGTTTCTTACAATAACTTAGAACTCTTTTCAGCAGTCAGCAAAGCGGGGCTGTGTCTCTGCTGATGGCATCACCAGACTGCGCTGGGTCAACTCAGCTGTAAAACACTTCTTCCAGTGCAGAAAAAAAGAGATACAAAACACACACCCATTATTTTACATCACAGAAGAATAAAAGGGAATATTTTTGGCATTATTTTCTTTATTACTTTCATAATATGATAAATTATTAATAAATTATTGAATAAATAGATTTCTGTTAGATTGATTAACATAGAACTGTTTACCCAAATCAAGGCAGTTGCCAAACATTTATTTACATGCAATTACTGAATAACTTGTATCTTTAAAATACTCTGTTAAAAAACTTTTAAGAAACATTTTTAAACTTTTATCTGCTTTCTGAATTTTGAGTTGTTTGTATGTAGTAAAACTTTAACCCTGTTTGTAATTTATTTAAATATCAACAAATGCAGCTACTTCTGTGCACTACTAATGTGCCTTCACATCTTTTCAGAAAGCTTTGACGACACCGATGTTGAAAGGAAGGATTCCACAGGAGAAATTGGAGGGAATAAAGGTGAATTTTTTCATTAAGAAAATGGAATTTCTGAGTCACATACTGATAAGTATATAGCTGGCAAATAAAGGTTCTAGTCAGTTGTATGCTATTCACTTTGTTTTTCAGTTTGACACAATTTATTAATTACTGGGGTTGTATTCTGATCTGAAAAATGAGACTGAAATGTCAATATCAACAAATCCCTTGGGTCAGTCAAGTAATTTTATTAACAGTGTGATGTATGACACTCTTACAGTTGCCTTTTGTTTTAGTGACTAACCACTGACATAAAATAGGTAACATGGGGATAGGGACATCTGTTATATGAGATAAGCAAAAGTTGATGGCATTATGTTGAATGCCATTTTCCTGCTTTAACTCAGAGGAAAGGTGAAGGATATGGCAAGTGAATGTCTTTATTCCAAAACTCTGTAGATGCTGTTGCTGGCATTTCCAGGTCTGTGCCTGCTGGGGGTTTCTTTGTGGGAAAGTCTCGTGTGTCTTTTCCCTTCATCTCTGGATTGTTGTTGGGGGAGAAGGAAGACTCTCACTGCACTGCCAGTGCTGGCTAATTCCTCATCCGCTGCAAAATGGTTTGCTTTTCAGCAGTGGGAGACCACACTTTATTACGATTCAGTAAAGTTGAACCTCTTGTAAACCATTTTCTAGTTATAAATGGGTTAGGGTTTAATTCCTCCACTGCCCCATAATGCTAAAACCCCATATACAGTATTCTACCAGTCTGGGGTTACAGTGCTGTACTTCTTTCCACAAACCACACACTTTCCCTGGGCAGAAGATGAAGAACTTATCGTTCATTTTGCACTCTTTTGAATGAGGAGACTGAGTCAGTCTCTGATGTTTATTAAACAGTTGAAACATGCCACTACTAAAACCCATGTAGAAACTTTGAGAAAGTTGATTAAAAAGTTTGAAGAATAAAACGTGGTAATACTTTTGCTACAAGTTGGTGGCTTATTCACCTAGAATTCTGTCCATGGTGCATCAGTGTGTATAAGCATCTACATACATGTGATTTTGTCTCTGCTTCTAGTGCTTAGACACACTGATGAACCATATGCAATATTTTTTCCTGAAATTCTTTCAGTTACCTAGTTGAAAGCAATATATGGAGCTGATAATCTGCTGACAGTAGATCTGTTTATTGACCTAATATGGGAAAATCTCTGCTGTCTGCCTCATATAAATTGTGCTTTCTCCTTATCTTCCAGCCAAGAAAAAGCCATGGTGAGGGCAGGAAAGGTCATAATCAGAATACCTTGATCTTCTCTAATTGTCTCAGTTAGGTTCTACTGTATATTTACATTCTGACGTAGCACAAGGAGAGACTTCCTGAAGCACAGAATGGATGGGCTGTATGTTTATCTGTTCAGAAAACATTCCCCACCCTCAAAGGAAAAAAAGTCTGATGGTATTCACATACTTCTCCCCCACTTCTTTCTAACATGCTGTAGGTTTTCAACCATCATCCTCTGAGAAGGTTTTAAGGATGTCAAGTTATATTCCCAGTTCTACAGATGTCCCAAAGAGATTTATTTCTGCAGAAATGGACAGTAGCAGCATGCCACCAGCCTCCACAGTAAAAACAATCACTGCCTGGAAGACACCTGATTCCCAGAGAACTGCTTCTGTACAACCTGTGGTTACTAGAAACATTGCTCATGCTCTGAGCACCATCAGTGGTCACCTTTCTGGTGTGGAAGACAGTTCTTCGGTACATGCTGTAAAGGCTGCATCTTCAAGGAGCCATGCTGTATCACCTGAGAAGGAAACAAGGGCACAAACTGAGGCCTTCAGCTATTTTGAGACCAGCAGGAAGACTTCCCCTAGCAGCAGAGCCAGTATAAGCAAAGAACATTCTTTGCCAAACAAAGCGTTCAAAGGTGGAAACGCTCAGAGAGTTCTGCACCTATTAGCTAAGCATAAAGCGAGTCATTTACCTTTTGCCCTTGTCGAAGTCACTGTCCCACCACAAATGTTTCCTGAAGAATTGAGTGAAACAGTGATTCCTAAAGCAGTGACCTGTTCTGATTTACCCTGTTTTCCTGGTGTACCCTGTGAGCCAAGTCAGGATGGGAGTGTCAAGTGCGGTCGTTGTCCTTATGGTTATTATGGAGATGGCTTCACTTGCAGAGGTATTGCAAATGATTGCACTTAAATGCTTTGAAGAAAAGAATCTCAAGATGTCTTTATCACTTGAAAGTATATTGTTACTGTATAATCCGTGGAAAGTGTGGTGTATTGAATTTTCTCATTTTCATTATTAATATTGGCATACCCGACAGGCTTTTAGTTGTATGGATGCACTTAAAAATACTTTTCTGATGCATCTTAGACTCCCCATTTATGAGCAGGGACATAATGGATTCTCTGTAATTGGTTCGCTACGTTAGGCAAGACACGTTGTGCTGAAATGCCACTTCCATTTTCCTTATTCCTTTCTTTGTTTTCTTCATTGCCTTTCAGCAAGATGTAGACAACCTTGTGGCAAAAATATGGAGTGCGTGGCACCCAATATTTGTAAATGCAAGCCTGGTTATGCTGGTTATAACTGTCAGGCTGGTGAGTATGGCATGTTAATTTTGCCTGTGGTAACTCATGTGCATAAATTAATGATTTGCAGAGTGCTGTTGATTTTTTTGTACAGCTCTATGCAGACCTGATTGCAAAAACCATGGGAAGTGCATTAAGCCCAACGTCTGTGAGTGTTTGCCAGGATACAGTGGCTCCGCTTGTGAGGAAGGTAAATATGGTAGTTTTTGCTTTTAAGTCCATAACTATCCAAAGGATGCTGTGAACAACTCCCATGACTGTTCTTTCTGACAGCAAAAAGGTATGTTCATTTTACTGTCACTTTAACAGGACTCTTGAGTTACATGTTGGTATATGTCCTGATTTTCTTGATATACACTGTAAATGTTGCTTATAATTGGCTATTCCTAAATTTAGCTTCCACAGTAAGTAGAGCAGTTCACTAGTGCATGTAGTTGCCTCTAAGCTAAACACTCCTGAAGAGTGGGAAGCACTGTCTGGAAATTGTGTCAGCTTTCTTTTCTTCAGGGTGACCACCACTGTTGTGACTCTGGACTGTTGAAGTGAAGTTGTTCTTGCTACTTGCTCTTGTCAAAGGGCATTGCATATATCTCCTTATTTTATTCCCAGTTTTTTGCTCACTGTCAGATATTAACATTTCCTTTTTTATAAAGCATAACCAGTCCATGCATCTTTCTAGAAGTGATTTCTTGAACAACATAATTCTGTATCTGCAGCACATTGTAAACCACCGTGTCAAAATGGAGGCACGTGCTTGGCCAGAAATCTCTGCACCTGCCCATATGGTTTTGTGGGACCAAGATGTGATACAAGTAAGCAAAAGAGCATAAGAGGAAACATACATGGCATTTTCCCTGTTCTTTGGGAGCAAGAAAGCAAATTATGGTTTAAATTTTTTATGCCCTCTGTCTAATGCTAGCAAATGACATAATACCTGTGCCTCTTTGAAGGTTCCCATACTTGGGCTTTTTGAACATCAGGTAATATTTGCACATTGTAAACATAATGCACTATATTTTGTGATTCACAAAAACGGAAAAATCTAGTACATTGTGTATGCGATACTATCTTTAGAAAAACACACAGATGTTTCATATGTCCTGATAGCTTTTTAACTTCTGTCAGCTCAGATTGATTAGATACTGGGGTACATTCAGAAGCTGGTGTCAGTGAATGGTGTGTCAGAAAGACTGGGCTACAGGAAAATTGAATTCAGAACCACATTATGGTTCTGAATTATTACCTGGCCTGAAAATTGAAAAATTTGCTGTGATCATAGCTGAAAGATTGGAATTACTTTGTCTAACATAAATTGTCTTTTACATATCAAATCATACATTCTGCAATTTGGCAGTTCCAAATTTTGGGTAGATTTTATACTGGTAATTTGTATCCTTTAGAGAATCCAAATTTAGACACGTGGCTTATATATTGTTCACCTGAATGTACCACTGCATTATTGACCCTGAATTCAGAAGGTCCTTTGTTTGTCTCCTCCTCAAATCCCAGGAATTTTGGTTTTCAGTTCTTCTTGTTCCAGTTTCAATTGAGACAAAAAAAATGCTGCTCTTTGTGAAGCACTACAACAGAGAATGAGACGTTTTCCTGAAGAAGTGATTCATGGTTTTCCCCAGACGTGATATTTTAATGCCTTTGCTTGTCAGTCTCGTGTTACTGTGTGCATGCAGCTGCACTTGCATCATGCAACACAGTCCATTTGTCTCTTAGTATTGCATTTCCCATTTGGTTTAGAATTTTTTTTTTTTAATTTCCAGATTTTTAACACTATCTATAAGCAGACCATGGATAATTGCATGGAAAAACATTTTATTTACCTTTGTCATCTGGTGCTAGCTATTATGGGTTTGAGACTGGATTACTCTGTTTAGCAGTGGAATTGCTTGTTTCTTCCAGTGTTAATTTTTGGGAAAGAACTGAAAAATGAATCAAGAATACTTTGTAATCTCTTTCTTGTCCTCCCACCCCCTGTCTTCTCCCCTGCCTTCTCCGATGTTTTTCCCCGACTTCTTGGATGGTAGTGGTTTGCAACAGACACTGTGAAAATGGTGGCGAATGTCTCACTCCAGACATCTGCCAGTGTAAACCTGGGTGGTACGGACCTACCTGCAGTACAGGTAACACCCCTGCACCTTCTGTGTTCCCAGGAGAGCGTCCATAGGACCTCCCATAGTCTGAAATTTGGAACTGCATGGCTCAGGTGGCAGCAATGGGCAGCTGCTCTCTGCTGCAGGGCCCCCACACTCTCTTGTGTAGCTGCATGTTAGTTCTGCTGCCAGCAGCACCTCTGGGAAGTCTTGTACTGATCCTTTAATTTGGGGTAAAGATTCTATGGGAATGATGTTACCTGCAGTTACCTTAGGTGTTTAATTCCTGTTCTTGAAACAGACACAAATATTTTATAGACTTTATTTGGATGTCATGCTTCCCATTCTTCCTGACCCTATTTCTGCAGCAATGTGTAATCCTGTGTGTCTCAATGGTGGTTCCTGTACTAAGCCAGATGTTTGCCTGTGTCCACATGGATTCTTTGGTGCCCACTGTCAGAATGGTAATATTTTCTTTTTTTCTTCTCCCCACTCCTTAATTGCCGTTATGAGGAAATCTGTGAGAAAACAAAATTAACAATCAAGTCATGTACCTGAAAAGTGGTGCAAAACAGAGATTACATTATTTTTTAGATTTTATGGCTGATTCAACAACTGTCCAAGGAGAATGAAGACTCAAAATTAGTCTTGTATTCCACTCAACATTTAAGCAGCTTTCAACCAGTTCCACTGCATGTTATGTGTAATCTGGTTACTTGTGTACACATACAGTTGCCAACCCTGACTCCTTTTTATCCGATTTTGTCTTTACTATTGATGTTTGCACAAAACCACAGTAACATGATTTTTACAAGGCAGGCCTGATTAGTGATGAATGTCTATATAAGCTGTCAGAATCTTAGTGTTGCACTCTTGTTTCCCAAAAGTGTATCACTAAGTCAAAGTGCAAACTACAGCCTTTTCCTCCTGTTTGTATCTTTTAGCTGTCTGCAGCCCTCCTTGTAAGAATGGTGGTCACTGCATGAGAAATAATGTCTGTACTTGTCCTGATGGGTACACAGGCAGAAGATGTGAAAAAAGTAAGCCAGTGTTAAAATCTTTCTGTGGCCCACAAATAGCCAATCAATTATTCTGTAATCTGTGAAGTGTATTAAACAGCAGATGTTTTTGATTTTAAGGTGTCTGTGAGCCAAGGTGTATGAATGGAGGAAGGTGTGTAGGCCCAAATGTTTGCTCTTGTCCTTCAGGATGGAGAGGAAAAAGATGTAACACTCGTAAGTACCTTCTGGTTACCAGGAGAACCATACCTTAAAAGAAATATGTGACTCAGGACAACTCTGTCCACGCAAGTAACACAAAGTTAGTCCCAAAGAACTTAAGAATATATACACATATATACACATTGAAAAAATAGTGATCTATAACTTGGCAGCAAAATTTAGGATGGAGAACTGATAGTATGCAGTTGTTAGGCTAAATCATGAGACTGAAATATCTGTTAAATTCTTGTATAGCAAATATTATTTGTTTCTTTCTGAATTCTTTTCTAAATAAGAACATCTGCATTTCTGCAAAGAGATGAGTCAAAAAAGTGAAAGAAATCCAATTTGTGCTGTAGGACATAAAACCAGATATAATAGAAAAAGAAGTTCAGTGAAATATTGGAAAACTGTGGATATAGTTGGAAGTGATGGAAATAAAAGATGCAATGAGCATAAGCTCTTTAGGACAGGTAGAAATAGGACTGTCTTGGTTGCACATCTGTGGGTCACATTGTATCTTAATAAAGATATTGATGGTGCATAAATAAATTGTGTCAGCATGGATAAAAGCACAGTCTGCATGAAAATCAGCATGAGGATGGGTGGTAGAAATCCCTCAGCTAAAGTGTTAGTCTCTGTCATAGTGCCCACCCGAGGCTTGAGAACTGATGTGGGCAATGAGCTCTCTAATGGCATGGAGGAAAAATAAATTTCTCTGTATTGCTTTCTGTAATTATTAGAAAGGGGTTATTTTCTGAAAAAAAATATTATCGGTATTTACAAAGGTGAGATATTTTTGAGCACTGTGGAAGAGAGATTTGATTATCAAATAGTGAGCTATGAATGAATGGAAATAATGGTGGGTTGGATCATGGCTTAATGAGCAGGGACAAATGTGCAGACAAATGGGTCATAGGAAATAACTTGGGATCAAATATTCTTGAGTTGATTCATCAGGTGTTCAGTTGCATGACAAAAGATCTCTCACCAAAGTGTGTGCTTTAGAAAGGTAAATTTGGAAAAGATAAAGCTCTTTAATATTGCTGTCTTAATTCAGTATTTTGGGCTTTTGTAGCAATCTGGGATGCAGCAGAACCTCTGAATGTAGGTTTTGGTTGTAGGGCTTTTTGTTTCTAGTTGCCTCTCTTCTTTAATACCCTGTTGGCCTTAGACACATATTTGAGTGAAGATGATGTGACTCTTGAGTATGAAAAGCACTCCACCTCTCGTGGGCATCCTGAAATCTGAAAAAAACCTCAATTTAACCACTTGGGATGTAACCAAACCTTGTGATGATGTTTGTGCAGCAATCTGTCTTCAGGAATGTAAGAATGGTGGGGAGTGTATTGGACCGAGTACCTGTCATTGTCCTCCACAGTGGGAAGGAATCCAGTGTCAAACACGTAAGAATGATGCAACCTGAAACCTCTTGCTTCAGCCCAGTTCAGAATGCTTCAGGCACACACAGTGCAGAGAAGTCCTGTACCTTGGCTGTAGTTCAGCCACATCTGTGTCAAAGGCAGCATAAAGAGTAGAGATTGTTCTGCCCCTTCTGAAGCCCTCCAGGATCTGATGGCACTCTGGGACCATGGCAGTATGTGTTGGCTTGCTCCAGTGCTATACGCTGCTGCACAAGCCCTGAGAGGCCACTGTGATAGCTTGAAGTAGCAAGATGTGCTAAAAACCACCTTACTCGTGTTCTTTGCTCAGTCTCATTCATGCCCTTGGCATGTTCTCATGTTAGATCTGTATCAGAGCAAAAGGGGGATAGGATAGACATAAGAACAGTTGGCTCCATGTGGCCTTTAAGTCTCCTTATGCTGAGGGGTGTTACCCTGTGAAAATACCTTCCAAGGTCTTGGTTCCTATAAGCAAACAGAATAAGTGTATAGAATCTTGTAGTCATTTTCCTTCACCAAGATGTGTCCGTGAATAAAGCCTCATATGTACCTTTCTTGTTTTAGCTGTGTGCAACCAGAAGTGCCTGTTTGGAGGCAAGTGTGTCTTGCCCAACGTGTGCTCTTGTCGTCCAGGTTATACTGGAGTCCTCTGTGGGAAGAAAACTCAGGTACATGTAGAGCCAAGAACACCATCACAATACAGGCATTTGGGAGTTAATTAATTAGTCCACCCGTGTCCAATGAAGCTTCATGATATACACCAAATGTGTATTTTGTCTGATTTCTTCCTTGCATTCTGCAGCAAGGGAAAATTAATGGAATTCCTAAGAGCTGGTCCAGTAATTTTTAGGTTCTAATACTTACAGAATTGTTCTCAGCACCTAATGTAAACTTTCTTTGTTTCAAATTAAGCTGATTGTCTCTTGCCATGCAGTAGGAATTGATAACTATCCTCTAACTAACTAACCACCATTTTCTTTTCCAGCATCTGGCCCCGTTTTAGGAGAGAGTGTCCTACTGCTGACTTTCTTAGCTTGCATCAAGTCAAGCCTTGATCTTTTTCCAGCTAAACTATACAGCTAGTCACTTCATCCCTGTTTTATACAAGTATGACTTACAAGTGTAACTTGGGAATAATTTTGCTTTTGTGTATCAGAGGGAGTGATGACCATTTCTCTGTTTTGTCATGCAATTTTCTGTTGGATCCCCTTGCTCGAGTGCTGATGCTCACTCACTGAAGTAATTTAATTAAACATTTTGTTACAACTTAGTGTTTTGTGATGTCTGAAGTAAAAGCATTCTGCTCTTCTTGCATCATCTATGGTGTTTCTCATCTTTTAATTTCAATGTGTTTAGACACATTTCTGGTGCCAGCAGAATTGAGAGGTGGGGTAGATGTGTTTCTGAAATTGCAACAAAGAAATGCTCATACGTGTATGAAACTACACATCCTATATCAATAAGACTGGAATGTTTGCAATATGAATTTCCAAAATGTGACCCAAAGAGAGAAATAATTGTGATTTAAATGTTTTCATAAATATGTCCTGCATAGAGTTAGTGTATTTTTAGTCTAGAAAATATATATTGTTGGTCAGTCAGACAGTGCTGTATTATACAGCATACAGTGCTGGCACATTTTCTTAATGAAACAAAAAACCTAAATATACAAGTTTAGCTTAATGTTGTGATTTTGCATATCAGGCAACAGAGATTAAAATTGATTCATAAACACTATCATACAAATGAGTTGCATCATTAAAGTCTGGTTTTAATACTTGTTTTCTCTCTCCAAGGTACAAAACCATCGTGGTTGAAGAAGTGTGGCAATTCCGTTGCAATATTGCATGGATTTATGAGACTTGAAAATAGCAAAAGGGTTGAAGGCAATTACAGAGTTCATTTAAATGAAAGGAATATTCAGAAGCCTTATTTTAAAAGATTCATATTAATCACAAATATTGGTGAGCTTCAAAACAACAATCTTGTAGTCATTAAAACATATTTCTATATTTTTTTTGCTACCTCATGCACAAACTCCACAGCCTCTTATGTCTTCATTGAACTCCCAGATCTGATGACTGAGCCCAAAATTCTGCAGTTTGTTGACGGACTATGAAATTTCTTTTGAGGGAACAAGACTGCAGCAGCAGCTGAGTGACTCTAGCAAGGAAGGTAGCACTTCAGCACTTGTGAATGGTACATTCTGTTTATAAACGCTGTTTACAAACATATTATTTGGCTGCGGACAGAAGAAAAAGCAGAACTATTTTTTCTTCTTTGTTTTGTATTTACATCAGTCTTGTTATAATGACAAGCCAGGAGCATGGAAGGAGGGGAAACCTGAACTGAGGCTGGGCTACTAACATTGAAGGCAAGGCCTCCTTCTTGTTAACAGTCAGCCAGATGCAGACTGACTCTGATTTATCTATGACAAGCCTTTGCAGCCAGAAGCCAGATTCCAACTTTTCTGTTTTGACTTCATTACTTACAGTCACAAATTTGAATAGCCAGCTACTGAATTATTCCTGTGTATGTAAGACTTTTATGCCCTTGTTTGAGATGGCAGTCAGTAATATGAGGAAATTTTGTTCCCAAGTCTCTTAGAGAAATTTAACAATGCCTTCAGTAATGCTGAATCTTAAAATAGGAACTAAAAAGAGGAGAAATTTGTTGTACCTCATGCCACCAATACTCCTCACGTCAGAAAGCAGTTGTAAAGACTTCACAGGGGATTTTTTTCCATTATCTATTGCTCCAATAAACTGTTAGCACCTACCAGCTGCCAGATAGTTTTTGAAAAAATAAATTCCAGTTTTTCTGAAGTTTCCTACAGAGGACTGCTATCTTCTCCTAGAGCTGTGAAAGACATTTCAGTTCCTGCCATAACAAAGTGAGCTCTGGTAATAGACACAACATCCCTTTAGCTAAGCCATTGAGGTTTACTGCTTTGGTTTTTTAAGCCCAAAAATAAACATCATGACTTCCTGTTCTCCTGAGCAGTATTCAGTTTATATACCCTAATTCTGAACAGGAAGAAAATAGAGGTAATTTTGCCATTTACTGTCATTCTGGGATGCTGATTACCAAATCATAGCTGTTAGCAGCTCTGTGCCTAGATTTCTCCTCACCTTTTGATAGTCTTCTTAAGTCATCTTGCAAAGTAAGCTGGCATTTTGAGAGCTTAGCATCATTCCAGAATGATACCTGATGGATTTCCAAGTGCCTGACTAGTGTATTTTAACAATGTCCTATTTCCAACGTGCATTTTAAATTTCAGTGTTTCCACAGTTTCTTTCAATCAAGCATCCAAATGGCTGATAGCCTGATGATCTAGGAACTGTTACATTATTTAAAACCTGCTCCTCTTGAGCCATTTCCTTTCTCACATCTCACAAAGGTGTCGATGAACAAAACCCGACTGGCTCTCGGAACTGCTGCCTCAGGCTGATGCTTTGGATACACACGGGTCTGAAAAAGTTTTTAAAGTACAAACACACCAATATCACATAATCTCATATTGTAATCACTGCTGTTCTATGTGTCAGTTATAGGGGTGCTGTGCAAAAGAGAGAGATAACATCTGCCTGGAGCACTGCTAATAGTACTTTGGTGAATGAGTTTGTGCAATCCTTCATTCAGAAAACGTAATCAATACATATATGTGCATTTCTAGGATTTCAGGCACAATAAAAGGTTTTTTTATCATATCTGTTAGTACTTGCCATTTATTTTCCATGGTTTTAATGGCAGAAATTGTTTCCTTTACATTTCCCAAATGCAAGCTGTGCGAACAAAAGCACATCCAGGGTTTTGCTACAGTAGCTAAAAATGCTCAGTGCTAAGCTGGGCTATTTTTGCTATTTTTCAGCAAGCACATCGTGCAGAAAAATTATTAGTACATGCACAATGCCAGACAGCTACTTCAAAACTTCCCAGTAATTATGTGATTAGTTGTAACTACTTTGTTACTACATTGTTCATCATACACATGAAACAAAATTCACTGTAATTAGAAAGCACATGGCAACAATACAGCAAAATTGCTCAGTGTAACAAGATGCAGAATCATACAGAGGGCTTGTGTACAGAGGTTAACAGAACTGCTAAAATTGCAACCTGAAATTAGGCCCAGAAGAGTTGGGGATTTGGGAGTGGGGAGAAGGATTGGAGTTGACACGGTTCCACTCTGAAGGAATCAAGGGTAACTTGTATCAAACTGAGTATTTTGCAGTGATTCTTACCACATTATGCAGAACACTGGTATCTTCACTGAATTTTCCTGCATGATTTCTTTAGACACTAAAGAGTGCTGGAAGGTCCCTATGTACATCATCCATTTATTACCTGGTTGTACTACAGTTGTTCTGCAGGCCAGCAGAAATTCTCCCAAGTGCACATAGATTTTTGCCCCTGATCTTGAAAAGATCTTTAAAATGCAGTACAATGAATGTTTTCTGAAGGAAGAGCTTGTGTCACGGAAGATACCACAGATAGTTATGTTGGATATGATTTAAAGATAAAACCACAAATGAGCCCCATGTGAAAGGCTCTTTCTTTTCACAAAAGTTAATTATGTATTTTCATAGCTGAGAAGAGAAAGCAAGTTAACATTTCCATTTACCAAAAGCAAGCTGGTGAAGAAGAATCAGCACAAACTCTAAAGTAAATAGTTATAAAAACTGAACCTACTTGACAAATTGGCTACATCCACTCCATTATTTGTCCAAATGGAAAAACCCAAAGTTTAAATTCTCGAAACATAACATCTGGGTACACATACGAACCCAAATGTAGCGTTTAGAGAGTTTTACTAATGATTAAAGTTGTTCGTGCAGTTTCTGTCATATAAAGGTGTCACATGCTGGTATCAGGTCATTTTACCCAACTTCTGCCCACAGCTCAGTTTAGCCAGCAAATGATATTTTACAGCTAAACCAAGAAAATCCATTCTTGCCAGAAGCACTTGGAGCAAAGAGAAAACATAAATAAAAACGTGCACGTAAGTAAACTAAAAAGAAGAAACACCTCATGTTTCCATGCACACTCTAGAAAGACAGTATCAAAAATGCAACCACTGCAATACCCGTAAAATTTTTACAGTCATTTTAGTGAAAACCAGAGTATCTGTATAAGGTGTTACAGTTATCTTTAATGAATAAGGGAGCCAGCATGTATTGCTTTTCTTGACCTTTGAGCTGCATGAATGACTTACCTCCCCACAGGAAGTCCTATCTATCTCCAAAAACTACATGCCGTAACTAGTAAGTTCAATCCTCCAGCGAGCAGGAAACAAACAAAAGACAGGAATTACTGACAGTTCTTTTAGTAAATGCATGTTGAACTGTGGAAATAATAATCTGGGGACACAGACTGTCATTAATAATACGTTCTAAGATTGTTCTACTCTAACTAACTAGAAAAATCACTTTTAAACTCACTTAAAGTTTAATTGAATGATAAAAAGAAATATTTCTTAAAAGCAAAACCAAAAAAAAACCCACAAAAAACTCTTTAGCCAGTAGATGGTGCTACGTTCAAGAAGTATTTCTGAAATATGCCGTTGCATTCTGCGTGGCATCAAACTACTGCTTACTTCAATCATTTCTAAACAGGAAACTAAATCAGCATTTGTTTTGGCCTGTTCAGAAACACCAATTACAGTCTCTCAATGATTGCTCCTGGTCTCTTGCTCCTGACAATGCCAATATCTCTTCCAGCTTCTAGTCACTATTACTGTCACTTTTGTCTTTATTAGTCAAAGTCAGTATTTTTGGGAATAATACTGACATATTATGCCTCTTCGTATTTACATAGTACTGATTATTTATTCTAAATTTTGGGTCTGGTGCAAGTAATTTTTGTCCCATTCATTCCCCTGCAACGAGTATGTCACCTAAGGTATTCAATCAAGCTCCTGAATTTCTGAATTATGGCACGATGTAGTGGACTGTGACACAGAATTTCATCATCATCATCATTATAAAACCTCAGAACCATTGATGAAATCATCTTGTTCCACACCTAAGAATCACATTTTCACCAGCAGGTGTGAAATAGCCAGTGTATCCCAGCAAAAGCAGCACAAAAAATGTGCATTCCTGTTATGTTGTGCCCTGTCCCTGCAAGAAATCCTTCACAACATCTCTGCAGCAGGTTTCCTCTGAACCAGAGGCAGCAGCCTCCAAAGCAAGCGCAGGAGAAAGCTCAGCTACGCCACACAGCAATTGCTCCTAACAGGAAACAGGAGTCTCAGGAACTAAACCATTGCCTTTCAATTGCCCTCTGCATGCCTGGGTTCTCTCTTGTAGAGAAGATTGGTAACTGAGAAGACCTCATCACCTTTGCCTCTTTGCTCAGTGGCTTGTAATCCCAGGAGAAACAGATGCATATAAGTCACTGCCCATGAGAGCTACATGTTCTGGTAGTTAAACACAGTTAAAATGTTGTTCCAGCAAATGGACTAAAGTAATGCCTAGCTAAAATTCTCTCACAAAAAAAAAAAAAATTGTTACAGTTTCATCTAGAAGACAATGAAAATCAATCTCTCTCAAAAAAAAAAAAAAATCTGAGCATCATTCAGAAAGATGACTGATTCAACTTGCATGTTTTGGCAAAACCTTCCTTAACAGTAGCAGTCAAGAATCAGCACCAATGAGACAAGGAACAATGAACATAGGAGACTCAGTCCATTCTGCAGCCTTTTCAAAAGGCTGCAAAACCTAAATGAAGCCAAACAGGAACATCTCCAGAAGGCAAGCGTCAACATCCCCCACACATGTGATTTTTGATGGGTACAGCTGTTCCTCACTGCTGGTCTGTAGCCTGCCATTAAACTGTAACAACACAGTTTTGAGCAGCATAGAATTATCAATGTCTCCAGAAAAAAAATACATTTCCCTGTGTCACTGGGATAAGGAAAAAAAATAATTGGATGTTGAGAGATGATCAGATCATATGACTGTAGAAGTATTCAAGATAAGGGCTCTGAGAGTATCAGCATGGATTAAGCTTCTAGAAAGTAACAGCAGAATTGTCTGAACAAGTGTTAAGGGGAGGGGGGGAGTTGGTAGTTGGGGTTTTTTTAAATACTGTTTAGCTGATTGAGATCCCGATCAGACTGGGGGGAGGGGCAGGAAGCAGACATAAAGTGATAACCATGAGGTTAAATAAGATGCTTTGCAGTTTGGTAATGTTCCAGAAAGATGCAAACTCTGCAAGTTTCCTCTTGCAACTGTTTAATCTCATTGAAGGCAAATTATACTTGAACTAACATTCACTTCTGATGATCTGAATCGAGGGATTTTTGTTTCATGTGCTTTTAAAATATGTAATTATATAATACAATAAATCTAGTCAAATGAGAGAAAAATCAAAAAGAAGAGCATAGATCTCTTCTGAAGTACTTGATTTGAAGAAAAATTTTATTTCAAGGTCAGCTGTATCAACCAAGGCATAATACTTCTGCTTATGAAGAAGAAATGAGAAGAAAACATGTGTCATACACTGCACACAGTTGGATATTTATAACAACTTTCCTACAATCAGCAATATTTTCCTTTCATACAGAAAAGCATTTACTTAATACAGTGAAGACAAAAAGCTATCTGAAATCAAGTTACCGTGTTTATTTTAAGGTCTCCCACCACGGCAGACTTCCTCTCTGTATAGTTACATGAAAAAAAATGCAGCTTATCTTGGCTGAAGCTGCTTCATTCCTTCCTTTTCTTTGTACACTGCGGCCCAGAGTACGGCAGTCGACATCCACACACATTTGGAGCGATGCATTTCCCTCCGTGTTGGCAGGGCAGTTTACACACAGCTGAAATGAGACACCAGAAACACAATATGTCTTCAGCACAACACAGGATCATTTTTCTTTTTGTCTCTCTGTGGTAGCAGAATTGTTCCCTGGTGACTGCACTGGGACAGTATAAATAAAAGCATAATGGAAGAACTGAAAAGCAATGCCTCTCAATTTATGGCATCGTGGCCTTCACTGGAATACAGGCACAGTATGTCTAGTCTTATTCATGCTCCTTTTCGCTTTTAAAATACTATAATTTCTGTTCTTTAAGGCACAGGCTTTTTCTGAGACGGATACCCCCATAAAAGTGAGAGAACAATAAAAATTCCTGCTGAAACTTATTCAAGCCAGTTCTTGGATCCACACCCATGAGGAAACAGTCACCACATCCTAGCAGTGTCTCACACACTGCCCTCCTCTTCCCCCACAAGAGCAGAGGAGGGCTGAGTGGGCACATCTTCAGCTGTCCCCTGCTACACACCAGTTCAGCTGACAAGCCAGGGGCTGCAATTGGTTTAAGAGCATGTACACCAAAAGAAGTCAAACTTGAGGCAGATCTAGTTAGTTTGGGAACAGTGATTATTTTGGCATTAAGAACCTGAACACTTCCACCATTAGTGTAGCTGCAGGGAATGGAGCTAAGCATTCTGTAAGTTCTCTGCAACTCCCACACTTGGCTTTTAATATCACCCTCTATCTCAATACCCTGATGAATATAAAGGATAAACATTTTGATGGTCAATGGGAATATCAAAAGGTTACTTGTTAATGTTTGCTTGACCATATATATTGTAGAAGAACTAACACTAGCTGATTAAATTCCCATAGCCCTGCCAAAATACCAGATGCAGAAGACTTAATCTGGAGACCCTGCACCCACAATATCCAGTTCAAAACCAATGTTTGCAGGAGGTTTTTTTAGTCTCTCAGAGAGCAAACAAAAAACCCTTTCCTTTTTGTAGTCTCAGGATTATTGCCTTTAGCATCAGGGCAGTGCTGTTACAAGTGTACAAGGCCCAAGAAGTGTAGATCAAAGACTTTATAATCACCTGCCTTTGTGAATCAGTTTGTGAAAATGGAAGTGGTTGTTCAGCAAGAGTGTCAGTACTAATCCTTATTACAGGCAGCTTTCTCTTACTCAGAATTCTAAGAACACCTGGAGTTGATTCTGCCAACTTATCCTCAAAGGGAGAAGCAAGTTTCAATTTTACATGTCTATAAAATTTAGTGAAACTTCTAACCCACACCAGTAGCAATAGTATTTCTGTAATTTTCAGTTCCTTATACTGGGGTCTCAGTCTACAGATAATATTTCAGAAATACCAACAAGACATACCAAGTAATTAATTTGGTGACAACCAATACCCGAATCTCTTTCAAAGTGGAAAAGTTCTGTGTTTCACCAAATTGAACAGCCATCTACTCCTTATGCATACTTGTAAGAGCCCCAGAATGTAGAAGCAGCTCTCAGTTACTATTCTAAGATACTTCCCTGGAAGCTTTGTTAGGCACTGAAGATTTGAACACTTTGATTGGTAAATCAAACAAGCAGAGGAAAGGATAAATGAAAAATGTCAGAAGTCATTTACCTAAGTGACATGCTCTACCGACCCATCCAGCTGGACAGCTACAAATCCCAGGAGCCACACAAGCTCCATTATTCCGACAACCTTGAGGACAAATTGCTACAAGAAAAAGAATGGGTAAGTCAGCAGGATTTATAAAACTGATGTAAAAGAATCCTGACAGAATGAAAGATTCAGGATGATACAAGTCAAAATGGCAAAACGCATTTTCTTCTAGGCCAGATATGCAACTGGTATAACTCCAAAAGCATTTCCAGGACCATGGAAATGGAAAAAAAAAAAAAAAAGTACTGTGTTTTGAATCTTGGTTTAAATGTGAACAGTTGTACACCTTAATGCAAAATAATTTCACACTATTTTATCCGTTTAAGTACCCATAGTGTAAGTCGCTCATTTCTGTAGGGATGCAATGACATTTCCATACTTATTAGTCCCTTAATACTTTTAAAATGTTTTTGTTACCGCAGTTTTAGTGTTAATATAGATATTTGCATGAATGTTGACACGCACCTTCCTGGCATCTTGACCCTGTCCAGCCAGAAGCACAAAGGCACTTCACCACTCCGTTGACAGAGACGCATTCCCCACCGTTCCGACAGCCTCCTTCGCAGCTCACTGTGGAAGAGAGCACACACCGTGCGTTTCAGAAGCAGCATAAGACCTCAAATAATTGTCTTTAAACAGCTTGTCTGGCATCAACTGCTTGTTTTATCACATCTGCAAAGACTAACATTTCAACAGTTCAGAGCAAGGCACTGTTCTGCTTCTCACCAGTAACGCCACTGTTCATCAGCTACACCACAGGAACTACTAACATGCATATTTGTATCGAACTTGCCAAACCCCAGCTGGTAAGCCAATAACGTGGTTAAGGATTCATGTATTCCTTACCTGACAGGACCTACATGTAACAAGAGGAAGAAGAGAAGAGGATATTACTTTGACAAATGAAACTATCACTATAGTCAAGTTAAGCAGTGCCTTCCCAAAGGCCAAATACTTAAGTTAGCCTCTTCATTTCAGAATTGTTCTACACATCAAAGCCCTGAAGGCCTCATTAATGAAGCATTATTTATGCCAGATATATGATTGGTATCAACTGTGGAGAGCACTATCTTTGAAAAGTGGCACAATTACTGTTCCGTACAACCAAACGCTTCCTTTCACAAGTATGAAAGTATATTATACACCACCTTCACTCTATTGAAGAGAAACAACGATTCTTCATTATAAAGATGGACAGTTTGGATGTCTGCTTGATAATTTGTAGAAAAAAATGTCCAAATATCTTGTTCAACCACAAGTATTGAGCACAATTTCAGCTAACAGATTTTTTGCGCAAACACCGAACATGCAAGGACATGCAAGCCAAATGCACCACAGCTGGAAAAGCTCTTCAAAGCTTGTTTGCATATTACTTTGTCACACAGTACAAGTTAACATATTTAATATTGATTGTATTTGATCAATCAGGGTGACAGAGAGAAGTGCATGAAGACTGGATGAAAGCAAATATTACTCCAGTCTTCTAGAAGGGCAAGGAGGACCCAGGGAACTACAGGCTGGTCTGCCTCGCCTCAGTCCCTGGTGAGGTAATACAAGAACTGACCCTGGAAACCATTTCCAGCCACATTAAGGATGAGAAAATCATCAGCAGGTCTTCACAGTGAGAGTGACCAAATGCTGGTACAGATTGCCCTTGGAATTGTCGAATCTCTGTCCTTGGAGATATTCAAAAGCCATAAAGACATAGCCCTCAGCAGCTGGCTCTAGGTAGCCTTGATTGGGCAGGGAGCTTGGAAATTACGACCTCCAGAGGTCCCTTCCAACCTCACCCAGTCTGTAATTCTGTGAGATTCTAGAACAGCACATTGCCCCACAGCACAAGTTTGTACATGCACAACATAACGGTGCTTTCTTGGATCGCCTTTTCCAATCCGTGCATATATTCATTCAACAGGCTTCACAAAACCATAAAAATTGGTCTTTGCTACTCCTCTTCTGTCATCTCCCATTACATCTCAACAATACATTGCCACACATATCTTCAGTGACTGGCCTTCAATGTTACCATCTTGCAGATGCTACATAAAAGTTTCAACCACTTAATGCAGAAATATGTATCTGTACAAGCCATCTCAATAAATTATTTAGAAAGAATCTGTTACAGAGCTAAATAGAATATTTACGTAGCACATAAACAGAGTATTTTTCCAAGGGAAAAAACTCGCTCAGATTCTCACAACACATTTCAGTACATGCACTCCATCCCATCCCCCTGGAAGCATGCACATCCTCTAGGCCATGCATGTCTTGACAGTGAGGTCGGAGATTTGCAGAATTAAGGTCATTATTTCAAAGTGCATTAGATCCAGGACTTGAGGAGCCCCAAATTAATTTAGTCTGTTTTCAAACTCCTTGTCTTTCCAAGCTACTGCTTGCCTGGGTCTTACCTTTATGACAGTATCTACCCCCATAGCCAGGTGGACATCTGCATTTTCCAGGTCGGAGGCACTCTCCACCATTTTTGCATTTTGGATAACATGTAGCTGTAAGACAGACAACAAAGAAAGGTTGGATAAATATTGGTGAATCTTACTGAAGTTACTACTCAAATACGTAAGAAATTTGCACATTATTATCTTTTCATCAGTTTGTCTTCATATTTTCTAAGATATATCTGCCATGTCATCTTACATTGCTGATAAGGTGAAATTATTTCCCTGCACATGGAGTACTCCACCATACTAAGCTTTTAAGCACTCAAAACTAAGGAATATCTTGGGCCTGGACAGAACAGGCAGAAGAAAGAGCCATATTAAAAAGGAACGCAGCTGGACTGCCAAAAAAGCTTTTGATAACTGAAGTGGAGAAATGACAAGTAAGAAAACAGGTGATAAGAAGACATTATTTAATAAAAAGATGTTACAACTTGAGAGGCATCTTGCGATTCTTAAGATGAAACATCAGACTTTTTACTCTTTACTGGATTCCTACATTCCTCTTCAGAAAAACTACATGCTCTGTTCCTTATATCTCTTCTCTAAAATGTCTCCAGAAGTAAGTCAGGATTTCTTTTTCCTCTGCGCTCTTTTTTTCCTTTTTTTTGCTTCAGCTGGCTTTTCAGAGACCTTTCTGAAATGTACAATGTTTGTTTAGCAAGCATCCAAGATAAATGTAAATTTTCTCATAACTGTAATTATCTGTTGAGAGAAAAGCATCTATGATCATCACAAATCCTGCAACCTTTTCATTGCTGACAGCTTGGACAGGTTCAATAAGGTACAAATAAAAATCTCAATTTTGCAAAATTCTGGATAAATCCAGTCAGATCTCAAATAAATTACCTATCCCATAGAGCCTTTGCTAGTCATAATCATCCCTGAATCAGCCCTGCTATCTGAGAAAACATTTGTTTATTCACACACAGATTTTAGAAACCCATCTATTTCTGGGAGTCTCATCTGAGTTAGCTGCTGGTGTAAGGTGGGTTCTCTAATTATCCTTTGATGGGATGGGTGAGAAGTATGAAACAGAGGGAAGAAAAGGGAAAAGACAAACAATGAGTAACACCACTCTGATTTTGTCCTCATATACTCACAGCACTCTCAAGCAACCCAGCTGAAGAACAGAGGACTTCTCACATTAGTACCTGCAGAATGAGTATTAGCAGGCAAATAAAGGACAGAGACATGGATGAAAAAAACAGCCAGTGCTCAGCTCTCCCTAACTTTTACCAGATGCTCTCAGTTCTTTGGAAGTGCTGTACAAGAGCTCCTAATTTAAGAAAAAATCTGTTTCTGTGTAATTCCACACAGTTTTCAGTTTGGTTTTCTTGACAGAACAAGGGATGAAGCTTTGTTTATCCATTTTTTTTCTCCACATTGATGATCTTATGAGCACAAGGATTCAGTGATTCCCTTAACAACTACAGAGAGTTTACCTCTCTAGTTCAAGAACCAATCTGCCTCTCCAGCAATATTTCACCTCTCCCCTAAACCCCAAAATGTCTAGGAACCAACAGTTGTTTAGAAGAGTTCATACAGCATAGTTTTTAATCTCCACTGCACAGCACATTAGCTATACATCATTTGTCACCACCTGCTAGCCTCAGCCTCTAAATGAAACAGCACTCCATGAATAACTACACTGCTGAATGAAATTTTCAGCATCTCATCTCAGAGTTAAAAAAATTAAATGCCATTTTAAATTAAAAAAAATTGAAAATCAGAACAAATACTGTACAATTATATCACCTCTTCCCACAGGACAACATGCAAAGGAAAGGAACTCCTGCCACTGAGTGATTTTTTAGCAATCAATAGCCACAAGCTCTACATTTAAACTTTTAAACACCGAAATCTAATGTGTTACATTGAACAGGATTTAAACTAAAACTCTTCTTCATGATGTTTGCGTTTGCATATCAGGTGGCATTGTCAAAAATACTTTGTCTCTCCATGGAAACCAACGGGAACAGACTCCACCCTAGTTTTACGCCTCCTACCATGGAAATGGGATGTACAAATGACTCCGCATGTCAGGTAACATCCAGGAAGTAAACTACAGTACTTTTACAAGCACAATGTATTCTAAATAAAAAGAAAACCAGAAAATAACCTACCTTCTACACACTTTTTTGTTAGTGACCAAGCCTGACAAATTGCACCTAGAAATACTAGTTAAATGTTGCTGAGGCTTAGAATGCTGTCAAGACTCTAAAAGCATTCAAGAGCCATCTGGATGCAATCCTGTGCGTTGCGCTCTAGGATGACCGTGCTTGGGCAGGGATGTTGGACCAGATGACCCACCGTGGTCCGTTCCAACCTGACTGATTCTGTGATTCCATAAATACTTCCTGGGGAGTATTTAAGCATGCACAGTTAAAGCAATAGGAGGAATAAAACACCAAAGCCTGTCCAGTGAGTGGCCTCTTACTCAACGCCCAAGTGGCAAAAAGCTCTCTGAGGACCCACGGCCATTTCTGACAGTGGGGTCTGCTTACCAGCGTGAGGTCTGCACGCTTGCTCTTGGCTGTGCTCCATCAGTTTGCCATCACTGCCTCACCTTACCAAAGGGTGCCTTAACTCTCTTCTTTCACCTCGCCTTCTTTTGGTCCTCCCCGCCACCTCACCACCCGCCTCTCACACCAGATCCAAACCCGAGCTCCTCACACCTTCCCGGAGGGATTACTCGCCGGAAGGCTGGCATGATAGAGAGCGACCGCAGCGCTTGTGCCCATCCCTGCCGGCACCCGGAGGCGCCCCGGAG
>VZTA01003768.1:343112-391204 GCA_013398855.1 Mohoua ochrocephala
AAATTCTCAGGGTCCTTCTGCCAGCCAGTGCCAGCTCGTCCCGCTCCGCTCCCGCCTCCTCTCCGCTCGCTCCCCTCTCAGCCCCGCTCCTTCACGCTCCCCTCGCTTTTACCCTCTCAGTCCGTTCCTCCTCCTCCTCCTCCTCCTCAGCGCCGGCCTCCCCGCCCCGCCGCCCCCCGTGCCCTGTCACGGCGGTGGGAGCCCCCCCGAGCGCCCGTGCCCCCAGCGGGACGCCGTGCACCGGCAGGGCCGGGGGTGCGGAGAAAAGGAGGCTCAGGGGACCTTATCACCCTCTACAACTCCCTGAAAGGAGGTTGGAGCCAGGTGGGGGGGTCGGCCTCTTCTCCCAGGCAACTAGCGACAGGACGGGACAAGAGGACATCCTCTCAAGCTCCACCAGGTGAGGTTCAGGTTGGACATTAGGAGGCATTTCTTCACAGAAAGGGTTTCTAGATGTTGGAATGGGCTGCCCAGGGTGGTGGTGGAGTCATCATCCCTGGTGGTATTTAAGGAAAGACTAGATGTGTGACTTAGTGGTGGTTCAGTCATAGATTGGACTCAATCTCCTCAGAGGTCTTTTCCAACCTGACTGATCCCGTGATTTTATCTGCAGGTGCAGAGGCCTCTGCCGGCAGGGGACCAGCCACCAGGTAGTCACACAGTGTGTCAGACAAGGAGCCCACCTTAGCCCCTGGCCTGCTGGCATGCCCGACGGCTGCTGGCCCTGCCACCACTTCCAGGACAGCACAGCTCTGAACTCCTGCCCCGTTTGAGACCTTACAGACTCCAATTCCTATACACTTCCATCTTTAAGGGTGCCGTATGCCGTATGTGAATATCATGGCACAATATTCAAAGGATGATTTCAGAGAGGACAGATGTACTGAACTCACTGCTGCCTTACAGAGGAGAGGAATATGGGTCTCACAGAATGATAGAATGGCTTTGTTTGGAAGGGACCTTAAAAATCCTCTAGTTCCAACACCCCTGCCATGAACAGGCACGCCTTCCACTTCAAAGCCTCATCCAACCGGGCCTTGAACACTTCCAGGGATGAGAAGTCCACAGCTTCTCTGGGCAACTTGTGCCAGTGCCTCACCACCCTCAGAGTAAAGAATTTCTTCTTTATATCTGATCTAAATTTACTCTTTTTCAGTTTGAAGACATTCCCCCATGTCCTGTCACTCCATGCCCTTGTCAAAAGTTCCTCTCCAGCTCTCCTGTGGGCCCTTTAGGTACTGGAAAGTGCTCTAAATTCTTCCCAGGACATTCTCTTTTCCAGGATGAATTGCCGCAGCTCTCAGCTTGGCTTTACAGAAGAGGTACCTCAGCCCTCTGAGCATATTGATTGCCCTCCTCTGGACTTGTTCCTTGCCATGCTGTCTCTGGGAATGGCTTGAGTACAATTCTGTGACAAAATAGCAATATATTTCAATTTGATCATGAAAATGTCTTCCATTGCAAAGAACACAAACATGGATGATCAGAAAACATTTATTCTCTCATTATTTCCAATATTTCACAAGCATTTCCTACAATTTCAAAAGTTTCCCAGAGAAAGCACACACTTTCAACACCAAGACTGAAGCGTTTTCAGATGACTTTGAATGACCAGTAGTGAAAAAGGGAGATTATAAGCACCTACACTAAGTATCTCCAGAAAAGTGAAATAAACCTCATGCCTTTTGAAAAACTAAGGGAAATCAAGTCTTGTTTTCAGCTGTGAGAGCTGACTTTGAATTACTTTTGCAAGTGGCATAGAACAGCTTAATTTGTTTTCCAGATGAAGCAGGAGTATGATTTGGCAACTGCTTTCACTTTGACTGGAAATTAAAATTTGTGTGATTGCCTTGTAACTGACAGAATAAAAGTTAAAAGTACTTCTGTTGTAAAACTGGTTTTAATCCCTTTTCACACCTACAGAGTGTGGAACATAGAGTTCATAGAAGGAGTAGAAGACAAGGCAAATCCATTGCTAATAGCATGAGGTGCTGTCTGGCTTCTCACAAAGGTTAAGGCACACAGAACATTATCTTTGGAAGACTGCATTTAGACTTTCAAGTCGCAAAGTACCATTAAATAATTAAACAAGAGTAACCTAGAACTACTGAATAATTGCCTGAAATGTGTACAATTCCCTCTTGCTTGTGCCTAGGCAACCAAAGCAACTTTTAGAGGATACATACACACAATTACATTTGTCCTGTGCAAACTCACATAGCAAATACCCTTTTATGTAGTAATGATGAAACAAAACCCCCCAGTGATCTAATTACTCATGCACAAGTTACCATAGTGTGTTAATTTGCTGTCTAGAATAAGAACATCCAAACCCCATTCCTATTGCAGTTCCAGTTGTGGTGGGTAGAACAGGGTCTCCTGTTTTCACATGCAGTATTCCTTCCTGCAAGGACAGGAGGAATAGGAGTGTGCAGTGATACCGCTTTTAGCAAAACTACTTGCCAGAAATATATTGTGGAATAAATTCTTCCCAAAAGGAATAACTTTCTATATGCCATCCCCACAGGAGCAAAATGAGAGAAGAGAAGAAGACGCTGACTCTGGTCTCTATTATTCTCTGGGTATATCATCATTTTGCACTTCCTTGACTTCTGCCAATAATTTTGTCAATATTGATTTCTTCACAGAAATATTTTTTCCATTACTGTCTTTCCTCCATAAGACTGTTTAATGTGGAAGTGTGCCTTTCTGATATTAATGCCTAGCAACAACTCCTTAATACAGAATTCTTTTCAGGTTTTAAGAGCTATTCTTCATTATTCATGATTTTTAAAGCACTATTTATTTTCAGTTCCATATCCCATCTTCCCTATTCCAAAAGATGACTTTTGGTGGCTCAGGTTAATTAAGACCCCCTTTTTTTATTTCTCTCCCAGTTTCCTTTGAGGATCTTAAAATAATTAATACAAAAAAAAAAAAATCATATTTTGAAATATGGCAAGTGCCCCTTCAGAGGAGATAATTAAATGCAAAGATTATATTAAATAAGCTTGCCCAGGTGTTTCATTGAATGAAGTAAATTTGTTTAAACATTATCTTCTGTAGGAAGGATTAGGCTGCTCTACCATTTTTGTGCATCTAAATTCATCTCAGGGCTTATCAAATTTGCTGAGTGCATGTCTGCATTTACAAGGGATTGAGTCATGTTAACAGAGGTTCTCACTGAAAACAGAAATGCTTCCAGGCATCCAACATGCTTTAGCCTTAGAAGCACAATCTGATTTACAAAAAAAAAAAAAGACAGCAGGTAATAAATTTTTTAAGTAGAGAGTTAGACAAAGAGAATTTAGATTCATTCACTCTTGTCATAATGGTCATATTTGATAATTCTTTTCAAAATAAAACCAAAATAAGGCAGTTTTAGCAGTAGGACATTCACAGGCTCATTTTTGTGTCAGCATCCTCCGATATGTTGCATCACAGCAATATGTAATAGCCTCTTGAGGGACACTGCTGTCCAGTCCAAAGAAGACGACAGGGAAGAAATGAACTCTCCATTATATTCAGAGTTAAGGTACTCTGTGGAGTGGTATATTATGGGAATAAGGATGCTCACCTGGAGTCTGAGATTCTGATCCATGTAAGGCAAAGCAGGTACAAAACTGGGGTCCCCAACAACCCTGTGGGAAGACATCGCTTCTGGCCAGCCTAGAGCATGCCCACGTGTCTCTTGCCTATTTCAAAGGCTTTTATTTCATTACAATGTGAAAAATGTCCAGGAAGTAAAAGCTCAGATCTTCACAAGCCATGGCAGTTTAAGAGTCTGCCAGCTGTAATACAGCACAACCTACTCTCAATAGTAGTTGTAAGAAAACAGTAAGCCTAGAAATTGGGATACAAAATCTTAGAGGGTGCTTGTGCAGTGGTGATACACAACCAACTAATAAAATGTCAGTACCTCAATCATCAAGTAGATTTGCTGGGACGACAGGTAACGTTAGGAGGTGCATTACACAGCTGACCTCTTTACTAGTCCTGTGCAGTACGTGCAGTTCAGGCTCTGGCACAATCACCCCTGCACTGCTACAGCTGCACTGGGTGCTGTACTCAAGTACATCTAAAAAATGCATCATCCAGATCTGATGCTTTGTTTATCAGTGCAGCACCACAGGCAGCAACCACATTTATAAGTACTTTTCAGCATAATTTGGTCTCTGTTCTACCACGTGTGGATGAGCCATCAGGTAATGGTACAGTTAAGTAGCATTGATCACAGCTGTATCTCAACTGAAGCCCACGTCAGGGCTGTCAGATAATAGGGACTTATGACCAACATCAGTCTTCTTTGTTGACAGCTTGAATACTGATCTGTCTTCCAGTGCAGCTGGGCTTAAGTGGCATTTCAATGAAAGTCACTCTAGTTCTGCTAAAGGAAGGAAAATGATATATGGGCTTATTTTCAAACATGCCCATGTATGAATTAGGTGAGCAGAAATATTATACAGGTACAGGCTATGTACAAACATTCATCCACAACTGCCAGGCGCATCTCTTCTTGGTGTCCAAAATTAAGGGCCTCTGTGGATTGCACGTACAGATTGTCCCCATTAGTGCACCTAGCCCTGGTTCCATAATATGAAACCCTATTTTAATCTATATGAAATGAATACATTAATCCAAAGGATGCCAGCCCTGTATGCAACTTCAAACCCATTATTCTAATAAGTAATTTTCTTTACATAATACTAAACTCTCAATACATAATCTTTAGTCAACAAGACTGATGTGCACTGAAGTTCCTGTTCACAGATTTATCTTGCTTACCAGATAGAAACATGAAAGTGGTATATGTTAGTGAGATATTTCAGAATTAACACTTTAATCATTGCAATTAGTTATAAATCTCTCAGATTGCCACCTTATGTAGGCATTTGCAATTAGAGTGCAGAAAAAATCTTTGCCTGGGTACTCTGGGTAACCTGAAGCAACACAAGAGCATTGTCAAAAGACCAGCCGGGCTCACTAGGAACAGTTTAACTCTGTTTAAAGCTTTGTTCTGTGCAAGTCCAGGTCACCGAGGCACTACTCCCTTTTTTGAATCTTGGATATAAACTGCCTGATGGGAAAAGAAACAACATTTCTTCTGCCCATTAAAAGATTGCTGAGAAAAAAGATCAACAGTTATCTTGCTGCTTGGCAATCAGCACAGCTTTGAGCAGTAACCTTAATTTGTTGTTGGATCTGGTTCTATCTTTTGGGATAGTTTGATGATGTCCAAGCTAAGAAACCTTCCATTTCTACAGAGCCAGTAGACCAGTGACCCTTTACCTGATTTCACAAGCATAAAGCATTACTTCAAAATTGTAATTTTATAAATCAGTATTCCACTGCAGATCACCTTGGTTAGTCGCTGCAACCAGGAGAGGTCAAATTTCTGCACAAATAGAACACCCAATTTATCTTGAAAGCTGAGGCCAGTCTCACCTTAAGTAAGGGAATTTCTGCTCATGCTATAGGTGTTGAGACCAGCCCCAATCTATAGATGCACCATCTGAAAGATGCTGAGCAGATACCCATGAGTGGAACCCAAACCTATGATTAATACACAGAAATGACTCTTAAGGACCAAAGTCCAGATAAAGCAAGACTGCAAGACACTTTAAGCATCACATCCAGCTTCTTTTAGAGCCATCTAGAAACCACCTTATTTTTGTAAGCACTATAGTATCAGACCCTATATTCTGGCAAATAATGGGCACGATACTGCAAGGTTACCTGCAAGGTTATCTTGAATTTGTATTTGGCCTGGAGTTTAGAGGACTCAGTATCTCACAGTACCATCAAAGCCAAACTGAAGTAGTCCTCTCTATCTGCTTTTCTTTCTGCACTGCATGAAGTTGGCTTGCAAGCAAACGAAAATAATTTGTTTTTCTCACCACTCCTGGGCTCTCAGCCATGTCTCTCAGAAATAAATATGGGGTTTTTTTGGTCACAGAACCTTATATTTTGCCCTCAGAGAAATTTGGCATAATATTCAATGAAAAGAATAATTGAATAGCACTTGGTGTAACTATTGAGTAAAACTCAGATACCACACTACTGCACACAGTACAAATACCAGGGGCCTAATGTTCTGTAAATTAGTTGAAGTGGAAAGTCCATATTCACAATTCATCCTGATTAACTTGAGGAAAAAAAATCAAGAGGCTAGACACTAATTCTAAGATAGGGGGGTTTTAATATTGAGTAGTGAATTTTACAGAATTCAGCTTTATATCAATCAACGTCCTGCAGTATCAAGTACTATTGATGATTTGATATTTATATAGTTGTTACTGCATCATAATTCCCATACACACTTATGCTACTGTAAGTCAGAGCAACACTACTGAAGTTGTCCCAGAGTAAAACTAGTGTGAGTGGAAGCATTCAGAGAATCATCCTTAAGACATAAAGATATCACTTTGTCTGCCACAGAAACATTGCCAGCTTTAGGGTGAATGTGGCTACTGTTCAGCAGGGCACAGCAACATTATCCAGCAATGTGAAACAGGAAATGAATAAAAAAAAGACCACATCTAATTGATATTTAAATATGGTAGGATGTAATTACTCATGCTGGAATTCATTCAAAGCATCAGCACTCTGAATGCTCCCTTATTAAAAAAAAAAGAAAAAAGGACAATTCTTTACTGTCCACCAACAGAGAAGACTTAGGTTGGCAGCTGATTGTTAAAAAATTAGTTCAATACATATTTCTCTGTTTTTCCTGTCATTATTATGTTTTTTAAGATATATTGCTTCAAATCTACATATGAACAAAGAAAGTGGTAGCTCAATTAAACAGTACTTAGAAGTTTAGAAGCCCTTTACAAGTTTAAAATTAATTGTAAATGTTTCCAGCTTGCATTCATTTTCACATCACTTCTGAGGGAAAATTAAACAGCAGAACCACTTTACAAATGGTGAGATAACAAAAAGTTTTTTGGCAACTCATATTTAGAGCTAATAGCAAAGCTGAAGTATATGTGGCATTGTTTGGTCTACATTTGAAACATGACAGCGTGACTAATGCAAATGTGTCTTCATGCGATCTGGGCTTGTCTGGCCAGGAAATGAATATGTGAAAAGAAGGAAGTCAGATAGTAGCTTATTTCTAAAGAGCTCTGTCATTCATCTAAAAACCACTGGTGAGCATCGTCTTTCCTAACTGCATAGGTATGAGCATTGCCAAGGGAGCACACCCCTAACTTGAACAGAGCTGGAATCTGAGCCCTAGAAACTTAAAAAGTGAGAATTCCTAAACACAAATCCTTAATGACTACAGCTCAAACAGGTTGATATTGAATTAAAATTTATGTTAGCCAACAAACAAAAAAAGGGAAAATGATCATTAATATCAATGAAAATGTCTCAAATCTACTCTGACTCATGTATGTGTGGGTGGCAGGTGGAGGAAATTAATATATCCAGAAAATTTTAACATTTGTAGAAAAACTCCCCATCTTTGTCATTGTCTCTCTTTAAACGTCACATTACGTAGGCGATCTCCAGTTATTCTGCTCAGCTCTCTCTGCCATTTATACATCACTCTGCTCCATTTAAACTCAACCCCTTGATGGACACTAACTCTGATGGACACTTTTGCCTGAACTGATTGAATTTTAAAACTCGTGACAAAGAGTTAAGAATGTAATCCTAGAAAACCCAAGCAGAATTAAAAAAAAAATAGAAATCATAGTGTAAAAAAAAAATTTGGTTTAAGAAGTTTATTTTTGTGTGTGTATCTTTTGAGCTCCTAGGGTGCATAATGATGTTCTTAATTTCACTTTTTATAAATTCAAAATCGCAGCTTTGTACATACATGCACACCTGGGAACACATGTTCATGAAAAGAGAGCCTGAGGTGGCCTGGCATTCTAGCACAGTCCAAAAATCCTGAAAATCAGACTTCCAAGGCATAAGATTCTCCATTTGCTAGTTTAGACATCCCATCTACAAACAGTAGCAGTGCAATCCCTGGCATAACCTAGGTGAGTTTGGCATTTGACATTTTTTAAAAGCAGTTTCCTAGGCTGTATCTCTTCCAAGAAGCTTCCTTCTCCTTGTTACAAAATTACAATTGCAAGTTATTTGTGAATCTTCAGTGTGGAGAGAGGACAATTCTCATTTTATCACCCGATCATTTCACAATTTCTCATTTTATCACCTGATAAAAGCAGGTGATAAAACCTTAAGCAGTTTAAATCCAGCACTGCCATAGGTGGAAGATACCAAAGTCTGGGGTCCTGGTGCCTGCAACTGGTAATTCAGTGTAAATAAAAGAGAGATCTTTCTGCACCTAATTGCCAGCCATTGGGAGACTTAAAACTCAGAGGTCCTTGGGTGAAATGTGCCCCATGGGCACAAAATGATCACATACCTCTGTGCTGATCCTACCCAGAGCCATATAATGGACGTTGTAGCACAAATATAAAACTTAGATGCTGAACAGAAGAGTGCAGAGCCGTGGCAAACACAACTCTGGCTTGAAACACAGTAGAAGAAAGCTCAGCAAAAGTGTTTCAGACAATTTAAACCAAAGCACTGACTGTATAAATTTAACTGAGTACACTTGATGAAGATGAGACTAATAAAAGCCCAGATGCTCAGCATTTTTGACTTTCAGCACACACTGCCTATATGCAAGATGATTTTGGTTCCAAATGGAACATTGCTGGCTGGAGATTAATAGCTAGACTGAACATATGCTCTCTGTCTTGTTTTAGGAGAAAAGAATAACCGAAGTTAAAAAAGTGAAGTCTGAAAACCAGCCTCAATAATGAAAATAGACCTTAAGGCAGCCTCTTCCTCTCTGCAATGATTAATATTAATGTCAAAATCGTTCATTTTCAATGACGAAAAAGTGATGAAAAAGTCCAGTCCTGCACTCCTCAGCCTCTTCTGTGCCTTAAACAAGACAACCAGACAATATCAAACAGACCTTTCCCTTTTTTAGTTTTTTTTTACATACTTTCATGAAGGATCTTAGAAATTTTTCTAAGGCAAAACAGAATGAAACAGCATAAATACAATTGAGTTAATACTGTTAGATTATGGTATCTCCATCCTCTTTTTAGAATGATGCTCAGTGGCAGCAGTTTTCATTTCTGTAATAAATAATTAGAGAAAATAAATTAAAAATAAATAAATAAATAAATAAAAACAATTTCATACCCATATTTTTATTTTGTCACAATGAAAACGAGTGACAAACATGCCACCAATAGTATTTGCCAGCAAAATCTTTCAAAAGGTAACATATCAGCATAAAAAAACTGTGTAACATTCTCACACATATTTGCTCATTTTTGGAGATGTGCAGTTTTGTCTTAAGACCCTATATTGGTGACTACAGAGGCTGACAAAAATATTACAGTAAAAGATGTCACATGTTGCTCTGTGAAGTTATTTTAAGGGCCTCTTCAGGTGGAGTGCAGAATTAATGTAAGGTTGCAAGACCCTGTTTTAAGACAAATCATTATTAGAGGGTACTTGACTTAATTTTTACAGGGCTGATGTTTTCATGCTTTGTAGTGTATTAGTTCATGGGCTAAAATAAACTGCATGGCTGATGAAGTAAAGCTGAAACTTGGTTTTTTTGCTGTCCAGTAGAATTTCTAAAGTTGGTCACTTGCTTTGAGAAACTTGGTGTCCTGCTGCCCTGCCACCTTAAAGTAAGATGGCCCTGCATGTGCAAATCAGTATATATTTGCAAGGAAAAAAGTGACAAAACAGCCATGCTCTTTTCTATAAATCACATATCCTCCATTTCCCTTTCTTTTTAATGGCACTCAGAGGAGCACATGGGCTGCAGATCACAAATGAGGGGTCATCGCTTCCCTCCCCAGACAGCTCAAGGGTGTCATTCAAGTGTTCCAGATGCAATTCAAACTGCCCTTTACACTTAGTAATCAATATGAAACATCACTAATGTTTGACTCACCGTTAAAAGTGGTTTTTTCACTGCCAAAAGAAGATAAGGCTAATGGGAACTTGCACCATCCCAGTGGCTCCAAGGACGCCGGGTCCCTGCACCCCTTCTTAGCCCTCTGAGTCACCCAGTACCAACATCCTACACAAACACAAACTCCCAGCACATAAAATCAATCTCTTGAGAAAATTGTGTTGTTCTTCAGAAAGAAACCAAAGTATATGAAAGACATTGCCAAAGCTCCATTTGCTTAAACCTGCATGGAATTTTCTAAGTGAAAATTTAGAGAAGCCAAATTACCCTAAGAAGGAAATGTTTCCCATCATAAAGAAATACCCCACCAGTGGCTCCCTGCCAGCCCAGTCTGTGAGAAGGAAAGGAGGACACCAGATCCTCGAGAGCAGCACAATCAAAACCAGGCAGCAGTCATTCTGCCTACTCAAAAATCACCCCATTGGAGCCTCCCCGGTGCAAAACCAGTGTTGTGGCCTGGGTACTGGCCAACAGCAGGCCAATGCTACTATTCCTAGGTGTACTTGTGGATATTGTTTTCCTGAGTTACTGTCATTGTCGCAATGAGGCTAATCACAGAAATAAAACAAGCCTTATATAGCCAAAGCCAAGCACGACTGATTTCAAAGTAGTACCAAACAAGGGAAGTTGCAAAAATTAAAATTGTAAAAGCACGTGATATATTTCTGTTTCATAATAAGAATAAAAAGAGTAGTCTGGAAAAAGAAAGTTTTATTTCCTATTTTCAGCGCTAAGAACATCTACATGGAATAATTCCATATTTATAGCTGTTTCTCCTCTACAGCTATTATCTGTAAGCTGACATGGAAGTCAACACACAATACAGTCCAGCGCAGTGAATGGAGATATTATGAGACTGTAAGAATTTTTGTCTTCTTTGCAATCCTCACATTAGCTACTGGCCATTATGGACTTGCAACAGAAGGAGATGACCCAGAAATCTGCACAGCCCACACCACATTGTCTCACTGGGACTTGGTGAGCTGTCCACAGTTTATGGATACAGCAGAGCTAAAGTGGAGTGTAAATACCTTAATGTCTTCCTTGCTTATGTCATTCCTGAGCATTAGCTCTCCATCTGTAGAACACTGTCTGAGCTGCTACAGATATGTCTATTCAAATGTGTCTTAATATTCAGCTGACTGTACCTTTTTGACATGTCCCATCAAATAGCCAATAATGATGTATTTTTTGGCATTCCTAAAACTGCTTCCCATGTCTCTCAATTACTTGCCCCCAGCAAAATGGCTGCAGTTATTAGCTTGTGCTTCACTGTGTCATTTGTGTTATTCTAGTTCGATGAAGTATGACTTCCTGCCACTTATTTGCTGATGGCAACTAGCTGCCTTTCCTTCCCCCGCGAGGTTTTGTTTCCCCTCCAAAACATACTAGGTTTTTTGCTGGCCAGAAGCATAATTATTCTTCATTGTCAGTAAATTCCTCAGTTTCTGTTCTGTTCACATCCAGCATATAGGTACTATACTTACTTAGTAACAAATAAACTTCTAGAGTATAATTAAGAGGTATTTTCAAAGTACCAAATCCAAACAACATACAATATACTATCTGACATGGTCAAAAAAAGACAGCCGTAGAAAAATTACTTGGAACCTATGATTATGATTTTTTTGTTGCTATTTTTGATCATCTAAGACTGTAGTCTTTGATTCCAAAATACAATTTCATATTAACATATGCACAGTAATGATACAAACTGCCTTGGCAGAGGTTTTTAGTTTGGTTTTGTGAAGAAGAATGAGTGTTTCATTTAATCTGCTTAGAATCAGCCAAAATAAAGCCCACTGAAAATCATTCCTGTCTGTGTTATTTCCATTTGACAGAAGAAAATGACAATGTTGTAGATTTTTAAAATTCAATCGCCATTAAACACTGGTTACAGAAAAAGTCTTTTGCCCATCTCTGGATATCACACGTAGCTATCCTGGAGTTTCTGATGAAACTGGTGAGGGACTGTAAACACCTAACAACAAACTGAAAACAAATAAAATCCAAACGGTTAAAAAAAAAACCCCAAGAAACAAACAGCTGAAGTCAGGATAAAAGGCAAAAGTCAAAGCATGGAGGCAACAGAAGCATGTCTATCCCACATAATCCCATGTTCTGTCCTACTTCATTACTCCCTTTACTGTTTTCTGTACATTGTATTTCCAGGCTGTGCAATTAGATGATTGCTTGTTTACTGTACATATCACAAGTGGTACTTCAGCATTCTAATATTTCCTGATCTGTTTAAATGACAAAGTGTGCCCAGGCCTCTCAGTGTTCAGCTTTGAATCCCGCCTTGAGCAGTCATCCTTCCTCTCCATACTCCATTCGGCAAAGTGGCAGCTCTAATCCTTCAAACCACAAATGGGTCTGACATGATGAATTTGGGATGTGGTGAACCAAGTCTGTGGCTGAACAGCAAGAACAGATATGAAACCAGCACGAAGATCGTGCTACACATGCAGGTTTGCATCAAACAGTGCCAGGGACCATTACTGGGAAAATGGTAAAGTCTGTGTTGCAGGACACAGTTCACACGCTCAGGCTGGTCCCTGGCCGTATGAGCCAGTGTTCTCGCAGGCCACTCCTGAGGACATTTACAGGGATGAACTCCTGGAGGACCATTCCCAGCAGGCAGTGTGTGCCCCACCATGTTGTTTTATAGCCTAAGACTGTTTACATGGGCAGGGTACATCATACCTGTGGGTCTCTTTACCAGTAAACAAACCTTAATACTTTTAATACCCTAATCTAGATGTAGCTTTACAGCCCCAGCAGCCCCTAATGTGCCATGGGGGTATCTACCCTAGATTCACTGTTATCTAATATGTCACCATATTAAGATTTGGACACAGAACAAACCACAATTGTGATTCATCTCTGACTAGAAGAGCCTTTTAGATCAGTGGAACAGCAGCCAGCAGTTTAATTTCATGCTATATGCTACTATATTTGTATATACTGGGTTAGACGTGTAAAGTACTAACTCCACATTATATTGTCAAGGAAGAATTGCTCAGCATTCAGGTGGCAAAGTATTTTACACAACATCAAATTTAAAAGGTTTAGGATGAGAAGTGCAAGAGAAAGTGATATAAAGAGATTAATAGAGAACCGTTTTGACCAATTTGTATCGTGTCTCATCTAAATGGATATTTGTTTATTTATTATTTATACCACTGTTTATTTGCTACAATATTCTCCTCACATTTCTTTTTTTTTTTTTTTTTTAGCAAAAATTCAGCCTCTGTCTGGACTACATTTCAGACTGGATAGTAGGAAAAATGTGCAGAGTATTTTTTTTTATTGCTATGACTACTTTTAGAGGGACTCCACAGCTTGACATGATTTGGGAAGAAGACATTCACAAGGAAGCCTGTGGAAGAATGAGAGACCTGTCATGTAGAGAGACTGGCTATTAACCTGATAATAGAGGCAGGAGGAAAACACCATCGGGCTGTCCATCACAGCTTTTTAATTCCCAGTCTATTCTCACAGTAACACATATTCATTCCACTTATGCTTTGCTCCTAAAATCAGGCTTACAGTCTGCAGCCTAACAAAAAAGCAACACAGAAATAGTTGCAAGCTTCACAAAACAACACAAATTACTTCTCACAACATGAATCAATTGGCCTACATTTACTGGGGAAAAGTCATCAGCGTAGACAATAATCATTAAAAAAAGGAAACAAATCTGTTTCTCCATCAGGTTCAATATTGCTAAACAGCAAAGAAATGAGGAAACAAAACCAAACATTGTGAAAACTGTTTATAACCAAGATAGCTGGGTAAAACAAACAATTTGAATACATTCTGGAAGCAGCAAATGTCCCTCTAAATTGCCTGCATCTGAGGGTTCACGTCTATGCAATTCACACAGAAATCAATGTAAAGCTCTAACTATACTTTCTATTGCTCAGCAGCTCAGAGAACCTCAGCATGAGTCTCACAGAAGACAAAGAGAGGCTGATACTTTTACCTTGCCACCTGTAATTTAACATAAACTGTAAAAAAAAAGGATATCTTTTAAAATGTTTTTTATTTGTTCCAACAATGTCCAAAAAGAAAGTGTTGTAGGCGTCAGTTCGAGTTCAGTCCTGCAAAGTGCTAAGAAAGAAATCCTGGTGTCACTTCAGACACAGCTTAAAAAAACCATCATCAAAAGGAAACCTCACATCCACCACACTTACCTTACTTGTAGCATAAGGCTATATAGTTCTTCTGAAGTAAATGCAGCCAAAATTGGCCTCATTTTTAGCACAAGTGACAAGCACACACTGTAGAAACAAATTCACCCTCCTTATCTGTATGTGGGGGGTTTGGCCCCACTTACACCCAGAGCTTCAAGCATTTCCCTGTAATGGTGCCAAAGGAGTGGTTTTTGGTAAGTGCTTTTGAACAACCTCCTCTGAATGCAGCCTGCAGAAGCTAAGCAAGCCACATTAAATTAAGAGAATCAGATGGCAAAGTGGGGAAAGGTTAAATAACTGTAAAGCTATACTGGTGAATTTGCCATTTCATTAAAAGTTTCTGTCTATAATGCTGCAAGGGATGGAAAAATCTGATTTTCTCTTGGCAAATTATTTCAGCTGTCCTAGGCAAATCCCCTCGTTAATTAAACACGTGATACACATGTAGCCTTTAAAGTCAGGGTATCTGCCTGCAAGGATTGCACTTGTTTCTAAAAGATACACTGTTAATTAAACAAAACTGTGAGGGCTGGTCATTAAATAAAGCAAGAGGTAGAAGCTCCCTGGCATAGCTCTGTTGCAAACAGCTTTCAAAACAATGAGGTTTCAGCTGGAAAATGTACCATTTTGGTACATGGCACCAATAGCAACAGGGACAGGTGATAGGAAGGAGGCTGAGAGCTAAAATACGTTGATGAGTAAAGCCCTTCTCTGCTGTCTAGGAGGCCAGCAGAAATTGAGATGGTAACTTTGGCAATCAGCAACACCCGTGAAATGGCTACAGCTTCTCCCCTCTGGAGCCGAGGGCTCTTGTATCTCAGCACGTAATAGGATGCAATTGGCAAACCAGTGCTGTCCACAACATGCACCTTGTCCTTATCAATGTTCTTGGGCACAAAACAATGGAAGGGCCATGCAAACATGAAAGTGAGGTTAGGAGATGAGTTTCCCAGTTTTAACTGCAAAAGAACAGGATTTATATTGCCCGCAACTAGCACTTTACTTACTGCCCCCGCAGCTTTAATGAGGCTTTGTCGTGGTTACATGTGACTATCTCACTGAGATGAGGGAAACCTGCTAGGAAAGCTGGAGTTGCTATGGGGTGAGGGAAACCTGCTGGGGGAGCTGGAGTTGCTGTGGGGTGAGGGCAGGACTGGTGAGAAGCGCCTCAAGCCCTTTCCAAGAGCTCTTTGGCAGAGTGGGAGGATGTTTTTCAGAGGGTTCATCAGCATCATAGCCCAGATGTCTGCACCTTAACCTAAGGCACATAAGCAGCTGCCTTAGTCTGAGGAGACTCTTGCACATTGAAAGATGTGCAAGAAAATCCTACATGTGTATGTTGGTGAAACAGTGGGATTTTTTGTGCCTGGTTGAACTTAAATGAACAAAATGTTTTTGTTTGTGTTGCATGGTTTGGCTGATGTAGTTTATGGCTATCAGCAGCTCGTGACATTGCAGAAACAGTAACTCTGTAGCAGGGTCCAAGTGACAGAGGTGACAGTAAGCAGTGTATTTCAGAAAACTAGTTATGCTCTGCTCAGGGCTGCTCGCTGCTTCAGACCCTAGCACAGCACAGATTGGAAAAGCATGGCAATGCCCTAAACCCACCTTAGCCCACATTTCCTTCAATCTCACACAGACCTTCCAAGGAATCTAGTTAGTGCTTCTCCTCTTAATACTGAAATTATGATGAGATCTGATTAACCTGCTCCTGGTGGATTCAAAACCGACCTAGCAGCTGTGACTTGCACAACGACAAGGAGGCAGGAGGTATCTTTCATGTTTGAGGGAGACTTTATCTGAAGAAGCTGGTATTTCTGAACTCAAAAATAAAACATGATGCCATGAAAAATGTCCATGGCCCACATTACTTGTTAGATTTTCCATCACTCTATGAGTGCAGGAGACACTGTCAGCCCGTTTACACCTTTGTGGCTCAGTAATGAAAGTCTTCTGTGAAGGAAAAAGAAAGAAAAGACCAGAAGAGCTAAGCCTAGGAGCTAGTCATTACTCTTCTTGTCAGTGGCTGTATCTCAGTGAACTTTATAAGTAATTCATGATAGTCTTTTTCGGTTTTCTTGCTCCACAGCATAGTGCGACTGTCCATTGAGACTGTGATTCCTTGTTGGCCTTTACAAAGAGTCAATGGTTGACCAAGAAGAGACAAAGGATGTTTGTGAATCTGTTGAACTGAGGGGCTATTACATTTTCAGCTAAACTTGAGAGGAGGAGAACGTCATCTAGAAACAAAAGGAGCATACTCAACCCATATGTCAGAGCCTAATAAATCCTGTCTTTAATTTTGGGATTGTGAATGGATCAATTAAATGGATGTTACATTCCTCAATGAACCCTTGTAGTTTTTATCCATTTGTAGCATAAAAGCATTTTCCTGAGTGGTAACCAGGGGCTCAGAAACAAAGGACTCTTGAGCCCACTTTCATTTCCTTTTCCCAAAGAGCTCAAGCCTGAAATAGTCTTCATATTAAACCAGAAATTAGGACTCCACACTTCAGCAAAGTAAAAAAATGAAGCCTCTCGACAACAGTGGCACTTCTGGCTAAACGATAAAATATGTAGACAAAAGCTTTTCATTTGGAGCATTTCATGAGAGTATTTCTAAGAGGTAAGAGCACTTCAGAAGCTGAGGAACATTTTTTCCTCCCTTTCACAAAAAATAATTCTTCTATAAAACATAGAGAGTGGCAAGGGACATAATTTTCCTTCTCCCTCTGGGGAAGGTGATAGGCTCTCCTCAGAGCCAGGAAAACAGGTGAAGCCAAACGCTGACATCGCGCCTGCAGCGCCGATTCACCTGTACAGAGTTACACCGTAAACTGAGCAGTCACAAAGGCACAGACGAGCATGCCAGGACCATCATGACTTCACTTTTGCATGCCCAAGAAGGAAGAGCAGGCTTCATCCAGTGCGACATTGCCCAGGGGTGAAATATGTTTAATGGAAACAGCTGGGAAGAAGAAAGGAAAAGCAGAGGGCATCACGACAAGGGTCTTCTGAGACACCTGGTGCCGTGAGCCGGGTGTGCTCTGCCCCAGCTGCTGCTCTGACTCAGCGGGTGTGCACAGCAGGTCAGGGAGCCCCACTTTTCTGAAATGAACCAGGAATGCAGCAATCCCCAAAGAAATATGTCATTAAAGATAGAAACCATGCCTCTGGCATCATTGCGGTTTCCTCCTGCACTCCACAACTGATAACATGTATCAAAGGCAGTGATTTCAATTCCTGCCAGTTTTTGACCCTCCAACTTCCACCCTCCTCCCACAGACTCACAAAATAGCAGCTACCTCCTCCTCATCTCAGAGCTAAAGTTGGTTCAGTATTTGCTCACTGCAGTGACAAACAAGAAAAGTTAGCTTAAATTTTGTTTGTGTGACTATCTGCTTGCCTGTGTGATGGTTCATTAACAACACCTGGGATCTGTAGCTCCAAAGAAACCACCAAGAGAATGAAAAGTTTCAGCACGTCCCTTAAGAGACAGGCTGATCAGGACATTGGAGAAGAAAAATTAGTCATAACTTGCATTTACACAGGGATCTTCCTAAGTGTCCAGGCTCCAGAAAAGGTGGGTTCATTTTTGCCCCACCTTTTTCAGATGTGGGAAGAATACAACATCGAGAGAGCAAATAAGTACACTGAGGTCAGTCTTCAGTCAGCTGTGGAGCAGGACACAGGTGCTGGGGCTTATTTATATCATCCTCTGCCACCAACACACAGTGACTCAGCAGTGAAGCAAGTTTCAGAAACCAGCTCCAAATCCAGTTCAACAAAGTCACACTGACTGATGGAAGATGCCTGTGTATCTCATGAATAAGCTTGTTCATTCTTGCTCCCTTCATGGCCATGTCCCTCACCTGCAGGGCATGGTGCAGAGAGATTGTCACATTCAGAGGCTCACATTCACGGTGCAGAGGTTTCTCACATTCACCTGTCACTCAGTTATTTGACTCCTGTGTCATGCAGAGTCCCATTTACATAAGGAGCTTTTCAAGGCATCTCCAAATCAAAATCACATGAATCAAATCCATGGGTGAAGCAGCTAACAAGTACAGCCATAGTGGAACAGGGACTATAAGCTTTCAGCTTGGTTTTGGAGAAGCAAGTAAGCATACACACAGTCCATCTGCCTGACTGCAGCTTGCCTATTGTCTTTGAACCCCCTAAAGACCACCAACCAAACACAGAAGGGAAGACAACTGAGATATCAGACCTTTGCAATTGCTGCAAAAATTGATAGTCATGTAAAAAAGAGATGTCACAAGTACTCCCATTGTAGGAAAATTCACCTTTTATGAACCACTGAAGGCTCCACATACAAATGGTCCAATTGCAAAATATCTAATCTAAAGGATTTACCGATTTATCTGACAGAGTAATTACTGTTTTAAAAAATGGAAAAGAGAAAGTTCCTGACAGTGTAATGAAAGTTTTAAAGGAAGGCAAATTAGGGGTGCCTAGATTTCCAGACACAGCATCCCTCTAAGAAATAAATCCCAAATTAGTCAGTGCCATAAATAATCCCCTAAGAGCCTACGCTTCTGGGATTGTGGGCTCAATTATTTTTGTCATGAGAGTTAGAAGAGATTAAGCAGATAGGGGCAGAGCATGCTGATTAAGGAAAAAGTGGTTTGCTCAGCAGATGTCTTGTCAAAACCACATCCTTTAATCTGAAGTACAAACACACTAAGACCAGCATTGCAATGATCTGTTTTAGCCATTAGAGCACAGAGTATTCTGGGGCACAGCAGCAGGGAATATGAAGGAATACAGTCATTAGGGTGCAGAGGAACTATAAGGTAAAAGTCTTTCTGGGAAAGGATAAATGTGCTTGTCTAGGCAGTTTCCCATCAGGAGGAACTTGGGAGCTGGGCACAGCCCTCCCCTGTTGTTAACACTCAAGCGGTGTTGTGGTGCCCTGAAGGTGCACCAGGGAAGGACTCATCTCTCTGCTAGACCTTTTCCAGGGAAAGGATGCTCTGTGCAGAGCCCGTGAGCCAAGCAGCAGGCTGGGAACAGGACCAAAGGTGCGACTCCAGCAGAAACCACCCCAGTGCCTGGGAAGCTGGAGACAGAACAAACTCATCTCTCTCCAGAGAGCATTGACAAATGCAGAAGATTAACTTGGGCATTGAGCTCAACTCCATGGCTGGCTTGGTAGTCTGAAGAAATCTTTAGCCTGAGAGACTGAAGATGAGGCTAAGAAAGTGGAAATCTTAAGTTCTGTCAATGTGGTCACTCACATGTAAACTTGTCTACGTGAGAAAATCTCCTTTCATTTCTGTCAGCTGTAATAAAGTGCTTTAAAGTGTTTGTTCACACAAAATTAAAAATAGCAATTTATTTTTTGTTCAAGTGTTGGATAGATTCAACCTGCTCTTCCCCAGTTCAGAGGAGAATTTGTGCAAACAGGAGCCATACAGTCAGGAACCAGAGGCTATAGGTAGTCTTTTGCAATGTTAATTCACAGTTCAGTCGTGGAGTTGAAAGCATAACTGCAAGAAAAGTAACTTTTTCAGCAAGAGACCTGGGATAAAAAGCCCATTGACAATTCTAGGATTGGGTTCAAGCCGGCTGCAGTCACTACATTGCATCAAGCTAGCCCAAGGAGGGATGGAACTTACATTTCTCTGCAAACTCTTAGCCTAAGAAATACCTGTGTTTCTTCCTCCTAATGTCATTAAATTCTGTTTAGGATTTGTCAGAATTTGCTTGAAGGCTTGAATTTATGATGGGACGCTAACTCATCCAAGCACATGTTGTTTAACAATATACAAGAGTGTGGGAATCATACCTGCAGTATGAGCCCCCACAGCTCTTTCATTTTTCATTTCTGAAAATGTAGATACATGGCAAAGATTATCTTCTTTACAATATTTTATCCATCATATATAACATTATATAAACCTAGTTCTCTCGAGACTTAAAAAAAATAACCCCATTTATGATGGTTGCCCTTTTTTCTAATCTGTTCAGTTTTATGAACATTAGTTTGGTGGAAATCTTAATAGAGTTTGATTAAATATTAACAGTGTATTACCCTTACATGTGTTTTTTCCAGCTAAATGTACAATGACCCAAGGGCACAAGAATGTGAGTGTGCATATATGAGGGAGTAAAGATGTGCACAAAGCCATTGCCTCGAATGCAGGCATGGAATTAAGATTAAATAAACAAATAACTTCTGTCTATGGATGTGACATCCCCACACTGATGGGGTCTGACAAGCAGGGTTTGTCACACTGGGTATGGAGGTCTCCGGAGGAAAGGCTCGAGGGACTTTGCTGCAGGATGCACACAAGACGTGTAAGAGAGCACATCTCTCCTGCCACCCAGTGTCCTTGGAGCACCTGCAGCCACATGCAGAGCACCTGCTGGGAAAGTGCAGAAGAGTGTGGAAAGCTGCAGGGACTCAGGCAGAAGGCATGAAGTGGTGTAAGATGTATCAGAGCAGTCTCTCCTCACGGGTACTGTGTGTGCACCTGAAACTGAAAGGACACTGAAACCTCGGCACTGCCACCCTGTCCTTCTGTCCCTGCATTTCCAATGGGGAATGTGACTGACAAGCTCACCAGATGAGCAGCTTGAAGGTACATCGAACAACCTCAAAGCTAAGGGCTATTTTCCAGTTGTCCAACAGGACTGTCACATCCAGTGCACAAGCAAAGGGAATGGGTCAGAGTGTCCAGACAGTACTTCACATTACATTACAACCTCTGGATATTATTTGGATCCAGCAGCCTCTCCTATTTAACTCCTCCCCAGATCCAGCTCCGTGCTGCTTCTGAGTAGGAAGCGAATGTTACCGTAGCTTTAGAGGTGCCAGCCTTTCCAGGTCACATTAAAATCCTTGGCAGAGTGATGATTGCCCAAACCAAAAATTTAAATAAAGACATTATCTAATCTACAACATTCTTTTTGGCTTTAAAAGAAAAAAGCAGCTTCTTGTCTTATTTAAATTATATTAAAAGTTTCAGTAACATTTTAACATAATGTTTGACCAAAGATATCAACAAAATTTCATAAACTTCACAAAATTCTTAATAAAAGTTTTTTAAAAATTAGATACCTAATAAAAGTTATCTTTAAATATGTAACCAAGTATATGAACAAAATTTTAATGAAAAATAATTTCCTTGATTCAGGTAAATTGTTCTCCAAAATCTCAGTTCAGTGAGTCTTCTGCTGACTGTTACTGGGGCTTACACCTAGTCCATAGCTAGTTGCTAGTAGAGCAATGAACAATTTATTCTTCATTGACTGTTTACCTTGGTATTTGCAGAATGTGACAGAAAAGGATGTTTCCAACTGAATGCTGTAGGTTTGCCAGAAGTGTAGAAATAAGTTTTGCTAATAATTTTTTAATGATTATTACTGGCCTCATACTGTTCATGTTTCTTGCTGCAGATTCCACTACAATCCGATGTATAAGTCACGTATTCTGGATACGTGCACAGGCATATATATTCATGAGAATAAATAGAAGCAGACAGTAGGGAAAACAATGTGCTAAGCAATCTCCTGCCAGCAAAAAGGTGCAGTTATTTTTGCTAGGAGTGGCAAAATTTAATGTAAGAAAATAATCTTGAGATAGCTTTGCTGGAAAATACCCCAGCACAGAGGGGAAATGGGAGGTTAGAAACCCGTACGGAGGAGCAGGTTTGTGTTTTAATTTCTTTCCTTCAAGTCTGTGAATGTGTTTTGTGGATATCAAGTATTTCACTCACAGAATATAGAAGGTTTTAATGTTTTTTCCTTCCTCCTTCACGGTGTCACTCCAGCTGCCTGCCTGGGCAGCCATTGGAGATCTACCATCAGCTGATTCACCTTTGTGAGCTAGGCACAAAAAGTGTACCTAGATAGGACAGTGTAAGGACTGTGAGGCTGTAAGACTCATTTCATACATGGACAGATGGAAAGTTTTGTCTTGGATATCCCAGGAAAACACATGGGTTACGTGTATAAACATTAACTTTACTATTCTCTTTCAATGCATCTCAAATGTCAGTTAAACTAGAAACTGTTTTTCCAGCATCATCCACCTGACACGTTCAGGCTTATGGCTTCCAGGCACTGTTGTGTTTTTGCTTAATATGCTTTCAGATACAGCCCACAAGCCAGACACTTCTATCATACATGTTATGAATGGATGCTGCACCATTTGAAGGCAGAAATTAGGTCAGAGGAAAGCGGGAAAGGCTGTTGAATAAACTATGTCAGGAAATTATTTGGATAACAACACACTGAGGAGGGGTGATGTATACCAATATACGGAATCTGCCTTTAGCTTGAAATACTGTCATCTGAGACCTTCAGTCTGTATGTCAATTCAGTTTGAGCCATTAGCCATTTTTCCCCAGTCACCCTGTTCTGGAGGGAACATCTCTCTAGAGACAGCACTGGATGATACAGTCGTTATTTATCATCATGACACCCCTCCCGGGACTGTTAACAAATGGCTTCTGAAAATCTGTCAAGACCATCAGTATATTACAAAGATGGCAGAGATAGTCATTGTATAATAATTCTTCCACAAAAATGTAGTTTAAACAATGTGATATTGAAGCCTAATAGCCTATTCATCAGCAGAACACCAGAATAATCCTTAGACTCAATGACCCCGTCAATGTTTATGTCTTCTATCGTGGGCCTTCAGAGCTTAGTAACTAAAATGTGCGTTCATATATGTGTATACATGCACATAAACACACCTCGTCATGTGCGGGAGGTCAAAATCACAGTGCACTTTTATGCACCGAAGAGAAACAAACCTGATGGGTGAAGGCTGTCAGAACAGCAGTGCTGCTGGTACTACTAATGTCTAGTTCATAGGTTTTGATTTTTTTCTCGTAGACAAACCAATCACCAATCATTGGTCTCATATTGAAGTCTTTACCAAATTCAAATGTCTCTATTCCTGATTTAACCAATTTTAGGTCTCTAAAATCCTGGTTTTAGCTATACCTAGGAGATTCCACAGAATCTCCAGTGTTCTTTGTTACCCAGATCCCCCAGTCACAAACCACAACAGGGACTGAAGCTGCCTGTGGGACCTTGCTCCTACAGCAAAGTAAAATACATTACCTGATAACATCCTTATAGTTTGAGTTTCCATAGTATATTGTAATCAGCATAATGCTTCCTGGAAAACTCCTGATTTCTCTTCTGACTCAAAAAAAATACGTTTTTCTATGGATACCAAATTTCAGTCAGCACTCAGAGTTTAGTGCTAAGACTTAGGCATTTGAGTAGTAATTTGCAAACATCCACAGATCGTACAGTCTATAAAAAGAAAGATCAAGATATTAAAATTACAAAAGCCAAATGTGTCTCTGGAAAATTGCTTTGGACTTTGAGTGTTGTGCTGCATTAATAAAACAGCACTTCTTTCCTGATTGTTTTATATTACTTTTTAATAGAATTAGGTGTGCAAGGGATAAATCATACTTTAACCCCACCAGGAACGGGCAGTGTATCTTTCTATCCAACTACTTGGAATTCTACTAACATTATCTTAATTACACTTTACTTCTTGCTGCATTTGAATGACTGCTTTTCTTACACATGGCACATTTAATATTTCATTAGAAGGACATTTAATTTTTCATAATGACTTAAATTATTTGGTTTATATTTTTAATCCAATGAATAGGTTGACAAAGGAAAACACCAGTGTATTTGTAACAGGCAACGACAAAGAAACCTACTACATGATACTTCTTTCTATTAAAAAAAAAAAAAAGAAAAAAAATTGGAAATATTCTTTTCAATCTGAGAAAACAACGGCTAATCAATGCTGTAAAGTTGATTTTTATATCTAGTTACCATTCCTCCCTCTGATAACAGATAGTTTTGTTATGTAGAAGCTCATTTTCCTTTTGAGGATTTTTTTAGTTGGTTCATTGGCAGTGATCCTTTGAACAATTTAATTTCTCCAGGTTCAGCTGTTTCCTGTCACTATCTGCCAAATGGAGAAGTACAGAATCTAAATCTATTAAATAAGAAGTAATATTCCTGCCCAAGAGTAAGGCACAGAAGCCAGAAGTCCACTGAGATGCGTATTCATTCATCTTTGAAATGAATGGTTTCATTTTGGAAGGTACAACACCAATGCAAATCTCATTAGCTGTCCAAGGGATATTTAAAAACCCATCCACTTTATCAATATATCAAATATAGATTCAGCATTTCAGTGTAAAGTCCTAGCAGAAGTAACACATTTGTTCTCCTTGCCTGGTAATTTCTGTTGGGATACACACACACACACACGCACATATATATATACCCACACACATGGAGGTTTTTTGCGAGTGTGTATATATTACATGTATTACCTAAAATATATATTATATACAGTATATGAACATTATTTATACATTATATATTACACATTGTATGGTATTGTATATATAATATTCTATTGTATATAGAATTTATTTTTTAACATTTTGTTTTCCAACAGGATTCACCAACACACTTGTTAGACGATCATCAACTCCAAAGAAGTTATTTTGCCATTTAGGAGGATTTTGTTTATAAAAACTTAATGTTTCCATAACTGTGCACGTACTTATAGATCCAGATCTTTCCTAATTATGACTATGCTTTTCTAGTTACACAGGGCTTCAATATTTGTCATTTTTTATGCTTTTTTTCACAGGGACACTTGATGTTATTCAGTGAAAGTGCTCACTGTTCTCAAGCTAAAGGTGAAGCACTACGTGACTAGTGGTGATGAGCAGAAATAAAGATCTTCTGTGACTTTTATACCATCATCAATTGTAAAATCAGCTCTAAACTACTCTGATGACATCACTATTTAGCATTTGTGGAATATGAATGCATGTTTTTCAGAGCAGAATTTGTTTACTTGATCTAAAGGATAATCACAGAGGAAAACACAAAGTATTGTTTAACCTTCAAATTACAGACCTGAAACTATCCTTTTGTGAACAGTCTTATGCCAATGATAAAATTTATTACCATGAGCTTTCAGCATAGAATTCACAAACATGAGGGGAAAGCTGCAATTGCGATGGATCAGAAGCCCTCATGGGAAAGCGTACACGTGGCACAGGCACACAGGCACACAGGCTGAATCAACCATCATCTCATATACCTCTGTAATAAAGTAATTGCTCTTCTTGACACTTGAGATGAGATTTGGGTCAGATTCTGTGCAGCCCCAGCTTATGTCTCCTGACAGTTCCTTGCAGACATCTGTGCTTTGCACATCCACCGCTATCCATCAGCCTCTGGAATGGAGTGACCGCTCCTGCTGCAAAGCAGCAAAACTGTTTGCAGGATGCTCTCCCACAGGAACTCAAACCCCAGGAACCTGGGTACATTCGTTTGTAAATCTCCTCAGTAATTAACTCAAATGGTCAGGCTTGGGAAACGAAACCAACCAAAACCCCCCGCAGTGCTGCATTACAGCAATTCACCAGAGGTCACGGCCACAGGGTCTGGCAACGTGACCACATCTGCTGGAGTCTCACAAAAGCTGCCAACCTAGAGCCAAGCTTTCCTGAAGATATAATGGTGAAGAATCGGAGCCTGGGTTGCTGGATATAGTCAATCATACGAACATGGACTGTTGGTGCTGAACAATTATCCAGAAGTAGTAATGCATGAGATTCCACCCCACTTACGTTTCAGTTTCAGTATCACATCAGCAGCAGCGGGGAAAGACTGTCCAGAAAACTTTCCCAAAATAAAACAGGAATGCCAGGAATGTATTTAGTGAAGCTAATTTCCAGCACATTACATTGTCAGATCAAGGCTCTACTGATTACCCTGAAAGGCAATACTGCTAATATTTATTATTCAAATAACTCAGGAGACTAAGACAAGAAATAAAATGAAACAAAATGCTGTCCTCATCAAGCTAAAATCCCAGACCAGTTTGTCTGTTGCATGGTCACTGCAAATGTATTTTGCAACAGCAGAGATGTTCTTCAGTGCCTTAAAGATGTAAAAACTATGGAGGAACCTGTGACACACTAACAAACCTGATCACTGCATTTGTTGTTACACTAAACTTTTACACCCTTACAGTGAATTTTTCCTTCCTCAACTGTGAAGAGATAACTCATTCACCCCAGGCTATTTTTTGGACCAGATATCCATTTTTTACAAAATTAAGTGTCTACAGGAAATAGATGGCACTCCAGATACACTGGTACATGTAACTCTCAAATATGGTCTTGTTCATTTAATAGGAAAATTGCTTTTCATAATCTGATTTGCATTAATAATGATGATTCACATACAGATCTTGAAAATATTACATCCTGATCAGTCTCTCTGTAATGAACGAGTAAGAACATCCACATTTTCACAATAAGGCAGTTTGCTTTTTAAAGGTCACAATTCAAGAGCCTGGGAATGAATTCAGGAATTTCTTAGTTTTGAAGGCTGGGTCCAAGCCATTAAGCAATACGATATGACTGACTTTAAATAAATTACTAGATAAAAAATTCAAGTCTACTATGTGAGTGTGCTAAAAATGAAATGGATGCATGTCTGAGAAATAAGATCTTCCCAGGCATGCGTTAGAGACTGAATTTGGGATAGGTTTCTCAAAGCACTGTTAACAGCTCACTATCTAAGGATGGTCATGTGGTAAAACTCTGGAAGTCTAAGCAGGTACAGTTGTATTTCCTTCCCTAAGTAGCAGCAAAAAGTACATTTTGATGTTAGATATTAATTTTATGTACTTTAAATAACTGATGAAGACATCTTGCGAAGAACAGGATCAGACATTTGTACCAAGAAAGCACATTTGCACAATGAAAAAGAGATTATTTACATATTAGTACTCTCTAACACAATATGTATTTAAAGCCATCTCTCTGACACGTTAAGGGAAACATGCAGAGGGGTAAGGTCATGGAGCTGTCTCAGTAACAGCATATGTCACAGCCTGGGACAGAATCCATGGCTGTAGTTTTCAACCAAGATCATCTCTTAACACTGTTTTCCTAGTCCAGAGGCTGAACAGAGTACCTCACAGAGTACCTCTATGTCTAACGTGCATTTATCCAATTCTATCTACATTCATGCTAGTATAATGGTATCAATTGCTGTGCCAGTACCATCCTCTCCCATAGATTCATATGACTTTCAGAAGTCTAGATTTAGGAACAATTTAAACCGACTGAATTCAGAGGCAGCCAAGGGTCATGGTTTCAGTAGGATATAAAGTAGTGTTGATTTACAGGGAATTAAAATATTACTCTCTCTTAGAGTAATCTTGAAATTTGTAACTGTATAATTAAAACATTTTTCTTGGTAGAAAAGCATCTACAAAAACTTTTTTTCTGCCTGGGGTCTTTAATTCACCACTTCATCCTCTACGTGCTTGGCCCCTCGCCCCCATTCCAGAGCTGTGGACTCACCCCTTGCAATTCTGCATCGAGGAGTACTGGGAGAAGCAGCTGATGCCCTTGCAAGACCACTGTGCCATTTTTGAAAGTCTGTGGAAATCCAGCTCCACAGGCACAAAGAGGGGCTGTTTAAGATCTTTCACGAGATTAAATGTCTCAGCATCAACACTATGCTCTCCACTATTCACTTAACACATATTCAGACCTCTTACATTTTAAAACCTGAAATAGACCTCTGAGTGGGAGTATTTCACACATCCAGAATGAAAGTCATATACTGGATTTATTAGATTGGACGTCCATTTCATCTGAACAGTTCAACCAGGACAGCCCTGCTCTTTTCTGGGAGGTTATTTTTTGCTTCTGGCTGCACTTAAATACTGGGGTGGGGTGGGCACTGAAGGGCTGGGAAGCAGAAGCACACTTTTAACCCTCCTTCCTTCCTCAGAGAGCACTTTTCAGCTCCTCAAGCATCACCTGAAATACACCCATCTCACTAAGGAGGCTGATGCCACTGGCACATGCTGCAGGCTACGGACATCACTGATGGAGGGAAGGCAGCAGCACTCGATCACCTTGGCACATTAGTTCTCAATATTAAAAAAAACCCACAACCCATCCCCCCACAATAAAAACGAGGATGCCTCAGACTGCGCAATAAACTATATATATGTAGAGAGAGAGTTATATATATACAGTTATATAACTATATGTCTTTATATATAGTTATATATACAAATAAATTGTTAATAATAGTGGTGGGGCGTTGGTTGTTTGTTAGGGTTTTTAAGGGGGTGTCTTAGAAGCCAGGGGGCTTCTTTATGTTTTTTAAATCAAGGACCCTGCACACACCTTCCCCTGGGTTTAGCTGGTCTCATCAAGGTTACTAAGTAACCTTGAGTTGTATTCAGCTTTCCTACTGCTCTTTTGAGAAGAAAATTGAATCCCTCCCATGTTTGAGAAGCCCAGCTTTCAGTTTAAATAGGATTTTTCAAGTATTAGCATATCAAACAGTGTAGTTGACAGCATGCAACATGAGATTAGCACATTTTATTTTTTCTAAGTCTTAGCTTCCTTCTGTCCTACTATTTTGCATTTTTAGTGAGAGAAAGCCAAAGGCAGGCTTGGTAGCCATCTGCGGGAGCAAGGCACCGGGTATATTTACACAACAGCCTCATTTGTTTTCAGGACTCAGAGAGTGGCTTTGATCTGCTGGGTCCTCTGTGAACACTGCTAGCCCTCAGGAAGGCTACAAGGCAACAACACTTCAGCCCTGACCCCTGAAAATATTTACCAGTACTGAAGAGCTGGATCCCGGAATGCCACAGAGGATGTTAGAGATGTTAAAGAGGCCAGGGTCCTCTCCTGATCATAAATTATTCAAGGAACAGTCAGTCATGCTAGGTCACACAGTATGTGAAAAGGGACATGGAAATAGCAACTCTGCCCCATCTCTGGATTGGCAGCAAGCAAAAGGGGTTGTAGACGATATGAGTTCTAGAATCTATATTCTGCAGCAATATTTTGGGCTTTTAAGTCTTATTTTAACATTTTGTTGCATATTTGATGAGAAGTTCACAAATTTAATGTCAATGTGGAAAGCAAAATAGTTGCATTGATTGTCTCAACATGTTTAAACACACTGAATGTAAAATCTGGTCACAAGTTTATTGTGGGTATGGATCTCAATGCAGAGAGACACTAACATTCCACAAACATAAATGATTTGAGACAGACTTCATAATTAAGAAATAATATATATTAGTAGGTTATAAGCCTCCAAAACTCATGAAAAACATAGTAGGTCTTTGCCTGGTTTTTTAGATATTACCATCTATATAGGTAACCCTTATATCACTCCTCTGACTAGTACCAGAACAAGAGTCTTGTGGTATAGTTGTCATGAGAAAAGGCAGGCTGAGGCAAATTATATTCATTTCTCAACCTCAACTATATTGCTAGGGCTGCTAGAAGCATTACTTCCTAAAAACCTCTCAAGTATGACATACATCATCGCCTTCCAGGTATCCATAACTGCAGTCAGTGAAATGTTACATTACGGTGCTGCCAAAGCTCCTTAATCAAGTTCTACTTTTCCTGCATTAGGTGATTCACTGGTTCATGAAAAAGCAGCTCCATTATGGAGCAAGGTCAGCTCCACAGTGCCCATGACAGCTCATTAAACTGCGTGGCACCTGCTACCCATCCGCAGGAAACACACCTCAGCTCTGAGGCTTAAGGAGCAAGGATTCCTGAAGAAAAACAAAAAGAAAAAAAAAAAAATCACAACAGAAACGTAGCAGGATCTTTACCTCATCTGACATCAAGAGATTTCTAGCAAAATTAAATGTGTGATTTGATATTCCTAAAGTTGCCAGACAGACATAATCTTCACACTGGAAGGCAATTAGTGTCATTCATAATCCGTGTACCCAGAGTACTCTCGGATGCACATATCCCAAAACCACATCCCAAGTATGCACTCAATTACACAGATATACTGAAATCTGTATGAAATTTTGAGAAGTAAAAGGAAAGCAATGTACAGATATCCAGGGAAACCACAAAATCTTTCAGAAGTTTCTGTCAATTAGGTCTTTGAAACTAGTCCGACCTTTCAGTAGTTAGATCTCAAAATCGTCTGCTTTGGGTGTTCCAGAATAACAATTTCTGGGTCTTTAAATTTGTCCAAATTCATATTTGATTATCTATTCTCATCTGCCAGTGCATTTATTCACTTTTAATGTTCTTTATGCTCTCCAGACAGGCAAGGTGGTGTTTGAAATTTACCTGGGAAAATTTCACCTTTGTAGTCCCCTACCTGCTTTGAATGGGAAAAAAAACAACACAAGAGAGGAATCCAAATCATGTAGTTTGAAGTTTTTGGATCAAATAAAACTGGTTACGACTAAAGATACTTTTTTGTCTATCCATCTCCAGATCAGTAGAACAAGACAAAAGTAGATCCTCCCATCTCTTCAAGCTCTTATCTAAACAAGGGAAAGCAGTGCCTAAAGGTTGTTGTTCTCCCCTTTACAGTGTTCCATACAGGGCTTGGACAGTTGTAACATTGGTTATGACAACTCTGGGATGGAAAAACAATTGTATGAAAAAGAAAACAGCAAGCATGACTGTAGTTATTTTCCCATCTAAACTTAGTTTAAAAAAATCAGCCTTTCTAAAGAGATTCACAAGCTGAAACAAAAACCCTCTACACACAAAGACCCACATTCGTTATCCAAACCAGAAAACTGGTGTAGCACTCATGAACATACAAGAGGTTTCTCCAGACAAACATTAAAAATATCCCACTAAGTTGTTCCAAAACATCTGTGTAAGGCTACTTGTAACATTCAAATATTATGAATGTTCTTAATGTTCCAAAGCCATGTTCTTTGTTGTCCAGTTGTTAAAGATTAAGGTTTTTCAGCAATAATGGTTCCTTAAAGTAACTTTGCAGGTAGGGTATAACTGGGTCTGTCTGGGATGGAGTTACTTTTCCTCATAGCATCCCACGCATACAGCTCTGTGCTTTGGGTCTGTGGATAAAGCAGTGCTGACAACAGACCAATGTTTTGGCTAATGCTGAGTACGTTCACACAGCACCAGAGGTTTCCTTTTTCATTACCTCCTCCCCCTTTCTCCCTGCCCAAACCTGCAGGGCCTAGGCTGCGAGGGGTAAAGAAGCTGGGAGAGGACGCAGCCAGGACAGATGCTCCCCGATGACAAAAGAGCTATTCCATATGGGATCATGCCCAGCAATAAAAGCTCAGGGAAAAGAGAAAGGAAGGCTAATCAGGTCTTCCTGTTGTAAACACCTGCCTGCTGCTAGGAAATAAATTCCTTATCTTGTTTTGCTTGTGGCTTTGCTTCTCATATTAAAATGTCTTCATCCTGACCCAAGTTTTCTTGCTTTTGTCCCAGTCCTCTCCACCATCCTACTGGGAGGGAAAAGTGTATGAGCAATGGCGTGGGGGCTCACTTGGTGGCAGGGGCCGACCCACCACAACAGCCCGGGTTTGAACTCAGTTACTTCAGTAGTTCAGTCAGACAACACTAATTCATTCACATATGGTGTTTATCTTTCAGATACTCAAGTTTATTACAGACTTAACACAATAAAACATAGTATAAAAAAAAGTAGATTGCAAAGTCTTCACATCATGGAATGCCAATAGTTACAAAAATTGAAGTCATATCCTTGAAAATACATGAAAGCTAGTGGGAAAATATGGTGAGATAGAGGGAAAACTTGTGGGAGACAGGGAAGAAGGGGAGAAAAATATTAAGTCAGTTAAAAAAAAAAGATATACATGATCCAAGCTTTTTAAATAGAAAATTTAATATCATTCTTTGAGTCAAACAATCCTGTCTAGAAACATGTATTTGTAATGAAGTTAAGTCCAGATTTTGAACCTCTGAATAACAAGATCCCTTGCGCCCCAGTTAGCTTACATTAACATAGCTCCCGTGTCCTACAAGTCATTCCAAAATACTCTTTGACTTCTAGTGTTTATCATGCTTTACTGGATAGATTGTTTGCTACACAGTTACAAGAACATCTTAAGTTACAAAAATAGTTATCACTCATTAGTATTTCTATACATATCTCAAGCTATTATATGCACACTCTGTACAGTGGATGTTAACAGTAGTTAAATTTGCTTCCTTAAAACAAACAAAAGAACTAAATCACAGTCAGTCAGATCCAAAATACTCAGGCACCATAATACACATACATGTGTGGTACTAAACATCCCTGCCCATGCAAAGCAAAAGCAGTTTCAGTACCCAGGAAACATATGCATCCAAGTTGTAGGACCCTTTTGATGGCTGGTGGAAGAGGAGAGTATGAGGACCAGGACCTTAATCCCACTGAACAGTCTCCCACTAAACTGCAGGGCTCTCCACACCAAGTGTCAGACCCCATGCAGACTGCTGTTCCTGCCCAACAGGCCTGCCTACCTGTGGAAAAGCAGATTTACATAGTAAAAGCTGTAGGTAGCAGAACTACCCCAAAATACCCCTCTGGTAAAGATCAGAATTCCCGAGCTAAACATAAAATAGGAAGGTGACTTCTAAAACAGAACAAACACTGGGTGTTTGCCATGGCCAAATAATTGTTCCCAACATCTTTTGGCTGGGATCCATTCCTCCTTCCCCAGGCCAAAAGAAAAAAATTAGTCTTTTTGGCATGACCAGGGCCATCGCTAACAAATATTTTGCTGGTTGCAAGTAGTTCATTGCTGAAGTATACTGGTTGCACTTGCATTATTTATCCTTCCCTTTCAGCAGTGGAAAGCCTGGAAGCATTACAAGGGTTGTGGCATTTTGTTAGACAGGCAAGCAAAAAATTTAGTTCTTAGAGGTTCATTGCTAGTCTTTCTCATCTCTTAATTCTGCAAGCCCAGTTCAGCTGACATGAAGCTTCCTGCAGCTGCCCAACTCTGAAACAAGTCACCCATTTCAGAAGGTGCTGTCTGAGAACAGACAATGTCTTGCTATAGATTTGGGGGGTGGGAAGGAACACAAAACCACAACCACCACCCCTCAAAAAAAGGAGGAAAAAAAAAAAAAGGAAACCTTAAACGCTGAATAAGAAATAACACTATTTCTCTTTTAACATTTTCTGAATATAGGAATTTGTTTCATACTACTCCAAGCACCATCCTTTCCATCATGAGGGCACAACACTTCAGCCAGGTTAAAAGCCCTCATGGCTCAATCCAAGCACTTTAAGAGTTCGGTGTTTAAATGGTTCCCTTTACATACCACATGCTGAAAAGCCCAGGCATGTTTGCAACGTACTACTATGAAAAAATAGATTCACTTGCAGAACTTCAAGGATAATTTGAAGCAAAGTCAACTAAAGCATGTACTCAAATCTGCCAACTTCAGGCTGCAAAATAGAACTACAACATTAATATCAAGGTCATGCACACATCAGAAGTGCATTAAGAACTTCAAAGTTATACCACAGAGGAAAAAGATATTTATGGTTTGTCTTCACAAAAGATTAAGAATTAAGCAACCATCCCCCAAACATGAAGATGAGTCAAGAAATAATGAATGAGCTTTTACAGGCTTTTTCCTACACCAGGAATTCAAGAATGTCAGTATTTCATCTTTTAGCAAGAGTGCCTCCCTTTAAGTCTCTCCAAACAGATATTTGATGGTTAGATCTTGGATAGTTATTCATTCATTCTTTTATTTTTAAAGCAGTGTATTTGAAATGTACAACAATTTTGTTCTCCAATGGCCAAATAGTCAGCATTCTTATGCATTTAAGTGTTCCATACTTACTTAAAATTTTGAAATTTTACAGTTATTCTAAATGGAATACATTAAGCTGATTTTCAATAGTGCCACTACAGTGCAACATCTGGACTATATTTCTTACTGTTTTAAGAAATAACAGAGCTTCCATTTTAAAGTGCAACAGGTCTTGGTAAAGGAATTGCTAGAAAGCATTCAAGTGAAAAGAATTCTACTAGAAATAAACACACTGCAGAACCAGTATAAAGGTATTTGAAAGTATTTGAAGACTAGGGGAAGTTACAAGTGAAATATGAATCACTTCAGAAGACACACATAAGATAAACCAGGAAAAAAAGTGTAATTTTTCAAGCTGACTTTCTGGAGAGAATTGTACTTAGTGATTTACAACTGAACTGAAAGGCTTGCCTTTTTTATTTTAAAATCAAGACAAAATGAATGTGAAAAATGAAAGGTCTGTCACTTGGATCTATACTGATACCTTGTTTACAAAGTTATACAAGTTACTACTGAGTTCTCTTGCTCCCTTAGCATGTTTCCCAGCTCAGTCACATAAAGCAAGTCTAAGTTAAATATTCACACAGATGTTTACCTGCTTATCTGATGTTATATTAAAATTAGTAGATAAATTGAAATACTTGCCTTATTTGGTTAGTAATATGCGGACAGTTGTGCAAGGGCATACTAGCACTTGGAAACTTAAGCCTTTTATTCTCCCATTACTGACTTAATTTGAGAATTCAGAAGGATCTTTAACCCACAGTTTGTTTCTTAAGATGAGAACACTTCATCATTCAGTAAGTTTATCACAAACTGATGATGTTATAGATATCCTAGATGACAAAAACTGAGTTTTATCTTCCCCCTTCCGACACTTATTCCACTCAATTCCTTAATTTAAATCAGCAAATTCCAAGCACTTCATGAAAGGTTAAGAACCATAGATTTAAGTACTGATTTTGCTCAGCATGTCCACCAAAATTTCAGAAGTCAGTTTGAGTCTCAACATTGCATAAAGTGTAACTTGTCCCCTGCCATGCTTGTTCAAAAGCAGCATTCACTACTGTCACCAAATAATTTGATCATTGTGCCATTCCAGTTATTTTAGATTACCTTTCATCCTCGGAAGAAAAATTTGTTTTAAATCAATATAGCTATCTGCCTACAGCTGTTTTCTTCTTTTTCTATTTCAAAAAAACAAACACAAACAACAACCCCCAAAGAAAACAACACTCTAGTGTGTAAATATTTAAGTCTAGAAGAAAAGAGCCTGTGTCACTTGCTGGCAGACTTCAGTTCTGATATGATTTAAACCAGAATTCTCTCCCTACTCTCCATTATCAGCATCTCTTTCTACAACAGCTAACATGAGTTCACCTCTCTGCTTCTAGCCACTCTCCTGGTCTTTAGTTATCACCTGTATCTTTTCAGGCTATCTGACAAGCTCATGCATGCATTTCAGCAGCCACAGGACTGAACCTCATCTAACCTCTAGAAAGGTGAGTCAATTGTGAACTAGTTTCCCTCATGACTGTGAGCTGTAATAAAGAATGTTCACTTTTAAGGGCCCAAAATCAAGAACAATCTTCAGAATATGACCAGACAAAGTCATCTGAATTGACTACTCCAGTTACAGAAGCTCTCTAAAGGCAAAAGATGAAGTCTTCATCTTATCAACAACTATATGAAACTGACAGTTGAGGTTCCAAAAGTTTTCATAGACTGTCAGAGTAAGTGCTCATAGCAATTCAAATAGAGAAGGATGGGGGGTTTATTACGGTTACTTAATGTCCTTTAAATCAGTCTTACATCACCCACATTCTTTTCCCCAGCCACCCCCTTAGGTCCATCTAAGAGAGGCCAGTAAAGGAAAGAGTAATGTAGACATGTATCTTCACTGAAGTACTGGAGCATCAGAGATTGCTAGTGGCAAGTTACTCAGAAGCCTTTTTCCATAGTGTTTATTGCCAATTCAATTTGTGTAGCTTATTTCCAGGAGACAGGCAGCATAAAACCAGTAATATCTATTTTAAAAAATACATTATTCATTACAATGCAACAGTCTCAATAGTACGTTCTTACAGCTGCATCTTACCTAATTCAGAAACAAAACAATCCTGATCTAGCTAATTAAAAAGTTAACCCTTAGAACAGTCAGCCTTGAGGAGTCAAACAACTTTGGACCCAAAGTTTATAATCATCATGATTGACAATTACCCCAGAAATTCGCATGTGCAAACTGTGCTACAGAAACTATTTCATGCTATCAGTCAGTAATCTCATAATTACATCAGCATTTACTCCAACAGAAAGAATTGCTTCATCTTCTCTTATGTAACTTTGTTGTGACCTTTGAGTGCTCTGGAAGTACAGATAACTACTGCATTTGCTTACTGAGCCTGTGCAAGAAATAAACACAACCCAACATATGAACACTTAAAAGTCGCTTAGCTACATCATATATTAAAACAGTAAAAATCACAAAAATATACACCAAGCTCTCCAAACCCACGCTCAAAGTTTCCCACCTAGTTCCAACTGCACTATCTTGATTTTAATACCTGTTCTAAAAAGTTTACTAAAAAACAGACTGGTAAAGTCTTGTTCATTTTCTAGACTCTTGTATTTTTCCTTTGTCAGTAATTGTTGTGGGGGTTGTTTTTTGTTTAGTTTTAAACCCAGCTTTAAATCTAACAATGTGTATTCTCCTTATAACATCCCAGAGGTAGCAAGAGGGAATATAAATGAAAAGATGCCAGATTCTAGAAACTGCACATTCAACTATTGTGTCATCCAAAAGAGCTTTCCTGGCTTTCGTAGACTGCATGTCATCTCTAATCATGGATAGCAAATAAAGTGTAGAATCCCAAAATAAAGAACTATTGCAACTGGGTTACTAATAGAAGTTTCACACCCAGACACCTCAAAGTAATCTTGTTATTTAAGTAGTAATACTGCATTTTCAATACTCAAATATCAAGAACTGAAGTATAAACTTAAAATTTATGAGTATTATTTTTTTTAAATGCTCATTAGTGACACATTTCACCTAAACATAGACATACACACAGTTACTCTAAGTTGATGTACCACACTGTAAGGAAAAGTCCCAGTTCTGTTCAAGAATCTGATATTCCCCCTCTCCCTCCCACCACACAACTTGACAGAAGTGCTTACAGTAACAGAAAGCAAACAGAAGGGGAAAACACAACATTTAACAAGTGCACCTATTTACAATTTGCACCTTTCCCTCCTTGCATCTAAAGTGAACAGATTTCCATGTTTGCTATGCTGTACATTGCATGTACTCTCCACTCCATGTAGTACCAGTTCTATCCAAAGGATCTCTGCAAGCACCAACAGCAGTCATTCCACACCAACCAACAGGTGCTTTTACTGTGGAGGCTGAAGGACATTTAAATATTCTGACTGGCCCAGCTGGTAGGTCGTGTTTCCTCCACAGTCCACATACTGGTATCTCTCCTGGGATATCTGCTCAGGGTGGCCTAAGTACGAGGTTGTCACTGTCACTCTTAAAAAGACAGAAGAGAAGAGATTTTGAGTTTCCTATTCTAAAAACCACTGGGTTTATATTACTAGGGTTATTAAGGAAAAGGTTTTGGAACAAAATATATTTTAAATAAATTTAAGAACATTACTGATTTACCACTGTAGATTTTCTCCATAAAAGACATCTGGTTACTTTTTCTAAAGATGCTAAAGCTGAGGTTTACTTGTAATATCTACCACTACAAATAATATTTCTTGTTTGTGACAAGAAAGCAAATGACTAAACAAGCTACAAGCCATGCTATATCTAGTCTAAAGACACCCCCTGCTCCCTCACCAACAAAAGACCCCACCGTGCTGAAATTTACGCAATGTCACAAAAAGCAGTCTCTGACCGAGTACTAAAGCCGGTAACTCCTTCAAGATCAAAGATCTCAGCAAGTTTTCAACAGTGGCTGATACACAAAGTCATTTTAAAGTTTTTGAGACATCACAGCCCACCCAACTGCAGAGCAGATACAGTAACAATGACTCTGTTTAATCCAGTCTTTACACCACCAGAACCGGTCAAAAGACACAGTTCACTTTCTATAACTATAAAGCTACTACACTAAAAAGCAAGCTGACGTCATTTTATCTGTGATGCAAAGACTCCAGGTTTGAGTATTTGAGTATTATTTCAACGAGAATTATATGGCTTCTGAAGTTGTTTCCCACACACAGGAAGACGACCATACTTACTGCATCATCACTACTATGTTATGTACTTTGATAGATGGTAAAGTACAGAAGTCACTGCAAAAAAGAAGAACAATTGTTAGATTTACATCAAACTCTTCCAGGGTAATTATCTAAAAATCAAGACTTGTGGCTTCAACTGGAAATTCTGCTGTCTGTGTGTATAGAGACTCCACAGAGTTGCTAGCAATGGCAACAGAATCATTTGCCAGGGACTGTATGCTCACCTGGACCTACTTTTATATACATAGCCTTACTTTCACAGGTTCTGTCTTCACATGTGTTTGCTTTCGTGCAATGCTCGCCAACAGAAGTGTCCTGAGAAAGCGTTCACTCCGCCTTCCAGAAGCTAACCAAGGTTAACCCGAGCCACTGCATTTAACGCCTGTCAGTATCACTTTGTCACCTTTTTTTTGCACTCATCCACTTCTGTATTATGCAAAGTAACCTTTAACCAACATACAGAGATTCCAAAGTCAAGGTTATTGTTCTCTTGCAAGATAGATAACCTTTTCAGACTTGCATTTTCTGACAGACGCCTACATACCAGTCAAAAAGAGCACCATGTAAGCGCATACTTTTAATCCCTGCTTCTTAAATCAATGCTCTTGATCACACATTTATCAGCTCTAGAATGAAAAGCATGCGATCAGTGAAATAAGATTGCTTGGCAGCCACCTACAATATTTTCATGCCCTCTGCACCAACAAAAATAAGATAAAACCAGTGAGTGAACACAGCTCATCCATATTGTAAGAAAATACAGTATTATCATGACTTCTATGAAGGCTCTTTATTAAATTCATTTATTCCTCATGCATCCAAAAAGTAAGTAGATTCAGAAGATTCAGTGTTTACATAAAGCTAACTTACATACTTTTAAAAGGCGACAGAGGTTCACATTTTCTGTTGATTTGACGTTTGTGCCTCTCTTGCCATTTCATACCTATTTCATTTTATTTCAACACTTCAAAGCAATATGGTTTTCTCTCACCCCAAAGGGGCTGGCATCCACTACGACTGCACACAGACCTGAAGTCTCAATAGCTAACTCTTTCTGTTCAGTCTGCATTTCACTGTTAAGAGAACTAAAATTGCGGGTTTTGACAAAGATATAATGAGCTAACAGTCTGTTGGACAAATGAACTTTCAGAAGCTATGAATAAAACCACTCAAAGGGCAGTCTGTAAACACTGTTTACCATTGTATACACAAAGTGTGAAGAAAAGTCTCTAATTTGCATACCACTAAACACAAATTTCCTTCTGCTGCAGAGAAACTTTTGCAAAAGTTACTAGAGAACTTGTTAGGGGAACACACCTGCACTTTCACCCCCTAAAGCAGCAGTCCTAACTAGTGCCAAGGCCTAAAATACTGGAACAGAGATGCCATTTAAAGGGCTTATAGCCAGGTACAGCAAGCCGCTGTATGAAACTAATCAAACAATTGTGGTTTACCTGTCTCTCAGTACTATTAAACTTGAAGAAATTGCCCCAATGTCTTTTCAAACAGATTTCTGCCAACTTTGAAAAAAGTTGGTTTTAACGCCATTGCAACTTTTACTAAGATCCATGTGATATGTACAGGTGAGTACACTTACTACATGTAGCTCATTTCATCTTGTATGACTGTGGGCACCATATAATCAATCTAAAAAAAAAAACCACAATAAAAAAGCAATGAAAACACAAATAAGTAGATTTATATATGAAGATTAACATATGTTTAACTTTGAAAGCCTAAGCTACTTACCTGTTTCATATCCAGTGGACCAATGTTGGTGATGTTGTTTAACCGTGCTTTGCCAATAACTGTTTTTGAAAACTGAACTTGGGCTGTGATATTTGCCACTTCAACAGAGTAATAGTTGTTATTTGTTATATTCAGTGTGTTCTGAAAAAACAAACACAAAACAGTAACAGCTATCCATTCTGTGCATCTTGATGAGCAAGCATTTTGAATCTTGTGCATGATACCTGAAATCATGCAAGTAAATTTTCCTGCCTGCTAGGATTGCAGAGAGGTGTGGGGTCATGGACCATCACTTAACTCCTTTCTAAGTGTGTTTAGTGAATATATTGAGTAACACAAACTTCTGCAAAACTTTCCTGGTAACAACTGTCCACCGCAAATTCTGCGTTTCTTCCTATCCTCAATTATTCCTTCCAGGAAATTTAGCTAATCAAAGGACCTCTATCTCCCATTGCAGCTTTGCTTTATTTAAAATGAAGAACTAGACCAAAAGTCTTTAGGCAATCCCACATCAAGATCATTACGAAGAAATCAAGAACTAAGTGGGAAGAGCTCCTTTAAGTTTTAAGGTGGATAAGAAAGTATTTTTCCTCAACCCCAGTTTTGACAGATGCATAATACCAGGGCAGTAGCAAATAGCATTCCTACATATACACACTACATTTCAGACATATTCCAAAAGTAACACTGAGAACTCCAAAGCTACTGTTCCCTTGAAAACAGAAGACCCAGTGTCAGCCTGCAATTACACCTCTGTTAGCTACAGCTACAGCAACCAGCCACAGCAGGTCCAGTTACATTTTTCAAACCGGTCACCAATTCTATTTCTTAAGGCACCAACTAAGCTTTACAGCCAGACCACAGTTTGCATGTACATTGAACTCTCAAAGCAGTATCTCCTGTTGCATTTATGCATTACAAACACTCAAACCAAGTCAGACCTACCGTAATATTTAGATAGATTATCCGCCTATCCGGTTCGTAAGTGACATATACTGACTTCACACCAATGTACTCAACGTCAATCGAGCGAGGAAACAAGAAGAATACAGCCAGCCCAGAAAGGAGTAAACACACAGTTACAGAAGCAGTCACATAGAGCTTTCTGGAGAGAAAAGAGAGCACATTTCAGAGTCAAAAGCACATTAAACAACAGCGACATGCTATTTTCTTTTAAGTGATAAGGAGCAGAACTAGTCAATACAACTATAATGCAGCCTATTTCTAGCTTCCATTAGCTTCTAAAAGGGGAAAAAAACTATGCTGCACCTCACAGCTATGTCTTAAACAGCTGTTACTCTTGTAAATACATCAGAAATCACATTTCAAATAATGTGGTTATCTCAACATTTGTAACTTGCAGAGGAAAACAGAAAAGGTAAATATTTATGTGCTTTGAAACAAACCCACTTCCTCTTAACATTTATTTATAGCACAACTTCTGTTATTTTGTGGAAGTCTCGCAAAACACACGCAAGAACACAAAATAAAGCTCTTATGACAGAGAATCCCGACTTCCAGGGAAAGTGTTAGGACTTCAGCCAAGGAGCAGGAGATTCACAATTAAACTAATTCAAAGGGGTGTGTTTGTGTGGGTGTGGCTCTGTGTGTGTGTGCATAGGAGGGTGGGGTGGAGGTAGGGGTGTGAGAGATAATCAAAAAACCCTCCACAAATAAAAGGACTTACTTCAGCTCCAATTTTGTCAAAATTAGAACACTACAGTAATATGTTTCAAATCTGTAATACCATTACATCAGATATATTATCCAGAATAGTATTATGTGAAGCTATTGTATTTCTTTTTCCTGACACTCATTTCTGTTTACTGCAAAAATATCAAAACATTTAAGAAAAAAAACAAAGTAAAAACCAAAACATGTCAGAACAAGAAGCCCTGAGCATTGTAGTGAAACCTGTAAGTAGATCCTAGAAAAAAAAATTAAATATGCTGTCTCAGAAATTAATGATTTTTCTAGTTGCAAAAATCAAAATGTAACAAATTAATTTCAGGTGACTTATTTTGTAGTAGTGGCTCAAAGACACTACAGATTAACTCTAACAGTGAAGATATGTCTGCTTAGATCAATTAGGATGCTACAGAGATTGAGAAATACACCATTACTGTAAACACGTATGTGATTAGGTCATACAGTATTAGTTAGCTTTGCACTTAGCTAAGATGTGCTGTGACGGAAGTGTGCACACCTGTTAATAAATAACTCTCCAAGAGCTAGAGCTTAAGGCTGAGATTACCCACAAACACTTTTTTTCCAACACTGAATGCAAGAAAGCATTCCAGTGATTTTTGCTTGATTCTTCTTATTGCTAATTCCTTTGAATTGTTGAATTTTAACTAGAAGAGAATAATTAACTGCAGATTCAGGTATCACAAACAGCTATTGACTTACGTTCTTCTTGGCCTCAGTCTCTGATCACTGTATGGAATTAGTGCTACCAGCTGATTTTCCTGCCCTGGAAACAAAAACACCCGTTCAGAATTTAAACAAAGAATAAGCGTTGTTGAATCTCTTTTACACAAAGAATACCCATTATAACTTAGTGGCACCAAAGAATAAACACTAAAGATAAACATTTAAATAATCAAAGTGGACCCAGGTCGAATGCTACTGTAGCTGATGTCACTTTCTGAAATAGAGCATGGCTTACACAACATCAAGATGAAAAAACACCAAGTCTGCAAAGACCAAAACAGCAACAAATTCTGCCTCTGTGCTGCACACATGACTGGAGGCAGCACTGCCTCTTGGCACCACTTCCAGGAGAAAAAGGGATGTAGAACAGCTCTGAGCTCTCTATGCCAGACCATATGAACTCATGGGACAAAACATTCAGAAGCCTGGGCAGCAAGAACTGATCCAGAAGGCATTCTGCATGTACTCTTCTGAAAAGCAGAGGTCAGGTCTGGTTAGAAAAACCCCAACGAACAACAAGCCCAAACTGAAACAACCAAAGCCACTATGTATCAATACAGGTGGTATTGGCAACACAAGTTATACACTGCATTCTGGAAATCAGGAGTACATAAAACCATATTTATCATGGTGCTGCTCAGCTGCAGCACCCTGGAAATCAAAGTAAGTATCTACTGGAATTTCTCCATGCAAGTTACATCACTAGGTAGCATTTTTAAAGGGGGATATCTTAACAGCAAAAATAAAGAACACACGCACAGATGAGTTGTTGGAAATACATGTACTACATCTGCCTGTAGAGCTTTTGCTATTTGTTGTAGAACTGTATGAGAACAGAGGCCTCGAGACCAAGTCAGATCTGCAATTTTTAAGCCAAATGCAGAATTTGATCAAATCATCGCTTAGCTAATCAAGCACTTGGCAATGATTCCATGCTGAATCACTAAGCTAAGCAAAACATGCTAACCCAGCATATAGCAGCATGTAAAACATCGACCTTCTAAAAAGCCTCTACCAATTTAAAACACATTTGCATCTCTACTGCAATGAAGCACCTTTAACCTTTGAAGAAAACAGCATAGTCCTACTTTCATACTACATCATACTAAAAAACTAAAGCTGTCCAGGTAACAAAACATAATTTCATGGATTTATTATAGTTTAGCCATCATATCACATATTAATTGTAGTCTTACTATCATGCAGTCATTCTTAATTATTCCCTCAAATGACCTCCAAATGTGACTTTTTTTCTTGTCTAAAATACTAAGGAATAATTAGAAAGACAATCCTCTTAGTTCTAATAACTCATTTAAAGTTCTAACTTCAACCGCATTATTTCATTAGAATGTATGGACAACATGAATGTTTCAACAGTTACTGCAAAATCTTTAATAAAATAATTAACTTAGATTTATTTAAGGATTACAGCTAAGGATTCTACAGTGAAAAAACCAAGCTTTTGAACATACAAATCCTGCTATTTCTGCATTTCGAGTAAAACATGCTATTGATATTAACAAGTATTTCAAGTTAACAGAACAAACTTCTTTACCCCTTTTGGCTAAGGTAATTTTTAGTTTCACAGATTTTCCAGACGCCAAATTTGCTGAATTCAGAGGCATCCAAGAATACATTGTAGCAGAAAGTTTAACAGCTAAACCCCAAATCTTCTATGGTATTTGCAACCACTGAAATATTCTGCACTCCCTGATCCTTCTACAAAGGTGAGAAGCAAGTGTTTGTGAACTGTATCATAATCTAATCTCACTGAACCACATGTAGAAGGACAACGTGACACAGACATCACTCAAGTTTCCTGAGCGGAACGTCAAAATCAGTTCCAAGAGTTTTTACACCCAATAATCTATTTTGGATAAGAGGTCTGGCAAAAGCAGACCCAAACATGAAATCATCTCATCAGTTCTTCCCCAGTCAAAGGGAAAATCTCACAGCTGAAGCAAAAGGCTGTGCCTTGGCCCACTGCATTTGTCACTCTCTCCTTCTGCCCAGTTTCAGATATCCTGCAGTCTGCTTTCACAGGTCTCTTCATAAATATTTAGGTAGCTTATCATCTAGGACAGAAGTGTCACAAAGCAGCATGTTTCACCAAAAGGAAAAGCAAAGGATGAGGGCAAAGCAAGCAAAACAGTTAGGTATGAAGACTAATGCTGTGCAGCCTACTCCTTCCCGAGGCAGTCAAAGAACCTATATATTTTCAATTCCAAGCTGGAGTTATCCACCTAGCAAGCACCAGTGGGACAAAGGGAGGATAAAGGAAAACGAGGGGCACCGGCAGCAGCCGGTGGGCAAGGGCAAGAAAATTCAGTATAAATGACCAGGGAAGAGGTGTTGCAGTCCAGGTCTACTTTTCTGTCTCTGTGTTTGCAGCCACTTTTGCAGTTATATATTGATTAAAATAGTTTAAAATAGGTAGTTAAAAAAAGAAGCAATAAAATGTCATGAAACGAAAGGTTTTCTAATTCAACTTGCAAGAGCTATGGTTAAGTGTGGATTCAAAGCTGAGAAGCAAGAAACAGTTGCTTTATACAGAAAAGAGGAGATCCAACCTGTAACAGCCAAGGTGTAACAGCTGGCCCAATTTGTTACACTCATCTAGTGTAACAAAATGCTTAGTTTTAAAAAAAGATGAGAAAACTTCATCTTGACTTGCAGAGCTACTTGTCATGAATTATTACAACTGCATGTGGTTATGATGTAAATTTATAGGTTAAAAAAAGAAATAAAAAGAACAAAAAAGAAAACCTACCTCGTGGAATTCTTCCTGTTCCCTGGCAGGTTGGGCAGGTCACACTGTCTCTTCCTGTAAATTCCACATAGGGAAACTGCGATACATCTCCACATCTGCTGTCTTCGTTCTGCACTTCCGAGTGAACTAAACCATTCCTCACGTTATCAGACACTGAGCTTCCATCATAGCCATCTTCCTTGCATGTATGCATAGGCAGGTGAGAAAGTGATTTTCCCATGTCTAAAAAGAAGGTCAGAAGGAAGTTTTCAGGGAGAATGGTTCAAACATGGCTTGCATTTATTCCTCTGCACCAGGCAGCCGTTAGTCTGTGGCCACAGCTTGACAAGACTCAGTTCTCCTTTGTTCAGATCCCTTCAGATCTGCAACGCACTAAGGCCCTGTCAAGCTGGAGCCAACCCCAAGCTGTAAAGAACCTGAATTAACTGGGAGCTTTGTTCAGATTCTCTAACATGCACAGGTTGAAAGGGGGTCAATGAGAGGCTTCAAAATTAGAACAGTACAACTGCTGGCAAAAGTTGCAACAGCTTTTCAAAGGATTGTTACTGTACAGGCTTTAACACAACACACCAATCTTTGTATTAAAAAAAAAAATCAGGACTGGGCCATAGAAAGCAATTTTGACTAAATTCTACACACATGACAGACCCAATTTTAGTAATTTTTTTAGCTTGGACTTGTTTTGAGAACATAGGATTGGCTATTAGTTTCCAGGCTAGAAATACAGATCACCTGGTGTTTAAACTAATGAGTCCCTTTAATTCAAAAGAAGACTAATTAGTAGGGAAGTCAAGAGAAAAATGGAAGTTACTTTAACATAGTAGCTGCCAATATACAGCATTTATAAAGACTTATTAAAAAAAAAGTGTTACTCACAAAAGCGTTTTTTTTACCTACCCGTATTTTAATTTTTTCTCATTACTGTAGCTTTTCAGTCATGACACTTCGAAACACAGAACACTTGAAACTAAAGTCTGTAAAAAAGTGCTGCAATCAGAAACTTCCCCAGTTTGCAACATGTGGAAAACAAACTCCAAGTTTAAAAAAATGAACCTCTACAGCAATGCCAGTTAGCTGTCCAGCTTATCCACATAATCGATTTTAGTTACTTAACACACAGAGACAGCAGTCACTCAATTCATCAGTGTTTTGAGGAACTGCATGATTTAAAAAGAATATGCAAAACTTCATTGGGGTTTTGTTTCCATTAAGAGTCATTTTTAAAGTGGCAGCTAGCAATTATCATGCTGGTTCACTAAAAGGAAGCTCTAAGAGGAAGATTAAAAGAGTAAAATAAGAGTATTTTAAACCAACTACTCAAGACAGAATAGAAATATCTCAAATATGGTGATGGCAACGCAAACACAACATTAATTCATTATATTGCTATAAAGGCTAGGTGAAAGTGGGAGAAGGAAAGTAAGTCAACAGATGCCAACTAGTCCCAGTTACTGCTCCAGGATTATTTTTTTTCATTTATGTCATTAAACCCTTACAAGCGGGAAAACTATTTACCCTTCTGCTGCTACAGCACTTTTTAAACACTCTAAGTTTGGGAGCCATTCAATAATGGAAATTGTTAAACTGAAAATTAAAACTACTGAGCTATTGAAAAGTAAAAATCCTGAAAAAGCCACTGACGATGTTGACAATTACTCCACATGGGGTTTTTGTTTACTTTTCTCCTCGCAGCTGACGTACAGCCTTCAAGCTATGGAACTTGAGTCTTGCAGCTTAGGCAATAGCTGTCACAATTATAGATCTGAAAGCTTAGGGATCGTGCTGTTCTGCTACCACTACATCCAACTCAGCTGCTCTACTGACAGTAGGCTCAGGCTATGCCTACATTAACAACTGCATACAGACCAGGCAGCAACTCTGAAAAAGAAACAGTTACTGATGACCCAAAATCCACACTGTACATGTTTTTGTATGTTTATTCCATAACAACTCTTATGTAGACTTACAACACCCACTGACAACTGAAGTGCACCTTCTAGTTTTAACTTTTTCCAAAAGGAAAAGGTCCCACACTCCCTGATCACACTGTGACGTGAACCAAAGTTCACGCAAGCAGTCATCTTTGCAGCAGGCAAGGATGACTGGGAACTCCTTTCAAGGGCACATCCTTCACTTGAATTCAAGTATTAATGCAGGTGCATCCTTGAATGCCAACTGTACCTGAGCTTCATTAATTAGAATTTAATGGTGCCAGAGACCTGGGAGAAACGTCTCAGTTCCCAAATAGGAAAACACAGAACCACCTTCAAGCTAAATTTGATCCACCAACACGCTTTTCCCCCTAGCCAAACCTGAACCTTATTGCAGCTGACCACAAACCAAGAACACGTTGTTTTTTTACCCAGCACTTATAGGCCGAACAGTAGTAACTCTGAGAATATAACATCTCCACAGCTTCTGTACAATATAACATGTCACAGCTTCTATACTGTCACCAAAGTCAGAAACCCTACTTCCTGAACAGCTGTGCTTTGGTCCAGTCTCCCCTGCAACTGATGTTACATCCATTACAGCCCTTGGACTTATCTGGAGTTTCGGTGAATTCACAGTCTGTTAAAACGAGTTTGGTAAACTGAAAATGTTGTGAGAAGTGGCTTTTGTTTAAAACCACACCCTTCAACTTGCTACGAACTTCAGCACAATGGTACACGGACAAAACCCAAACAGTGTCACAAGACACACTGAACCACCACATCCCGAGCTACAGGCAAGACTGGGGGAAAAAACTTTTTGTTTATCAACTCAGTGAAACTTCATGGAGTCAAACTAAATTGTTATACTTCTCCAGCAAGTTAGGCTGGTGTTCTTATCCTTTATATGCAAACATATAAACTTGAGATTACAAACCTACTTCTTTTTCAATATAGCAAAAGATTCCGAATCGCAACCACCGTCTGCCCCATCAGCTGTGCCTTAACCGCGAACACCACCCGCTCCTGCAAAGCAGAGGAGGCAGGGTAAGGCAGTGACTTAGCAGCCACAGGCTTGTCCAGCTCGGGTGGGCACGACCAGTGCTGCCTTTC
>VZTA01003769.1:7134-91706 GCA_013398855.1 Mohoua ochrocephala
CGCGCCGCGCCGCCAGCGGTGCTGCCCCCCGCCGCACAGCTGGAATTTAAAGGGGCCGTGCTCTCCGGGCGCCGCTGCCCCCGCCGCCCAGGGCCGGCTGGGTGTGCCTTTGTAACCAAAAGTTTCCCGCGGGTGCGCTGAGATACGGGCATCCGCAGGGACGCGGGGATTGAGGGAGCGATGCGTTTGCTGTGCGTAGCCCTGGGCGTTATGAATTATTATAGGCGTAACAGCAGGATCCAAAGGCCTCAACAGAGCTCAGTTGCAATGAGCGCTGAACACAGACACGGATAAGAGGCAGCCCCGGCCTCTGAGAGCTTGTAATGTGAGCAGTGAGGGCAGACAAAAGGGAAAAAAGTGCATAAAATGCATGAGGAGGGGTTGAAAACTTCCTAACCAGCCCAGCCCTCCACAGCCCGGAGATCACAATTTTTAAATTGCAACTAAAAGGCTCAAAAAATACGACAGAGTTCTGACACAGATCGTCCTTCCTGTGCCCCTTATTCATAAACAGAAGCACTTCTCAAGCCTGCCTGTCCTGAGAAGTGAGCTTGGCCTGCAGGACGCCCTGGCAAGCCTGGAGGCTGGATCCAGTTGGAGCCCAACTGTGGAGAGAGCTGTGCTAACAGCTGCCACTCACAGGCACATGCAGACTTTGGCCTGAGTTGATGGACAGCTTAGCAGCCATTGCCACCACTTCACTCTGCCCTATCTGTCCTCACCTTCACCCCTCACACGCTGCTCTCCTTCGTCCCACTCCTGCGTGAGCCATTTCTCACCACGAGCCCTCTCTCTGCTCCAGCTGCATCAGGTCCTGCAGCTGATTCAGGATCTACCACCCAAAGGATGGGTTTTCATGCCTACAGAATATATTCCACAAGTTTCTGGTGATGGGGAATGAGGCTTCTAAGTTATTCCAGCTCTGAATAATGTCTGCCTGCAGAGAACAGGGAAGCCCCTTCTTTGCTCTGTTGTTGCAGTCTAACACTATGTGTGCTTCAGCTCCCAAGTAAGGGGAGAATTGGGGGAAAAAAAGTCTTCAGATGATTGCCTTAAAGAAAAGGAGCCACTTCTGGAGTAAAAATGTGAATTTATTCTTTCCAGAGGAAGAACACTTTATAAGTCATAGGTTTAGGGAAGATAGCTTGCAGTTAGCGATTCCCATGATACCTGTGGGTCTTCAAAAAACCTTCATCTTCCGGTCTATGAGCCAGCCAAGCCTTGCAGCTCTCTATTTTACACAAATATTCATCAGTGCTGGTCACCACAGCTGCAGCTGAAACTACCTCATGAAGAGAGGAAATTAGCTACTGGAGGCATGTTTGGATGCAGGAGCAAAAAAGTAAACAAAAGGAACAACAAACCTCTCCTACTGAGCTGTGTGGTATTTTCCCATTCTGATTAATGCCTGACATTTCAGCTAGCCATTTCTATTTAAGAAAGCAAGAGGCATAAAATATACAGCAGCTTGCAGCCTAGTGAGAGCTTAGTGTTAAGAAATAAGAAAGATTATTTAAAAGGGCTGACCAAAAGGCAGGAATTGTCCAGGAATCCAGTTTTCCAAATATCATCATAACTTGAAATATTCCTACCAAAATACCACCATAACTTGAAATATTCCTGGAAATAAATAAGGATAGATTTTGACCACAGTTTACACAATAAAACATAATGGGACATCTGAGGCTGGCTTTTCTTAGAGCTGTGAGACAAGAGAGAGGCCGAGTGTCTTAAAATTAGAATTACAAATACGTGAGTGTAGATCCCAGATGACCGACATCTTTCAGAAATGACAATCCCTGGAGTGGATAACCTGGAGGTTATTTCTTTCAGTGCATGAAAGGCACAGAGCAGTGAGTTATCTCAGCAGTCTCTGTGCTGCAAGACTTCTCCCTGAAAGGTTAATTGGGTTAGAGGTGCAATTTTTACCCAGCAGAGAGGTGCCAGCAGAGGCCTCTAATATAGATGCAGCTCGTATTGTCAGAACTATGGTTTTGTTAGCATGACGTTTTTCACCATGGTGTGGAGTAATTTCGTTTCACCAGTGCGAAGACCAGACGTGGTGGTCCAGCCACCTCTGCTCAGCCACTCTGTCAGTGCAATGTGCAGACCCCGGTACCAAAACAGACAGCAGCATGCACAAGGCTCCCACCTCTGTGACTGCTGGGGTTTTTGGTAAAAGATTTTGCAAATGAATAGAATATTTTTCTATTTCTTAGACTCAACCATTTAATCTTATGCCTCAAGCAGTTTTAGGAGCCTGTGTCTGACAACAAAACAGTAACCAGTCCTCTAGTCCTGTAGGAGGTGATATTCCAGAGCAGAGAAATATCTTGAAAGTTTACTTATTAGCAAGAATTATCTGCAATGGCTTTTGTAGTTTTATAGAAAAAATATCTAAATAATTGTCTATTTTCCCTTTGTTGCAAAACATTTGACTAACAAAGCATGGTGAAGAATAAAAAGGTGATTCTCAGACAGCTTTAGAATAAACTGCATAGCTATACCTTTAATATATGAAGCTTCAACACGTGTTACTTTGTAGTTTTCTTCTACATGACATACAAACAAGTATGTTGATGTTATTGACATGAGATTAAATGTAAACCTATTTCAGGATATACAGTAATTTGAAAGTGCATTTAAATACAATCAATTATCTCAGCTGACATATGTTTATGTAAGTGAATGACCAAGCGATGACAAACGTACAAAGGCAAACTAATGTATTACCTCCGTGGACTTTCAGTCCTTTTAAAATGACATCACCATATGACATGTGACCTCATTACAAAGACTAAAGGAGTCTCCTATCAACCATAAAGATTTAAACGGCGCTAGTCAAATACATTAGCACCTTTTGTCTGCTAAATCCCCATCTCAGACAAAAAACCTGTTTATATGACTCTGGTGTCAAGTGACAGCAGAAGAGTGTGCTTCTCCATCCCCAAAGGATGCTGTATTAAAGCAAAAGTTTCTTGCTACAGCAATATTAAAATGTTTTAAAACCTCAAATACTAAAGTTTGTTTCAAAATCTTAATTTAGTTATTCCGAATATTCGCGGTATTTTCTGCTATAAAATAAAATGCAAAACCTTTTTAAGTCAGCATGAAAAGCATGGTAATCTTGAATCACGCATCATATATTGGCATGTCCAAATGCAAAATTACAATTGAACCTTTAATATCTGAAAAAGTTTTTAGATGAGAATAACCCGGTAAAACTCAGCCATTTCACGTCTTGCAGGTGAACCTTTAGGGGAGGTCTGTGTCTTCTTTCTGCAAAGATACTCAGGCACCTGGACAGGACAAGTAAGTGACATTTGCAGAACTCCTTCCAGATCTACAAATGCCAGAAGTCCATTTGCACCTCTGCACTTTAATTTTACATTCCTCCAGATACCTGCTGTGGCTGCTTGTAAGACCCTTCCCTGCCTGCCTACCTTCCCTCAGGCACTGTGACAGCACTTCCTCCTTCCACTGTCAGCTGAAAGGTTTCCTCACATCTTCCAGTTTATCACCCTGCTGAGCCTAGTGTGAGTCTGTGTTCCTGATGCCCTGGTCCCTCCCTGCCTCAGCAGGAGAAAGACAGCACTGGTGGCAGATACAGAGTTGGTGGGACAGCAGGTGCTGGTTGTGCAGAGGGCCACTGAACTCCAAAGCCACCAGCCTAAGCTCCAGGCCACAGCCTCACTGGATAACGTGTACAGCAGGAGGAGAAAGCCTGGTTGAAACTCCACGTGTACTCCAAAACCATGGGCACAACGTGTTTAGGGGAGGTAACACCCTGAAAGCACTTCAGGGAAAAGTCCAAACTCAAGAAAAACATAAGGAAAGGGAAAAGGGAAAGGGAAAGGGAAAGGGAAAGGGAAAGGGAAAGGAAAGGAAAGGAAAGGAAAGGAAAGGAAAGGAAAGGAAAGGAAAAAAGAAAGAGTCTATCAAGAATAGAAAATTCCAGTCTCCATCGGGAGAATGACTGGATAAGACATTTCAGATCATCTGTTTGTTGTTAGGATTGCCTTGCCCCTTCTTTGTTTAAGTGCAGCCACCTGGTAAGCACCATCCTTCTTCCAGGTTTTGACAGTCTCCTTTCTGCATCATTGGCCCTTTTAGGTGATTTTCTGCATTTTTTTTCTATAAATGCCTAAGTGGACCTTATTATAAAGTTTTCTGAAACATTGTTGATATTACAGTTGTCACAGATTAGGGGCTGTATTTTCCAGCTGAAAGTATGTTCTATTTTAAAGTGTGATACTGCAGTCGCCATCCACTCACTGGCATCTCCGCGTTATCTACAAGGACACACACGAACCTGAGACTAAAGCACTCCTGCTTTCAGGTGGCAGGGACATCTCATGGGAGGCAATGTGACCTGAAAAATGACTTCCACTCTGTTGTTGTAACACCCGGCATGGGCAAGTTCACAGGAATGTGTATTGTGGAAGGGAAATAGGAGAGAGAGATTGTGTTTTGCCTTGGGGAAAAAAAAATAGCTGCAGTAGTTTCCAGATTTCTGTTAACATATTGATACAGCTTCTGTATTCTGGAGAACTCCTGGCTATATTGTGATGTCTTATCACCTTCTCCTCTCCAAGATGTCGGCAAGGCCCATAGCTTTTTCCTTAAGGTTCAAGGAATAATCCCCAGAAGGCTGTAATCGTCACTGAAAGCAGATCATGTATACTGATCTCCTGTTTAGGTGTACACAAACACATGCGCACATACAGCCATCGGAAAAGAAAAATACAAAGTCAAGCATTCCAGAATTAGGAAATTACACAATCTAAATTGTCTGCCAAACTTAATTTGCCACTTATGTCTAGTCATACTCTTAAATGAGTTCATATAAGATTTGGTGTACCTGTTGGATGATGTTCACTTGATGAGCATCTTCTCAATTAGATGTTTTATCCTAATTACTCACTATATAGTCTTGTAATGTCTTTATCATGCCCTGTAGGCACACTTTTTGCATATCTATGTCCCTTAGTAGTGTAGGCAGTAAAACTTTATCATTAATTAGCACGTGGGGAGTTACTGAGAACAAAGGAGATGAAGGTTCCCTCCTCAATTTCCAGCACTGACACCACCTTGGAGCAGAGGCACAACGAAAGCCTGACCTTGCACTTGGATCTCTGCATAGCTGGGATCGTTGTGCCCTGCTGGGGAAGGCAGGACCTGGCTGCCTGCGAAGGTGTGAGGTGCACGGGAGAGCACAGCGACGCGCTCAGGAAACAGAACCGCTGAAATGAAAGGCATCCCTGCAGCATCTGGGCAAACGTGGATTTCCAAGGTCTAATATCATGAGCAAGTTTTGAAATGGGTTTTCTCAGTGAAGAGGGAGTCTCCAGCACCCTTTCTTGTGGCTCTTAATGGAGAGGGCACTGCATAGAGCAGCTGGGGTTTCCAAAATGGCCCAAAGTGAAGATGTTTCTATAGAATGGTGAAGGACACATCTATGATTAATTCACTACTAATTTTCAAATACCTGCTCTAAAGCTGGAGTTATTCAAAGAAGAGAGCATGTAATTAATACTGGTAAAGGAGCACCAGTTTTTCAAAGTCTCATTTTCACAAGTAGCTGAATTTTTCAACAATTTTGGTTTTTATCACACAATGACTGCAAAGCAATCTATATGGTCAGAAATGGACAATATATTAGAAGTCTCTAAAAACAGCCTATTCGGAGAAAAAAGTGTTTTAAACATCTATTTCCTCTTGTATTAACAATTGCAATATGACTCTGAAGAACAGACAAGCTCTGCAGTCCCCCGAACCAAACTCATGACTTCTTTAACAGCATGCTCAATTTTTTCTATACTTCAAGCTTTTCTAGAAGTTTCACTTTCCTAATTCTGCTGTTTCTATTAGCCCCAGACCCTGTATGTTTTATACCAGCTGCATTCAACAGAAGGGATACCCAACTGGGGATACAAATTGCCTGCTGAATGGCCCTCTCTGACTCCATGCTGTTACTTTTGACCTCAGATGGCACAGAAAATGCTCTCCAGTTGACTTGCTTCCAAATGCTAGAAAAACCAAAACCCTAAACTTCTAAACATAAAAGAGAAGGAAAGCTAAATTATTTGAGTTAAAAAAAACACTGCAAAACAGTTATGTCACAAATATAGCAATAAAAAGGTGTTATAAAAGATGTGCCTCCTGATACACAGAGTAAAGGTACCCTGAATAATGATTTTGCATTGTTTACAGAAGAGCTGATATACATTAGAAATTATTTTCCATAGCTTTCTTACTGAAAAATGAGTTTTCATAGGCAAACAGAAATTTTTCCTATAACTGGATATCTGCCTGGCAGACATAAATATATTTCTGTCAAATCCACCATTCTGCCATGGATATCAGAAAACATCTTGGGGAGACATGGACGTGGTTTTACTTCCTTTATTAATCTTTCAGTTCTTTGGTTCTCACATTACCTAGATCTCTTCTGATTTTCTGTATTTTAACTCAGAAGCTCTTGCCAGAATATTCTTCCCATTTTGTTTGTAGTTGCAATGCAAGAGCCCTGCAATTCCTGCTTTAATTTGGGACAGAACTTATTTCGTCCTGGAAGTGAAGACAAATGGCAGTCATCACCTTCCTCATTTCTCCTGAAGTAATGCCTCAGTTTTCTGTCTAGGTTAGCTGGCTAAATTATTTCCTTTCTAAATAGTCAAGTTCAGCTGCATAGGGAAGATTGTGATCTTTAGTGCTTAGTATAAGCAAGCACTGAGAGGAGGGATGTACTGAGAAGAGTATTTTCTGCAAGATACATATAATAGCCTTTCTGCTCCGTGTGCTCCTGCCGCAGCCTCAGCCGTAGCTGTAGGTCCAGATTTAGGTAAGGATTTAAAAAATGTTGTGCATCACTTAGGGTCAATTAGGCTAGCAATGACCAGGGGTTTAGAAATCGCATCCTGTGGAAGAGGGTTTTTTCTCAAAAGCCTGTAAGAAGTACAGGGTCATACAGACCAGTAACCTGATCTTTCCCTTACATCAAAATGGCTCCTAGCTAAATTTCTGGGGCTCTGTATGCTAAAACAAGAGAGGTTTGTCAAAGTGAAGCTAATAGTCAGTGGCGAAATTCCTTACCCCAGCAAAACAATTGAAATGTAAAGTGCAAATTAAGGACCAGAAAGAAGAGAAAGAAAATAAGATGCAAAAAGATCCTAACAGAGGCTCCTGACTTTGTCACATCAACAGCTGGAGTTAAAAGGTTAGCAGAGGTTGAGCTGACTGTTAATGTTTCCTCATCATTTCATTTATGAGAAAGAAGAAGGAAAGAAGGTTTCCCTCCCTGTTATCAGGTTAAGTTATTCTGCTTGAGTGGAACAACTTAATACTCCAAATATACGAACTCCAAAGAGGATCACACCAGAATGTTTGTCTCAGACTGTAATTGGAGTAGATCCATTTGTTTGTGCAATTGCCACCACGGTAAAATCTGTGCTTCTCTATTTGCGCAACTGCAATTATTTTCCTAGGAATGAACCATCTGAATTTTAATATCCCATATATTCAGTGCAACACAGCATATTACAATATCTTGACCTTTTCAGTGTTCCATAAATTGATTGTCTGGTTGTTCCAGTCCTCCCGCGTTTACAGCCCTGGAAACCTGAGAAGAAGAGGTAACATGGCTATCTCTGAGCCATGTCTTGTATATTTATCAGCATTTTCGGAATCACACTGCTGGTCTCTTGAAGGCTTGACAGAAGTTACATACTGTGTGCCTGAGGTGCAGTAGCATATAAAATCATGCCAGAAAAGGCAGGGATAAGTGCTACAGGCAGGCTCACAAGGTCCACCGCAGGTGGTCCTGTTGAAGGTCACATTGGTTGACCAGCATTGTTATCAAACTGCGGTCTCTCCAGTGAGTTATTCTGACAGCCAAATAAACCTCCAGCTAAATAAATGTGATGTGGAACCTTCAACCAACCAAATGTAACTGTTTAATTAATGGGCTTTTCCTAAGTAAATTAAAAAGCAGAGGGAAAAGGCTTCTGGTCTTTTAAGGATGAATAAAGCAGAAAATGTAATACCAGATCTAAACATGAAAGGGAGAGAATCCTCTTAAAGCTGAGGGTGCAGTGGTAATGTAAAGCAAGAAAATGATCGTTCATTTCCAGACATCACCTCAAACTGATGGACTAGTGAAAAGAAGATACAAATTGTAATAAACTGCAAATGTTGGAGGAAGATGCAGAGAAAGAACAATTGCCACTTTTTCATTGCTTGTCCTCCTTTCAAAGAAGGGAGAGGGAAAATTCACATTTGGTAGTGTTCATTACAGCTATCACTCCCTCAAAAAAAAAAACAAACACCAAACCAAAAACAACTAAAAACATAGAACGAAACAGAAATGCTCTGAGGTGGCTCAAATTCTTCCTCTGAGACTAAATGTAGAAATTTTTACTGAAGATGCTTTTTCACTTCCAGATGTGCCTTCAGGTCCCACGTGTGCCTTGAGGTAAATTCCTCTGCCCAGTGAGTGTGGAGCTGAAGAGTCCATTACTGCTTTAGTAGCTTCCTACAAGCATAGTTCAAACCATCTCATCTGCCCCTTCAAGCAGCAGCAGAAAGAGCTGTTTTGTCTCTAGCACTGAACAGAAGAGGACAAGCATGTGGTTACCTGCACTGCTGAGGTGTGGTGGAGCGGGTGGGCATGTCCTGCAGCTCAGCTCTGTTACACTGACCACTACCACGACACTGCTTCTGACAAATCTCTGTATCAGCTGTGGCCAAACTTCTCTGCGTTCAGATGCGTGTCACCATTTGAAGTCACATCCAGTTTGGGATGTCGGGAGTGCTGTGAGACCATGAGACAAACCATGTAAGAGAGCCTGAAACACAAAGAAGACTTCAGTTCCTTTCTTCTCTGCATCCCATGGAGAACAGTGCTGTCTATCCAGTCTCCTGCTGAAAGCAGTATCAAAATGAAAAGTAATCATATTAAGGCGAATCCAGACAAAACAGAGCAGTTGCTTATGGGAAGAGGAAAGCATGTTTAAGAATTTTCTCCTTATTTCAAAAGCATAAATCTTAAGATTGTTAAAATAAGTCTCACTCTCAGGTTTTTGGACCTATTGGTTTTGGATTCCCATTTACCGATCAAATGTGATGAGTAAAGCTCACATTTCTCTCTTCAATTAATAAGAGCATTTTGGACAAGCCATGAAGAACTAAATCTGGTCACTGCTATATTGATGTTACTTCCTGCAGATCTGCTGCTGAAACTGGAGCTCCTGGAATGCTGACCAGCACAAAATGTACCAGCCTTTTACCTAGCAATAAAGACCATCCTATGCTGATCATTAGTAACAGTAATCTGCACTTTTTCCTTCTTCTTTATTCAATATAGAACCTAAATCAAGGCCTCTCTTCTGGTAATCAAAGGTTTCACTGTCACTGGATTATACTATGACTACCTATGTCCCTATTATACATAGGATTACCTATGGATATGTTACCAGTGCTACCATTTGTGCCTTAACAGAGACTGGACATCATGCCATTACCTTTCCAACATAATAGGAGAAGCATCATGGTCAGGAGGCAAACAAGCATTTATTGCCTACATCATCCATGGAAGAAAAAACCTGGGACATCTGTGGTGGTATAATTTGACCGACAACCAAAAAGCCTGCAGTAACGTCACGCAGGGGAGCAGAGGCAGGCATCTTCCAGCAAACATAATCACAGTAGGCCAGAAAGAATGGAAACCTATACCAAGAGAGTTATCCTCTATAATGATGGAGGTAAATGCTTACATGGGTATATATCTCCAAATTATCTGTTTTATCACCAGTGAAAAATTAATATCTGGAGGCTAAGCTGTAAGATTTTTTGGAGTGGGATGAAATAACAGTGAAGTGTATTATTGTGATGTGTTATTTATTTACACAATTCATTAAACTGCAGCTTACATGGGGGATCTGAAGTAGACATATTGTAAGTAGGAAACTTTGCCTTGCAAAGCTTGCTATCCAAATGAGTTGTACAGGAGTCAAGGAGAGGCACAAAGTGTAGGAACATACCCATGCCCACATGACAGATGGGTGCCAGAGCCAGAAAACAGACAATGAATTCACAGTGCTTGCATCTTACACTTGGCAGACAGGCTGTGCAATTTATGGTTCTTAAAAGGGACATAATGAAATATTCCTCTTGATGTCCAAACACCCTAACACATAAAAACAGGACAGTACGACTGAAAAAAAAAAAAGGCCTGTGTATCTGAAAACTTGTTCAGAGACCTTTTCATAAATACAAAAATGTTTTGGTTGTCAGTTTGAGGTGTGAGCCATTGTATACGTCTAACTATAGCCTCTCCAAAGTCACATACAACATAAATGCCTCACTGGCTGATTTTAAGCCAGGTCAGAAAGACAAGGCCAAAGGAGAAGGATATTTCTTTCTTTGGTATCCACTGTATCTTATTTTACTTCCCTTGTCAAGGTTTGTCATTGATTTCTGAGAGAGATTTGGCCAGAAATAGTTTGAGAGGATGATGCTTATGAATTTGTGCATATTTTATTGCTAGGATATACTGCCAATACATGACACACTTCCAGATCTTTCAAATAGTATGTGCTCAACACACAGTGAGAAGCGTTTTACTCATAAAACTTAGTTAAAAGGAAGTGTACAGTTTTCTTTCTGGAAAATAAGAATGAGTCATCCATGCACGCATTGATTTCCAGATCCAAGAGTCTGCAGTCTAGACTTATGGTTTTCATTTTTCTGAACACCTAATCAGTCTCTACGTAGGCTGTTACATCCTGATGTCAATAGGAGGTTCATGAGGATATAAAAAACAGAGCAGGAGGTACCAGAGTTTTTTTCCAGATGAGAAGGAGCAATAGTTTTCCAGAGTGGCTCCTAAAAAAAACCCAAAACTGTGATCTTTAACTTGAGGGATCCCTTAGTCCTCTCTGTGCCTCATTCACAGAGAAATGACTGCCTATCTCTGTTAAAGTCTGCATAAATTCATTTCTGCCTCCTCAGGGTAAGCAGGCTTTTAAAACTCTGGTTGTACTCTCAAGTAACAATTCAATTTGGCTCTGAGCTCTGCAAGACCACCAAAGGACTGGGAGATGATTTGCCTAAGAGAGGAGCTGTGCATGCTGACAGGTGGAATAAGGGACTTAGGAAACGAGAAAGTGGTGATGATACATGGCATAGAGTTATACAAAGGGGCCTCAGAGAAGAGGTTTCTCTTCCCTGACTCCATGTCCTCAGAGTGGAGTCCATGATTTCCCTCACTGCAAGGGTGGAGGATCAAAAAAGCCATCAGAATATATATACATACACAGACAGAGAGCAAAGAGCAATCATTCCTCCATTGAGTATGTCCTGGGTTATGTTTCTATTTCCCAGTCACTTCCTGGGATGCCGACAACTCAATGATTTTAAGAGTGAGTGCAGACCAAGGTGTGCATTGGACCCTACTCTCCCAGATAGGAAGGGGGCAGAGGAGAGCCTTCTGCTTCTTGTGTAGATCTCAGGCGAAACAGCTTCTCCCTATTCCTCCCTGAAGCAGAAGAGGAAATAAGGCATTTTCCAGTAGAAAAACAGGAGAGAAATGTGGATTAAGCAGCAGCTTCCCCAGTAGTCAGTGCAGCAGACAGTGCATCGCTTTTCCAAAAATTTGCTGGTGTGAGTCACTGTCAGAGACAGCAATACACGAGAGCAGGCTGTGGAGAGCATCCTATGCTGGTCCCCCATCCTGCCACCCCCAGCATTCCCAGTGATCTCCTCCTGACAGTGTCAGACAGGGATCAGAAATCAGGCTTTTAAAGGAGAATGCTCTGTGGCCCTAAAGCTGCAGCCGTGTCTTTTCAAAACGGATGAAGAAGTCCCTAACCAGCAGGAATGGTGCTTGGGTTCCCATGTTCCTCCAGCAAGAAATTATTGTAGCAGAAAACAAACAGGTCTTGATGGATGCAGCTAATCAAAAGAAGAAGAAGAATCTTCAACTTCTGAGTAAAAACCACACATGGACACTGTGATAGTTACAGCACGGTCACACTGCCCAGGTGTGAGAGAGACCTGTGGTGTCCCAAATTTGAGTAAAGTAGCAGTGTTTTCCAAAAAGCAATGTACTTTCCATCCATATCCAAACTAAAGCTGTCAATGCACCTGCCATCAAAGCAGTCAGTCACTTACATGGGGCTGCAAGTGCAAAACATCGCTTGATCTGCTCAAGTCCTCCACCTTTCTTCTGTGGCATTTAAATCCTGAGAAGATATAAATAACCTATCTTTATCAATTCAGTTGATATTTAGCTTCGAGCAGCATATTAATTCATAGTATGGAGCAAAGGCAGCAACAAAAGAAGAAACTGCAAGCAGTAGAAATGGAAATAATATGCAGGAAAAGAAAGGCAGGTCGTGAAGCAGGTGAGAGCAGCTATCCCGCTGCTTCCCAAAGCCCATGAAGATCTGCTCTGGGTGGGCAATCAAGCTCTCCGGTCTTTGGCACATCTCCATTCTTCCGTGCTTCAGGTGCTCTGAACTTCTCAAGTCCTCCTGCCAAGGCAGAAATAGGCTGTAATAAGTACTTAAGCAAAAATCCTCTCAATCCCCAAACATTAGTGAATTACTATCCAAAATAAAAAGGCGGCGTTTAACCCCCAGCTTGCTTGCTGACAGTGCCTTCAGTGTGCCGAGTCTCACAGAGCAAGGTGTGCCCGGGAGGGATTCACTGGGAGCTTCAGCAATGACACGAGGTTCCAATGTTGGCAAGGGCAGTCAATCTTCCCTTTGTGCTCTGTAAAGCACGGCCAGCGGGCAGCGATTTAATCGCCTGAGTCGCCCCTGGTGAAAAGTGCACTTGTTTGCTCTTCCTTTTTGTCCTTCAAGGTCTTCCAAGCCAGAAGCAAGGCAGAAGCTCCCAGAAAGCTTGAGGTAAGTAGCAGTGTGCTTCCAGGGATTCTGACCTTGCTGTGACACACATAGGAAGCAAAATAAGCGCTGCAAAATGGGACTTCTCTGCACTTTCCATGCTGATCAGAATATTCGAAAATAACTGGAAAGCTTGCTCTGTCAGGACCATGCAGGGCTTATGCATTTCTTCCCATGAATGTATGTTGACACTACTTACCATCTCATTATCTCTTTTCCTTGTACAATAAGTTTTGCAGATCTGAATTTGATTTCTGTTGTTAGTGCTTATTACGTCAGCATGGTTATACCACAAGGTATCCAAGAGAGGAGAGAGCTGTAGAGAAACATTTATGAGTACAATAGAAACTCCTAAGAAAGGTGGACAAACTCTCAGACTCTGTTTCTTCAGGTCTGGCAATATTTATTATGATTACTTCATTAAAGACAGAGAATTGTATGAGCATAGGGAAAAATACCCATAAGTACTTTTGTCACCATCTTAAAAAGTCGTTTAGTCATTACTATTCAACTCAAACTCTTTAAAATGTTGATTTACATATTTTAATAGTTGCTGGCAAGGAAAGTTAGTGCTCATGATCTTTCTGTAAGGCTGCATCCTGGCCACAGCTCATATAATCAGTTTTCAGGCTCCTCCTAATGTTTTCCCGAAGTAGCCAAAGAAAAGAAATGCACCTCATATAGAAATGATGTGAAGTAGAATCTGACATCAAAATGACCTGAGGTACAGTTGTTCCCTAGAAATGAAACAAAATTAAAAGCAACATAAAATACTAGAAGTATAGATACGTTTCTGTATCTGGCATGGCAAACTAGCACCACAATTCCAGGAGGTTTGTTCTCATTTTCATTATCACTACTGTATAGTCCACGCTTCAGAAAAAATAGCTCTGTAAATTTTGGTTTTGTAGTTTTTAGCTTTAAACAATTCCAGAAAAATTGGGGGGTGGGGAGTGCTTATATTTTCCAGTCATTTAAGTTATTATCCTGCTGTGGCAGCATCATGTTTTTATACTCACTTTCCTAATTTGAGTATGTGTATTTAAAAACAGCAGCAAAGGATTTTTTTATTAAAAGCATTAAAAACAACCACTTGAACTATCAGCTATTTTACCCAGCTCTGGTAGTGAATTTCTTTCCTTTGTCAGGTCTATGCATATGTCAGTAGTTGAGTATTATGCTTTTTTTGCACAAACTCAGTGATTGCATCTTCTATGGAACATCAAACCTTTTGGCAAAAAGACCATTGTATTGAAGGAATAGTTGGTCATGTAACTGGGAGACATAACCCAGAATAAGTGCTTGGCCCATGCAATAACGATTGAGATCTCAACAAAAGTGTTACATGTCAGAGTAAATTATTCAATTTAATTGTTAAATTTTTTCAACATGGAAGAAAAATTCCCACAGACAGTGATTGCTGCTGGTTTGATCTGTATCTTGGCAAACCCCCAAATTTTTAGTCAAACAACAACAAGAACAAAAAATTTAGTTACCCCTGCAAATATTTAACCATGTTTAGTGCTCACAGAATGCTGGAAAGTGACCAAAAAAAAAAAAGAAGAGAGAGAAAAAGAAAAAAGCGAGAGACACCTGCTTCTGTTAGTGTCTTCTGCTTGTGAGTTTGTTCCTCACACCGTTGGGGCCAGGAGAGAATGAACACCTGTCCCCAGGCTGAGGGAGTTGTATGGCACAGCGCAGCCCCTTCTCCACACAGTGGGGAGGATGGCTGGGGCTGAAAAAAAGCCCCATTCTATCTTTTTGAGGAAGAAAGAAAGGCAGCTGCAATATTTTTAGGAGTGGGTGACAGCTGAAAGTATGTCTTGTGAAGTTGCTCTTTGATGAATGTGTAGCGTACCTGGAGGAAAAATAGGAGTTTGCCAAGTGCAGACATCTTCTATTCTCATATAACTAAAGCTGCTTTGATCTAAACTTGACAAGCGATGTGTATATTATACTACTGAAACCACTTTAGTCTTTTTAACTCAAAAAACAAATAGCCCAGGGACCTAAATCTGCTCTTAGACACCTCCTCCTGGAACTCCCACTGCTTTCAGATTGAGAAGGATGAAAGGTAAGTACAGCAGAGGAGGACTCAGAAAATGCACAAGTGGCTCAGATCCTGGGTCACCTGCAGCTTGGCTTGGCATGTCTGGGTTCATGTCCCAGCCTGGATTCACGTTGCTTTCCAGGGAAATGGTAGCAGTGCTGGTGGAGGCACGAGAAGCCAACTCAGCCATGAAGTGTTTCCCTAACCTGCACTGACACTGATTTATATTTTACATCTTTTTTTCTTACATTTCAGAGGGATCAGCACTTCATCTATCTGTGGAAATTAATGGTAAGTGTCTTTTTTTTTTTTTTAAGATAGCCTATGATATCTAAAAAAGGAAGATTTATAAACCCTTTAATCTGCTTAGTTGTATCTGTCTCAGTGAAATCTGCTTGAAATATTGGTAACTTTGATTCATTTATTGCCAAAATGACAGCAGCATTCCCTCTATCTGGTATATGCATTGCAATACCTGGCTGAAATTCAATAATGTAAGGAAGTGTAAGAAAGTTTGTGAAGAAAAAGTGCCGTGTATTGTGACACTGAAGTTTGTCCTCTGCATATACCGTTATCTTCTTCGAATATATCCTAACCAAATACCTACTGTACCTACATCAAAGATAGCAATTATAGATTCAATAATCTACGTTTTAAAATCCTTGAATGCATATTTGTTTACTCCATTGTATCAGAGAGTTCAATATCCTCTGACAGAAACTCTTATACTCCACTTGTACTTTACAGTTTCCACTAGCTTCCATCTAACTTCCAGCTCTAATTTACTTCTTGGAAGACTGTTTCAAAATTATTAACTTTATTTTTAGACTAAATCTGATCCTGACATTTAACAAAGGTAAAAAACATTTTGATTATGAAACTGCTTTATTGAAAGGTGATTAAAATACATTTTCAGACATTAAATTCTTTAATAAAAATATTGTATTTTAATGGGAAGTGTTAGATAAAAGTATGTTGTAAAGGATTTGTTACAATTATTTACAGAATGAAGAAACCTATGAAAAAACCCTTTTCTGCTCGTTCTGCTGAGAATTGGCTAAAGGAAACTCAGTTATATTGCACATGACGTACTGAACTGAAATGAATGGAAAACTCCAGCATTGGTGGCAGGGGTAGCTTGTCCTTGGGACTGGGAGGAGGAAACAGGCTCATGCTGTCCATGAAGAAAGGCATGTACTCCCTGACTGCCATTTCCACCTCCCGGAAACAGCCTTACTGGAAGATGTTACCAAGTAAATGTATGATAATGCTTAGCAAATCCATTTTCACTGGTGAAGTCGTGTCTGGAATAAATTTATGCAGTTTCTGAAAAGGTATCACCTTAGGTAACAGGCAGATCACATTTGTGGATCACAGGCCAACAGACTGGTGGAGAATGGTGTCAAAATACTAACACGCCTATTAAAAATGGGCAAGGAACTGTGCCAGCGATGGCAGAACTGGCTTCTGCTCACTTTCTGCTCGCACGGAAGCCGTGCTCAAGGTGTCTGGTGCTGCCAGGTACGAGCATCAGGTCAATGACAGCAGCATTGCATGACAGCACTATAGTCTAGGGGAAGAATATTTGTTTCATCTCCATCCTTCGTCTGGGGCACCCAGTGTTGACCAATCTGTTACTGCTGCCTGAACTGATCCTTCTTTCTCCAGAGCAATTTACACATCTCTGGTAAATACAGGAAATAGAAACAGATGCTTATACTTTCCTGCTGGGAAGTTAAGTGAGTACTAAAAAGCCAAGAATGATAGAATGGTTTGAGCTGGAAGGACCTTAAAGACAACTTTGTTCCAATCCCCCCTTCACAGGCGGGGAAGCTTTCTGCTAGACCAGGTTGCTCAAAGTCCCAGCCAACCTGTCCTTGATCACTTCCAGGGATGGGACACCCACAACTTCTCTGGGCAACCTGTTCAGTGCCTCACCACCCTCTCAATAAAGAATTTCTTCCTTGTGCCTAGTCTAAACCTACCGTCTTTCAGTTTGAGACCATTCCCTGTTGTCCTGTCATGACAGCCCTTGTAAATAATCCTTCTTCAGCTTTTTTGTGTGTTCTGTTAAGGTACAGGAAGGTGGTATAAGGTCTTGCCTTGCCTTGCCTTGCCTTGCCTTGCCTTGCCTTGCCTTGCCTTGCCTTCCCTTCCCTTCCCTTCCCTTCCCTCTCGCACCTGTCTTCACAGGAGAAGTGCTTCAGCCCTCTGATCATCTTTATGGCCCTCATCTGGACTTGCTCCAACAGGTCCATGTCCTTTTTATGTTGGGACGCCCAAAATAATGAAGTTCCTTTCACAATACTTACTCATGAGGGCTTCTACCACATCTAGGGTTAAAATGTTACATGTTGCACTTTGCTTTCTTTTAGTAAAGACAGATAATTTCCTTACTTTTTCTCTACCCTCTCTTTATTGTAAGGATGATTTCCCAGAAAGAGATTTTCAAAATTTACAATCAATCTCCAGATTGGAAAAGAGAAAGGAGAGAAGGTGCAACCCTGTGAATATGAGAAGCTGCACTTCTCGTGAATTTAATTTGTGTTCAGTAAGCAAGGAAGAGAAAAACAGTGTTTAGTTTAATATTTCAGGAAATTATACAGTAAATGCCCCGAGAAATGTGGTGTACTGAAGCCAGGGCACAGTCCAGCACAACTTCCCACACACAGAGCCATTTGCCAAGGCTGGCTGATGCACAGTTCTTGTACAAGTACTTAATTGTGGGGCATGACTTTTTACCAAATTATTTTTACTTTTCTAAAAAATAACATGGATGTTCTTACACTAGAATAATTGTTCTTTTGTCTTGTAGTTATGAGCGTATTTAGTATAACTATAAACAGTAGAAATTAGAAATTGTTTAGGTCATCTATTCCATTCCTCTGCCTGTGATGAATTATTTCTTAAATTGCGTTCATTAAAGTTTTTTCAACATATGAACAACACTGAAAAGTCATGTCATGCAACCGGGGGAAATAGTATAGAACCAGTAAATAGGATTACAGGAACATCTGCTGGAAACTTTTTTCTTATGAAGTATGACATTTATACCTTGGCAATGAGCAATGTTCACATTAACTGCAGATTATTTGTACAATTGAGTTTTTATTCCTTTTGACAACACTTCCCAGTCTGTTTCCATGGCAGTCCAAGAGACTTCACCCCACTCTTTTGGAAGAAAAACATTTGGGCTGCTGGGATTTGAAGGTTTAAGCAGGATGCATAGTACCTGGGTATTCACCGGCTTCCTTCAAGATATATACCCACATATACTGTTTGTGCCTTTAAAACAGGTATTTTTCTGTAAGAAAGTGAATCGAATAATAGAACAGATATAAAAAAGGCCAAAAGAAATGAAGGCAAGGAGACAACAGCACTGCCCTGATCTTACAGTAAAATGAGGAAAGTTCTCTGCTTTCAAGGCAAAACTCAGTTGAAAGGTTTATTTTTTATACACACAAATTCCTTTTCCTTGCAGTTTCATAAAACAAAAAGCAGTTGTGATGACAGTGTAGCAAAAGGGCAAGAATAGGTAAATAAAAATTACTTTAAGGGATGAACAGGCTTAATGAGAGTGACCCTGAATACATACAAAACTGTGTTTCTGACAGAAGCCACGCTTCTCTGGAACAGAGGTAGCCTTAGAGAATGCGAATGCTGCCTCTGAATTTCAAACTGTCATTGCCTTTCTTCATTATATGTTCATGTGCAATGGGCTCCTGTGCGGTCACCGTGGGGCAAGTTCAGAGCCCATCTGGGGTGAATCAGTCAATCAGTGACTGTGTAAATCATCGTGTTGCCTCAGTCCTGATTTTTGTTTTAACTGAGGATGAGGAGAAGGTGGTAAGTGCTGATGGAAACTTGAAAGGCTTTCTGAGGCAGTGGGCGTGAGTGGGAGTGATGTAGCAGGCCAGGGCCAGAGCACCTGGCCAGAGTCAATGCTGAAGCTGGTAAGGAAACCGCTTCAAATGGCAGAGAGTTAAATACAAAGCAAAAGTGAGCCTTTCTTCATCATTGTCTGTGCAATTCCAGACTCTTTATATTACCACAGCAGAATTGCATCTTCCTCCTCCAAGTCCAGAACAAGGGATTCAGGGATAGTACCCTGTTTAGTATTTAAATGGTAGCAGAAACCCTGCCCTCAAATTAACAACTTTGGCTTTATTTCCTGAGTGCCTTCAGCTCCAGTTAGAGTAAATGAAAGTTTTAGGCTATCCTGAGGAGACAGACTGACAGGCTGGGGCACCTCCATGCATTGTTTTCTCTTTTCTCACTTGTGCATAGATCAATAAGGGTTAATACAGGGCTGTGACTGTCCCTGTGCAGGCAGCTCAGGTAGTCCTTGCACCCGTTTAATGGAACCTCTGGCACCAGCCTGTTGGGTATATAGAATTACACCAGTCAAAATGTTTCTCTAGACATCCAATGAATAATGAAAAGGGTTTAATAGGTACTTCAAACGATCGCCCTCCCATCCTTTGGGGTATGGAGTTATCTTTTTGAAGGGCTAAATCCATGCAAGTTTAAAGTTTCCTTAAAATGTATGCCCTTTTGTGACAAAGGGAAATGGATACAAAGGTAGGGAGACAGGTGCTTTTTCATTGGTTTTATTCCTGAACATGTTGACTGTATTTTCCTTTTTTATCCATCTTCATGCCATCATTTAAGTCATAAGGGCCCCCTCTGAATACAAATCCCTAGGAAAGGGGCTGGGATGGTAGCACCTGGATCCTTGTCTTAGACACGGCAGTTCTGATACAGAACAGAGGCTGCCAAGTGGCCACATCCACAGCTGAGGAGGGTACAATGACTTGGCATATCCTTTTAGTTCATTTCATGCACAGACTTTATTTAGAGACTTATTATAGATGATAAATGTTAGCCAACTTCACAAAACCTCGAAGGAAGCTGACAGCAGGCACATACCAGGGTATGTGGCTGGGCAGTTTAGATTTCAGGCCGATAACGCTTCTCTTCTTCCGATCCATGATCTCTGTTGAGGGAGTATCTTGTCATGTCAGCAGTAAATAACTAATGCAGTCTTCACACAGTGCCAGTAACCCATTAATGAAGCCTCCCGGTCGTACTTCTACTGCTCTCTTGCTGACTTTGCACCTTACTCGCACAGGCACGGCACAGGCAGTGTCAGGACTTGCATTGCCTTTGCCTTTGCAATGCCCAGAAACGGTAGCTATACAGGAATATATTTCTAAGAGGAGGCTAAGACAGAAATGGCAGTGGGTGGGAATAAGGAGACCCAGGTTGTCTGAGTAGTCTGTCTAGACTACGATTTTCTCCTGTCTGTTTTTTGCCATAATGATGATCTGCGTGCTCAGTAACAACTCAACGCTTCCATAACTCCAATTAAAAAAACAATTATAAGGAAATAAGGAAAGGTGACGCTTTTGAGTAAACTACCAAAGCTCAAAACCCAGTACATATGCTCAGGGGTAGTGAAGAGACTTGAACCTGCTTAGTAAATTAAGACGTGAACTATGCACATTAACTCTTCTGAATTCCTTGCAGTATGGAGATTAGGAACCAAAATGGATCATGACTAAGAGCTGAGGATTTTTGGTTAAGGGGAGAAGTGGAGAGATAATCATAGAGATAGGGATCCAAGGTTGTTATTAATCAGTCTTGTAAATAACTTTTAAAAATATCAGTCTTTTGCTCAGCATGCTTTATTCAAAGTCAGTGAGGAAGAGGCATTTGTATCTCTTTATAACTGTTGCTTAATGGGTGATTTCATTTAACTGTTGACTTGTTCTCCCTGTCAGGGGTGGCAAGAGCATCCTTTCACAGCAAAACAAAATCTACGTGCACTGCCATTCAGCAAAGACTATTGGAAGTAGTGGTAAGTGTTTAATGTGTATTTGCAAATATGACCCTTTCCTTTTATTCTGGTTCAGGATCCACTTCACACCTTCATGTCAAAGATCTGGTTTCATGGATCACTGCTAATGAAGCTTTCAGATATGAGCCATATGTATATGTATATTTTGTTCAAAAGGAGACAGTTTTTATTTGCTATTACCATACCTCACACAGGAAAATGAGTTTCAGTCACATGAATTTTTTGTCTCAATGAACAAAAGAAAAATTGAGCAAAAGAGCAAACTTGCAGCATGGGAAAATCAAGCATCAGAAGTCATGCCAGTTACAACCAGAAGAGAAGGGTGGGATCTAAAGAGGTTGATAACTGCTATTTTACAATTACGTGCAAGTGCATTCAATAAGAACAATTTTTTTACATACATATATGTAAATATGAGTAGTAATTTAACCCATTTAAGTAAGGACAGTGCCAATGCAAGCAAGCTATTTACAGTAAGGACAAAGAAACCCCATGTGTTTGGCTTTTATACTGTAATCAAAACCTTCAAAATAATGTGCAGATTATAATCATAGTAGCTCATGTGGTCATTTATGCTACATATTTCTGTTTCACACATTTGGAAAGAAACTAAAAGAGTTGCAGTGATATGATCAAATACTGGGTGGCAACACAGGGCTCCTCACTCTGCATGGCTCACTATGTCACTCTACTCAAAAAATTTTTCCATCTTTCTTTCTTTCTTCTCTTTAGGCAACTAATCATCGACATTTCATCAACTTACCTCCTCTCACCCTCCACAAGTAAAGGACAGTAAAAAAATCTTCATTTATGCTACTGTTATTTAATTATTTCAGGTACTGAAGCCACTGCTGTTCCTAGGGACAGAAAGCCAGGATAGGACAAGGAACACAAGAGACACCTGCAGCTAAAGCATAATGGATTTTTTAAAAAGGCCTTTTCACATGGAGCTTAATTAGTACATAAAAAGTTTAGGGAGGAGAAAAAAATGGAAGAGTGCTCCATTGTGGCTACTAACCAGGAACACCTAATTATGACCCACAGTCCAGGGATTCTCCTGTTGCTTTGGGGGTAGACAGAGATGTTCCCCCTCCTGTGCTTTTGTACCATCCTGCCTGCACGGACCCAGGAGCAGACACACACTTCTTTGTTCTTATATTCCTGTCCCTCAATAATGTGCAGGGAGAGAGGAAGCAGGACCAGATGAGCCTTTGCACTGACATCATGTGGATGCTCTGGGTTATGTTACACGTTGATGTCACAGCCAGGCAGGCCACGCCCCTGCTACTCGCTCTCCCTTCAGCCAGCCCTGCAAGCCGGATCTCTGATGCAAAGCCTGGCGAATTCAGTGAAATCTCTTTTCATATCTTCAGAGCAGACTCCTAAAGGCAAAAGCCTGGTTAATACTCCAGCAGAGAACATCTGACTATTACATGGGGCTGGTCAGGAACAGTAATCAAGTTACTTAAAGGAAAATACTTAGGATACATTATTTAAACTGCATTAGTTATCTGTATGGTCATTCCCAGGCAGAATGAATATTTCCTCAATTTAATTTAATTTTATTCCATTTAATTTACACCTTTCATTACTTCAGATGAATATTGCTCTACAACATGTCTTAGGCAAACAGGCTCTGCAGGAAATGGTGTGAGCTACTGACATAATTTCTACCACCATTTCTAGTACTATAAAATATTGCAACAGTAGGAAGTTTTCTCTTGAATAAAATATAAATCCGAGGTTCTCCTCTGGATGCAGTTATGTGGTAAATATAATTGCAACCTAAACATGGAAGTACAGAAATCAGCAGTAGACAGAAACAGCCTCCTTAATGTTCAAATTTGCAATTTTTCCCTTACTACATGGAAACAAAGTTAGCCAGGGCAGTCCCTCCCTCTCTGTCCTGCCCCATCCTCACAGGCTTTTGAATCTGATGCCCACTGGCTAAAGTCCAGCAAAACCAAAGCGTAGGTGCATCTGAGTCATCTAAGTCCTGGAGAACAATTTTGCGCTCAACAAGGACCTTTGCATCTCACAGGACCTAAAATCAAGAAGTGCCTCTACTTTTTGACCAATTTTCTAAGGGGCTTTGGAGTTTACTAGCAAGAAAAGCAAGATTTTAAGAGGCAAAGGGAATTTGATACTCTGACCGTCTCTTCTCACCGCTCTCCAAATGTTCCAATCACTGAGCTATTGTGCAAGAGCCAGAGCACTGAGCACTGTCTTCCTGCTGCTCACCTCATCAGGTTCCCCACCACTTGCAAACTAGTCACAGCACCTTAAAAATATCCCTCTCTCCAGCAGTTCAACAATGGTTTTCAGGGATAAGAAATCATAGTTCTTTCTTGCTGCTACTACATGCTGGGTCTAAAGTCACCGAGAGGGTAAAGGGTGAATAGTCTCTGGATTTTAAATTGAAAGGAAATCTTGCTTATTGTCCTCTGAAATTAGTGGCAATACAGAGAGTACTGTGATTATTCAGTGTTGGTAGTTACCAAAAATCTTCTCACCATAAATATTGAATTGTGTCATTATCACTTATATATGCTGGGCTTCCATAAATGTTTGCATTTAGTAATTAAACAGCTGGTTTTAAACTTAAGCAGGCAGTCATTAAAATGTCCATTAAGAGAGCTCAGAGCAGGAAAAAGGCTTCTTCTTATTCATTCAGGACACTGGAGCTCTCAAAAAAGGGAAAATTTTTATTTGACTAGGTCACGTATTCTGTATTTGATGTTATTTGTATTGTGTCTCTGATTTCCCCAAAAACCTTCAGCCAAACAGCATATTTTACATCTTCATTTCCAGATTCATCAATACAAAATCGGGGCTTTGTTTCGCAGGAGTCCTCCAGAAGAAGGACACGTGCAAAATTACTTGCAAGGTCTCTGCAGGGATTTTAAAACATGTGCCTGAAAATATCAGATAGTATTGGAAGACCAGTGTGAGATGACTGATCTATACTATGTTTTTGCAGGTTAAATACCGAGGTTTGTAGCTGAGCACTGTACCTTTCCAGGAAAAATACCCACACGTGTCTGGGAAACAGACACAGAATAATTTTCTAGCTTGGGCTTTCTGTTAGAAAAACTGAAGCATGGTGTTATTGGGAAATCTTTACTCTTGCATGTCATTTAAAAATGCTGAAGAATTTTTGGCAGCTTGATAATATACTGTTCATTTAAGTATTTATTTTTTTATGTAAGGTAAATGAATAAGGCAAGGCCAGACTTCATCTTTTGGATGGTCAAAATGACTCCTGTTATTTGCGTAGTCCCAACAGTTCTGGGGAAGACAAGGACTTTTCGGAACTGGGGCAAAGCAGACTGAACAATAACGCTTCCTAGCATGCAGTTAGGGGCACTGCTGCCCTGCCAAGCATCAGGAGGTGAAACAACTGGAAAAATCCTTCAAACACCAAAATCTATGTATTCCAACACATACTAGTGAGAAAACAAGCATAATAGGTGGAAAGGAAAATTATAAAAGGTCCATTTGTGTATTGGTTGTGGCAATGGAGATTGCCATGCTGCAGAAGACAAGTCCACGGGCTTTTCTCTTACCAGGAATTCCAGGTGGATCTGACATTTCTCTTCTTTAAAGAGAGTTGTCATTAACTGCTGCTGGCTGACAGATACCTCCATAATGACTATGAAGACACAAGCAGCTTTGAAATTCATGGAATTCGGTCCCACAGCAGGGAGGTAGGAAGAACGCTGAGGTGCTGCCACCCAGCAAGCAGGCTCTCTCTGTTATTGCCATTAACTGCAACTCTCTGCCTGCCACTTTGAGGAGCCAATGCCAAAAAGCCTTACAAGCGGATTATTGGTTTACACTCTGCATGAAACATGTATCTAATAAGAAGAAATAAGATTAATCTAAAATCAGTTTAAGGGAAAGATTGCAAATTGAAATGATTTGCAACAGTAACTCTGAAAATGTACAGCCGTGGAGGTATTGGAATTTGGGGAGTTGCTGGTATGCATCTCTTGAGTCCGCTCTGTTTTAGACTTAGTAATTACACTTCCACATTTTGTTTGTAGTGTACTGCACCGCAGCTGCATGTCTGCACAGACTTGTGCATATGTATGTGTGTACCTACAGGGAGAAGAAAAACTGATGGATTTTTCTAATTCAAGATAGAGTTATATATATTCATAGATGATCCTGTTTGGAAAGAAATGTAATCTGTTGACATTTGGGTTTATGAGTGAGCATGTGTATCTCTACAGCAGCAGAATGGCATAAGAGAAAGCCAGCTAATTTGTTCTTAGCACGGTGCCCAACAATTCACCTCTTGATCCTGCCCTTTTCACAGCTATTTCTCAAGGAATTATTACAGCTAGGAAGCCTGAAAGCTGAGAAATATTCCATCTCCATGCACAAATGATGATTTTTCTCCCATTTGAGAAGGCTTTAGAGCTACACAGGTGTAGCAGGACTTGACAGAGGCGTTTGGCTTGTACCACCCCATGTGATGGAGACGCTGCAGCTGGGCTCAGCGGAGGGGTCTGCCTCATAGCCCACCGTGGATCTGAGTGAGCTCGTGGTCTTGCATAAATTATCACTGTGGAGATCTCAGCTCGGATCTTCAGGTCTCCAGCTGTAAAAACAAGCTAATATAATCTCCTTAGTGCCTTTTTCCTGTCTCTTTCTTCCAAAGTTCTCCAGGGCAGAGGTTTTTACCTTGTTATGTTTGGAAGGTGTCTCTTTGCCTTTAGTTGCTTTTCATCCTATGGCCAAATCAGCAACCTGTGATGGGGAGACAGGAGCCACACCGGGGTCTCCATGGCAGATAAGTGGAAGAAAAAGCCCTCAAACTGACCCCACCGCAGGAGGGTTTGTCTTTGCTACTCAGGGCTCGTGAAAGGGAGGGAATATCTGTAGGCACCTTGGATTTCCTCAGGCCACCCATATGGGTGAGGTCTTGACCCTTCTTTACTGCAGGGAAACCAGTGTGGAATGTGCTGCAGGTTGCAGAGATATCCCCAGTCAGCTACCAGCGGGTGAGGATTTAGCACTGGATCCATTCCTTGGCATGCTCTGAGGGATTCACTGTGATTCTGCTGAGGGAAGAGAGAATAGCAGGAGGGGCTGAGGTTGGAGATGATGAGATACAGCCCTGCTCCAGCTGTAGCAATTACCTGCACTGTTAGAAAAACAGCAGGTCTTAAATTTTGAACAGAAGGGACTAAATGCATCCTTGGAGTAACTCCAGAAATTTCTGCATTTTATAAGAGAAAGATTTTGGCCCTCTGTCAGGTTTGTGCACAAAACTAAATATTTTCCCTAACACTGAGTCAAAGGTCTGAAATTATTTCTAAGATTGAGAAGTTTGGTGTTAAAGCCAGAGGAAAGAACATACATTACTGCCAATGAAATTGGCCTCTCCATATTTCTAGTGCACACCAAGTAAAACACCATTTTTCAGGTAGATGCTTTTTGCTGATGTTCATTTCAAAATTTCAATTTCAAGTGCACTAGAGGGTTTCTCTGTGAAAGAGGCTTGATTCTTACCATCATTTTTCAGCGGGTTGCTGTGAAAGCAAAGAATTGGCTTCCTTTAAAAATCCTGCAACATCCTGAGCTCATTCGGTGGTGAAACGTGCCCTGTACCAGTTACTGCCTCCCCTGCCTGGGTGACTGCCAGAGTGGAGCTGTCTGAAGAGGTTATGTTAGACTTTAACCCTAAATGCTTATAGCTGGTTGCATTCAGTTGGACCAAAAATGTCCTAACAGCTAAGGCATGAGGTAGTGGTGTGTTTGGTGTGACACGTAGTTCAGTGGGATTCCCAGCATTTCTTGCAGGATAATTCTACCACTAAAAAGCTACTTTTGCTTCCAATGGACATCTCATAGGCATCAATTCCCAGAGGTGAAAGGCTTGACATCATGCTCCCACCGCATAGCATGGGGGCAACGGCGACAGATCCCATGTCTGATGCTCCAGTCCTGCTGCAGTTCCCCAGGATAATGTTCACCCAAGTGACTGTCAGAGATGTGTTGTGGCTGCAAAGGGGAGGATGGAAAAAGAGGCTGAGGGCACTTATCTGAGCAGGAGGTTGCTGAGCTGTATTTCCAGGGAGGCCACTTCTGTTCAGCCTTTTTAAGTCTCATTTTACCCATCTGCTATGTAATGCTCATTTGCCCACTCTGGTGTCAGGAGACTTCACTGGTGAATACGAACTTCTTTGATGCATGACAGCTCTACATGAAAAATAAAATGATCAGAGATTGTTTCTATCTGTGTCAGTTTTACTTGGACATCAGCAGCTGACCAGTGTTATTGAATACATTCAGAAAAAAAAAAAATATTTTTTCAATGAACCCATGAATGGTACTTCCCCAGTTCAGAGCTGGTTTGCTAGTCTTTTTTGCCAGTAGTAACTAAAGATTTGCAGTTATTTGTTTTTCTATGATACTGCTTATGACCTCCTTTTCCCTCTTAAAAGAATGCACAAATCCCCTACTCCTCTCCCGTAACTACCTTTCCCTAGAGTACAGCATTGTTTGCGATTTATATTTGACAAAAAAAAACAAAAAAAAAAAAAAAAAAAAAAAAAAAAACAAAAAAAAAAAAAAAACAACAACAGAGGAAAAAAGCACTATTTAAAAGTTTCCTTCACCAGGGATAATGTTACAAGCAGTTTAAAAAAAGAAAGCAGACAGCTGATTGTAAACTGCAAGGGATGGTAAAGGGTTTATTTACTCAGAGGATGGACACACATGGAGCAGCAAGTGCTCAGTGACACGCTGCTCCTCCAAAGCCCTGGCACAGGAACAGATCCTATCACTTCTGCATCGCACCACAGATCCATGGAGGCTGCAGCTAAATGACTGCAAAAGCCAAAGCATTCTCCTCATCCGTCAGATTGACTCGGCAGCTCGTCTGAGAGACGGGGTTGCCGAATGCAAAGCCGCTAGCTGACAGGCGCTGCCATTTACGTGCTTTAATTAAATAGAGGCAAGGAGATGGGAAGGGTCTGAATCAGGACAGCAAGAGGCAACTGAGCACCAGAGAGCCTGGATTTTTTCACTCTCTTATCTGTTTGCTTCATCAGCATCATCGTTGCTGGCCAGGCTAGTGCACATTACCAGGGTTTTTAATTTCTAGGATGAATTTCAACCTTTGACTGAATTTGTTACTGAACAGACTCTTTTCAGCTTTGTATTCCTCACATAAACTTGGTTCAAATCTCTCATGTTTGATAGATTAATTTATTTTTAACTTCCAGTTATCCCAGATTCCCCACTGGTCCTGAACCCTTGCGATTCTCCATCTGCAGAATTATATTAGCAACCATCACAGGCTTAGATATTGTTATGGAGATGCTGCAAGGTGGTTTTGGCTTTCTGATGTCCCTGCTGGCCTGATTATGTATGGATTCTCCACAAATGGATACGTGCAGCAGATATAGCATCAATCTCAGCACATCCCCATTAAAGCCCCCCCAGGGAGCTGCTGGTAGGCTGTAGCTCCCACGCCACGGCTGCGGGGAGCATTCCTGGGTGTGGGGGGTGTCATGTGGCTTCTTTGTTTTCAACAGAAACATCATAAATCTAGTATGAGTATGACAATGTACCTTAAGTGGAAAATTAGACAGCATAGAAATATACAGTGCAAATTTCTCTTCCCCATTTACAACTAGTCTAAAAAAATCTACAGCTCCATGAGTCTCAGGCAATATCTTTTTTTGCCACGGCTTATACTGGTTTGCATTTGCTGCTTTGGGTTCCTTCAAAATAAGGTCTTTTGGAATTTCTCATGTGTCTCTGAAAATACTGCTGTTCCTTCCACTGCTGGTGAATAAAATCTCATAAAACTGAAGTAGAACTGCTCTATATCTCTGCAGCTTTATCACCGATAATGCTGGAAAGATTCACGTTAATTCCTGCTGCTTTTCCTTAGTTGTGGAGCTTGTTCTCATGTTCCATTTAGCTCTTTTTTCCCTAATGAGTTCCAAACTCTCTGTAAATCAGTGTTTGGGTTAGAATACCCATGCTGTAATCTCCAATGTAATTTACAAACTACTGTGAGATTTTCTGAAGATATTGTAAATAATATATAAAATCTCAGTAGGAATATGTTCAAATAGGGGGCTTTGGGTGTGAAGTATTGCTCTCGTTCCATAAGCATGTATTTGTATTTAGCCTAATGTGGGTAACACTGGACATAATTCACTCACTTGAGTTTTGACGGCGAGGAGAGATTCCTGCAGGGAACCTCATGAAAGCCACTTAAGTTACAGGGGTAAGTTAAGGGATGCAGGGATTCAACTTGTAGAGGACTCACGACAGCGAGAAGGCACCACAGTAGTGAGGTATGATTCATCTCTTCTAAACTTAACTCTCTAAAAATGGCAAATCTCTTCTCAGGTTGTTTGCTACCCAATCAATGGAAAAGGAAGGCAACCTGCAGGATGACTGACTCACCAGGAAGGCTGAGAATTAGGAAGAACCCTAGGAGGCTGATCCTTGGGCATAAAATTTGAGTTAGACAAGCACAGTTATGCAAAATCAATCCAGCCCCAAATGACCTTGGTCCTTATAGGATTTGCAAAACCTGTAGTGCAGACCTTACTTCAGAAGTGGCAGTGACTACCCCATTACATTTGTCATAATCCCTGCAGCAGCTTTCCCATGGATTTCATCTTTCACAGAGCCTTGGTTTTTGCTAGGAGAAAAGGAGAAGGAAAGAGAAGATGGATATGTAAGGAAAGAGCTTTAAAGACCACTGTTGTTTTAACACTTTGATATGCTGCTCCTTGGGAGGTTTAAAAGCTTCTGGGTTATTTTAGAAGGGATGAGTGAGAATTGCAAATAGGACAAGCAATAAGACAAGAGGAAATGGCCTTGAGGGGAGGTTTAGATTGAACATTAGGAAAAATTTCTTCACCGCAAGAGCTATCAAGCACTGGAACAGGCTTCCCAGGGAAGTGGTTGAATCACCATCCCTAGAGGTGTTTAAAATCTAGAGGCATGATTTAGTGGTGGACTTAGAAGTGCTGGGTTAATGTTTGGAGTCGCTGACCCTGGAGGCATCTTCCAAACCAAATGATTCTATGATACTATGAAATAGAAACTTCAGAATTTAATTTCCTGGTATTCCTGAAGGAATTTTCAGTGACTTGTTTAAGAACGGGCATAATGGTTAATGCTGTATTATTCCCTTCCTAAAATGAGAGAATCAAACTCAGGTAATGTAATAAAATTGAAGGATGCCTATAGAAAAGCCCTTTAAACTCATTATTCAGGCTGCTCTCCCATCTGTTCACCACCACAGCTGTGCAAAAGAGGGTTGAAATGATCAAAACAGTGGCACTGGTCGTTAGGAAGACTGAGATCTCCAGGACCACAGCTTGAAGGATTTTACAGTCAAGAGGTGACAGGCCAGGAGAGATTAAATTGTCAGCTCAGCAAATACACGAAGGAAAAACAGAGCACCTAGCTGTAAGGCCAATGACTCAAATGCTCAGTCCAAAACTTTATCTTGCAGCAGGGTTCATTTCTACTGGATGTTCTCAGGGTGGTATCTTGCCTAGAGCAAGAAACAGTAGGAAAATGTAGAACGTGTCTCCAAAAAACCCTCATAGCAGTGATTACCAAACAATATCAGTTTGACTGCAGCTGTAAGTGTGTGCTCTGGCTTTACTCAGAGCTGCAAGGAGCAAGTGTCTATTGAACAGCTGGTACAGATGGAGTGTCCTGCCAGTGGCAAAGGATCCACTAGCAGAGGAACCACCAGGTGTCATTCTGTCTAGGGCTCCAAGCTAAGAAGGAAGAAAAGCTCCATGACAAAGAAAATAAAAAATTGATGGGAAGTGCTTCTTTCCAGAGATAAAACCGATTGCTAAGTAGAGGGAAAAATATACAACTGAAAAAAGAATTCCAAACTAAAGCACACTATTTCTAATGAGCATTTTGTTGCAGCAGCTGAAAGGTAACATAAATTCAGTACCTCTGACAAGGCTGGAATTTAATCAATGCCCAAAACACAGGACTTTTGTCTCTGGTGCTTTCTGTCTGGCTAGCAGACAGGAGCACAGCCAGCTCATGGGCCATGCCCTGAACTTCCATTAGATCTAGGGTCATACTATTTTTTTTTCTTGTTATAACCGAGCAACATTAAGGTATGTTTTGCTGTCTGCCCTGGCAAGGGTTTCAGAGAACTTTTTTGTCTCCTAACTAAAAAAAAGTGCTATTTCCCTCTTCCTAACTCCTTTCACAATAATTGCCCTTACCTTAAAACTGCTTGAAAACAGAAGGGCTGGTAATCAAATAGAAGGATAGGAATCAGGTTGCATTTTGTTGTTCTTTCATGTAAGTGAAAATACTCCTTAAAAAAAAAAAGAAACTACAGAGCAACATCATTCTACTTTATTAAGACATTAGGTTACAGAGCTCCAAGGGATGATAAAACCAGACTGAGTGGTGTCCACAGTCTGGAAGTCAGGTGTTTATTCTGTTTTTAAGTACCAGAATGAAGCCAGAAGGCCCTAGTTGACCTTCTTCCTGGAAACTCCCTGAAGGCATCAATATGGTGTAGCATGACTTTGCCTGGTTTTGCTGGACTCTGCACCTGCATAAGGAGCAGGGCATGAGAAAAAGGCCCATGGGCAATGTGTTTCTGTAGCCCAGCTAGCCAGCCCCTACCAGAGCCTTTTCTAGCCACCATGCAATATGTAGGTGGAATTCAATAAAAGTTATCTTTCTTAGTATTTTTTTTCTTTAGAACATCTAGATGTGTGGAGATAGCCATCTGAGAAATGTCTCAGGTTAGCCTTTCTGAAGGCAAAAGCTGGCCTGCAAAATACAGTTATTTCTAAAATACAGTTATTTCTCCATGAGATATTTTGAAGTAGTCAGTTTGTTCTCTCCTGCAGCAGGACTCTGCAGCACACATTTTTCCAGGGGAGCTGGGCTCCCAGCTGGGAGCACCTGCCACCCCTGAGGTACCCCACACCAAGTGGCCTCACCTCCAGTCTGAGTGCTCAGTGCTTCAGTGGCATTTCCCTCACTAGAAAACACAGGGCTCTCAGAACACAGCCATCTGTGATGATGCCTACTAATAATACGAGACCAAAATAAAGCCTGGGAACTTAAGTAGGCTGAAAAAGTGTTGCCCCTAGAAGAACTCCATCTTTCTGCGTGCTGCTTCCCCGTGCGGTGAGCACGAGCATCTCCTGACAGCTCTCCTAGCACAGTAAGCCTTACTTTTGGACCACTCCAAACCCAGTAATATGTATGTAAGCCATTCACAGCCATACCAGTTTTAATAAACCATTTATTAGCTAAACACGGGCTGATAACAAAGACAGCTATACTGAGAAGGATCCCTCCTTTGAACTGGAATTTGCACAGTTCAAAATCCCATTTCTTCAATCGTCAGATTAATGTCTGCGTTATCTGTCTGTGAATACAGTTCTACTTTGTCCCCATTGTAACAAGGGCCTGTACACCCAGGATGTACATGTTTGTATTTGTAGGAGGATTGTATTCAAGGCAAGCCCGGCTTGACTTGGGGAGGGAAATGCTGCATAATATTTGTATTACCATTAAAAAGCCCCCATGCTGGGTATTAGGCATTACTTCTCTCCTAGTTGACATGTTGTAATAGGTTCTGAATGTTGTAATACCCCTTTGAAATATCGCTGGAAGTAAAACCATGCAGAGAAACGGAGAAAAAATCCGTCTTGCACGTTAACCTATTCTCGAGCTCGAACCGCTTCTCGCACTTCTCTTTAATTTAGGCATGGTGCTTATATAAATTTGGAAATATGCCTATGCCTTATCTGGTTTGTAACTTAGCAACATTTAATCTGGGTTTCTTGCTGCTCCTTATAAAGCAGTTGATAAATCTAGTCAAGCACTTACAGTATACTTGGTGGAGAGAGTGTAAGGGCTTCATCAAATACATAAGTAATACCCAAAGCTCCCTTCATTTTGCTGACATTTACCTTTACACATAAAGACAAGCACAAAACCGCCCACTGCTCAAAGTCACATATAATCAGATGGAGTGGCTGTACATTGCACAAAACACTTGCTAGAGGGAAGGCTGTGATTTGCAGACTGAAGAAGTTTCATTGAGCATTATTTGTCTGCAATAGGATGATCTTTCATTTAATCACTTAGCTAATTTGCTATCTCTATATTTGAAGAGGGAGTTAGCTAGGGGAAAAATAGAAAGGAAGCAACAAAATGGAGAAGACTATCTTGATGCAGTATATTTTTTACAATTATTTGACCCCACTGAAGACCATGAAGCACTGTTGGGTTCAATCCTATTCACAAGGCGAACATATTACAGAAAATGAGACCTGGGAGCTCTGAATGACATAGTTATCATGAGTGCTTGGTGTATTTATTGGAGCATTGCACCTTATCAAAACGTGTTTTGGCTGTGGGATTCCTGGACAATGCCCTACAAGCTTCTCTCTGTTTTCCTTGCACATTAATGCAGCTACATCCTCCCAGAACTGCACCTTGATGCGATGCATTTCATCAATGGCAGAGAGACATGTCCAAAGGGCAGAGCTACAGGCTCAGAGTTGGAGACTGCCTCACAGGTCACAATTTTTTAGACACTTGATTACACTGCTGAATTTGAATCTTCTGTTCTGAACAGTGTGGGTATTTCTCAAGATGTCTTGGTGTTCTTTTTCATCTCCAAAGTAAGCCCCGAGGTAGGATGAGCTCCAGGAGACCGATGCTTAAAGAACAATAGCAAAGGGATTGCTGTTCTGCAGGCTTCAGTTTTAGGGGTTCGTTTCATGGGAATTGAGAGGGGAATTTTATCAATGCTGTGAAATAAGTCCTTTGAAATAAAGATAGCGAAAGCTATAGAAAAAATGCATCCGTCCAATAGCCCAAAACAAATAACAAAGGTTAATCCATGAGAAGGGGATTTTATGAATGTGTCTAAAAGACACGAGTCATATTCATTCAGGATTTTTACAGTCTTTTCAGTGGACTTTATTTCAGAAAAGGATCCAGGTGTGTGATGGTTTGGCTACAGGATGGTACAAAAAGAGGTACTTCTATCCACCACATGGGAATGGGGGAAGGGGAGAGGGTAACCACATGATCCATGTCATTAGCAGACTGCAAAAGTTTGTTTAGCCCTGATAATTAATTACACCCCACTTCAGCTTTCTACTGAGAGTCCGAGTGAGCCCAAAACCAGGTCGGGTTTGCCAATCTGCTTTTTTATCACACTGGTTTCTATGACTACTGAAGAAAGTTAACATTTTAGTACTGTTCCCCCTGAACCTTGTGAGTATCCATTGCACTTGCTTGTGAACCTTATCACCCTACAGTGAAAGGAAGCATCTTCCTCCTACTTGATTTTTTTTTCATGGCTGGAAGAAGATTCCTTCACATGGTTTCAGTGTTCCCAGTACAAAATATAAAGCTCTGCGTAGACGGAACTTGCATTTTTATTTTAAACATCAAGATCCATCAAATTAACTTCTTCACAAGGCAAAAAATGGTCTGCAGTTCACTGACATGATCTCCTCTGACAACACTGCCAGTTCATGTAGGAGTAACACCAAGGAGACACGCTGGAATTAGAAAATACAGGCAAGCAACAGCCAAGAACCACATGAGAGAACAGCTTGGTGATAGCTGCCAGTTGCATGTTCGAGTTAGCAGATGTCTGTGGGGCTTCTGAGTTTTAACATCTCCATTGGTTTGCTCAGACATATCATGCCTCTCTTGTCAGGGTTTGTGTGTTCTTTTCTCCCTCCCGTGGGCTTTTATGCAGTGGTGCCCTTTCAAAAATTGACTATGGTAAGTTAGATAAATAGACATTTCTTCTTCATATTTGCAATAGCCGTGTGCTTCTTGCATTTATGACATAAAATATAAAGTTTTGGATTTTATGGCCTGCAATAATAATTTTCAATCTCATCATTTCAGGCCTAGCCTTTATATCAAAAATATGGCTTGTATTAGCAATAGTGTGGCCAGCAGGATGAGATCCCTGATTGGAACCCTGTACTCAGCACTGGTGAGGCCACACCTTGAATCCTGTGTCCAGTTCTGGGCCCCTCACCTCGAGAAAGACACTGGAGCATGTCCAGAGAAGGGCAATGGAGCTGGTGAAGGGTCTGGAGCACAAGTCCTTGGCTGAGGGAGCTGAGGTTGTTTGGTCTGGAGGAAAGGAGGCTCCAGGAGACCTCACTGCTCTCCACAACCACCTGAAAGGAGGTTGTATCCATATGGGGGTTGGTCTCTTCTCCCACAGTTAGCAAGCAAAGGAACCAGAGGAAAGGGCCTCAGGTTGTGCNTCTCCCAGTTAGCAAGCAAAGGAACCAGAGGAAAGGGCCTCAGGTTGTGCCAGGGAGGTTTAGATGGGGTATTAGGAAAAATTTATTCATGGAAAGGGCTGTCAAGCATTGGAACAGGCTGCCCAGGGCAGTGATGGAATCACTGTCCCTGGAGGTATTTAAAAGATGTGCATATGTGGCACTTGGGGACTCGGTTTAGTGGCGGACTTGGCAGTGCTGGGTTAGTGGTTGGACTCAATGATCTTTGAAGTTTTTTCCAACCTAAACGATTCCATGATTCATATCTGGCTAATAAAGAGGGAGGTGAAATTCCCCAGAACGCAGTCCAGTGCCCAAATTATCTAATGTCTAAAAGGAGATACTGTGAATACTCTGCTCCCACTGGAAGAACAAGTAGAAGGGCTGATGTCAGGCAGCAGAAGAGAGGCTGAGCTGAGCTGAGCTGAGCTGAGCTGAGCTGAGCTGAGCTTCCAGCCTGGTCTCCAACCACCAAGCCCCACTGCTGCTCTGCCCAGGCAGCAGGACTAGGCAGTGCAGAGGGACCATGAAAGGACCAAGGACCACGTCGCTGCAGGCATCCATGCAGACGTTTTGTAAAGCAATAGGCAAGTTGTTAACATCAATGGAAAGTTTTCTCAGCTTGCATGCTTCCTAAATAATTTCATTTGGTTTGTTCCTTCTTTATTAAAGGCATCTATTATATACCATTCACAAACATATATGAGTAAATATATAGCTAAGATTTATCTTAGCTAGATGTGCTTACAGTCACATATATATGTTCATATCTTTTTCCTTTTTCAAATTTCATAATGAATGGGGATTGAAAAAAAACCTAACCTCTTGAAAATCCAGAAATATTTGTAAGATTTGTTATTTTCTCCTCCTTATTTCCTCAGCAAGTTGTGAACATGATGAAGAAAACCTGATAAACTGATTATTTTCCTGAACAAAATTGCAATAAAATTATTACGATATCTTCAAACAATTTTTGTTTTAATCAGTCCATTCTAGAAGTTTGAAGAACAGCAAAACAATTATTTTTGCTTGTCTCTGCTTTTCTAATCGTCATTATGAAGCATCCCTGTCTGTCAGGGGGTGTGATAGCAGTGCCAACAGACATGAATGTTCTTCTGCTTCAGCAACGCCGCCTCCTAATACTGCCTCCAAACCAAAAAAAGAAGAGATGTCGTACATCAGCACCATTGCTTTGTGTGCCCGTGGGCCATTCAGATGTACTGGTCTAGCCCACTGAAACGTTTGAATTATTATCCATGTTCATTATTTGTCTGGAAAAACAGTTGAAATTAGCCTTGCTAGTTTTCTTCTGAAACTTCAATACCTGCAGCAGCTTCCCTTACCATGGTATGTGCCAGGAGTTCAATTAGGGCTAGCATTTGTAAGTTATTTGCTAGGCAGCTGCTTTTTACTCAGACACCGGCAGACTGTGGGAGGGATGCTCAGCCGGCACACAGTCTGTTCAAGCTCTTGAAAAACGCTCTTCTCACCGGGGCCCCTTTTGGCCACTGAGGCCCAGAGCCCACAGGTATTTGAGAGCAGCAGGACTGCTGGGAAAGCCTGTGTTAGAAAGCTTGGGCTTCAGTCAGCTCCAGTTTGTCGGTGCTGCAGGTCGCTGGCTGTGTTTCTCCAGGCACAGCCACAGTCGTGGCTCTGGCCAGAGCCAGGCTGACGGTGCTGCAGCCAGAGCCAAGCCCTGTTTGAACGTGAGCCAGAACACCACCTGCACTCAGTGGCGGCTCCAGCACCAACCCTCGCCTGGGCCCATCTGCTCCTGCCGCAACCCAACACTCACATCTCTTTCCTCCTGTATCAAGCAAGTAACTGGACTCTTTCCCCTCCAGCTTGGTATAAACCCCAGTGATCTCCCTGCTGCAGGGATGGCCTCCTGACACCCACTGGGGAACACAAATGTTCTCTTTTCTCTCCTCTTCTTTGCTTTCAATGTCCAACCAAATGCAATGGCTCAGAGCTAGCAAGGTGGGGATGGGGATGAGGGGTCAGACTGAGTAAGTATCCTGTGAGGCCCTCAGATGTTCTGATTTAAACTAAAGGACTAGGGAAAGAGTGTGGAAAAATATTGCTGACATGCACACACATTTTGTGGGAAGCTGGATCTTTTCCGTGCTGCCTAAAGTTACAGGTAACTCTCGTACAGTCAGTTTTGCTCTGTCTTCACATTACGTTCTGCCTCTGGACCAGTAACACCAAAGTTGCTACTCTGGTGTAGCTCAGTTGCTACTCAGGTGAGCTTGAGCAACTGTTGTATCTTGAAGGATCCTTTCGGCTCAGAGCACTTAGAGCTCAAGTGTCCAAGGTCTTAGGGCTGTGATGGAGCAGCAGAGCAAAGGTTCTGTCTCCATGCACCAGGAGCAGACAGAAGTACCAGAGCACATGGCCCTGATGCCTGGAGACAGAGTGACCCTGGAAAGAGAGAAGAGCCAAAGCTAGGTGAGAACTGAAGGACAGATGGACTTAGGGTGCCTTAGCCCAGTTGCCTGACTCTGTGTTTGGTTGTGATTGTGATGTTTTGGTTGCCTTCACTGTACTGGTAGGATTGGCATTTACTTAGAGTAGAGGATCTGAGCTCTCTGGGGACATCAGTCTTCATCACCTGCTCGTTAGTGTTTGTGCTGAGTTAGCACAGCTTGTGGAGTCTTTCTGAGCTCCAATGGGGGCAAATTAAAAGCCTTGTTGCATTTAGGAGATTTTTCTGAATAGCTCTCTTTATCATCTTGTTAGTGTGTGGCTACCTCGGCAGGGAGAGGATGTATTTTACCAACGGGTCTGAGCAAATTCCTAATATTCTGCATTCTTGGTAACTGTCAGTATTCAAAATCTGTGCTGCTCCAGCCTCTGTAAGAGATGTCTAGAGACGGATGGAAGGAAAGAGAGAGCGAGAGCAGAGAGGGAGGAAGATATATAAGGAAAACTTGATGGAGTAATACAAAGGAGTGTTTTGTCTACCTGTTAGCACAGTGATCACGTGCATCACCACCCCAAAAGACAGGTAGTAAAACCTCTACTGTGCTGTACAAGATTCCTGCATGCTTCTCTGCAAACCCCAGGGCAGGTGAGCTGGACAAGCAGTGCCAATCCCTGACAGGGTTAGGCTTTTATTCCCCCTATAAATACTACGTCTCTCTATCCAGCTCCTCCAGCAAGCTGTTGAGACAAGATGCTCTGAATAGCTTCCTGGAAATGCCTACTGATGGGATCTGGGGGTTATGCCTGTTCTAGCAAACAAAGCAGGGTGGCAGACAGAGCATTGGCCTGCGATCATCCTCCTATTTAACTGAGGAGATGGAGTAACACATTACCCAGCATGGATTTGACCCATGCCAAGCGGCACTTTCCTGGACAACCCCCAAGCACAGTTTGTGTGATACACAGGCCAGGATCTGTTTCCAGAAGACAGAATAGATGTAGTCACTCTGCCCAGGAGGAAGGAGGAAAGCAACTTCTGCTACAGAAGTACAGCTCAGAGCTTGCCACTTCCCTTCAGGGAACAAAGAACAGACGCTCTACCTAATTTATTAACATTTATGTACCCAGGGACACCTCAAGCCAGATTGTACCCTTTTTTTTGGTTAATATAAGTCGAATGGTACAATTCTGACCAAAACAAAAAACCTAACCTCGGTATAAAGACGTGAAAAAGCTCTTCAAATATTCTAAAGTACTTTTTGTATACTTAACAGGGCCCATCTTTTAAATTGCAGAGTTCAAAGCCAAAGGAGATTCTCCTGATAAGCTGGACATTCCCAGTGTGAGGACATCAGAAGACAAATTTCTGAGTCAGTACATTTCTAGGACGATAGGACTGAGCTTGGCCAGCACTGAGACAAGGACAGGCAGGGAGGGTTACAAGCTCATGAGAAGAACAGTCAGAAGAGGAAGATTTCTTTCACAGGAAGAGAAAAAAGCAATCAAAAGGAAAGATTTGCAGATGCTTAAGAGTTGTCTCAGGAAGTACATTAGTATGTTGATTGAGATGTCAAGTATCTAATAAACTGCACAGGAATATGCAGTTTTATGCATGGATTTTATTTCCACATATGGTTCGGATGTCCTATGGGGAAATTTAAACAAAATCTAAAGCTGCTAACAAATCCCTTTTGGTCTGGATTTAGTTTACTCTGCTTTGTTGTAAACGCAACTGGCTGATTTTTGCATAAATGTGCATGTTAGTCTCTCATATGATTCTCATTGGCAATAAAACTGCCGTCTTTAAGTTACGGCATTTTAAAGCAAATTTCTTTGAATTACCTCAATTCGCATGATTTTGGTATCTCCTTGGTGGCCCCTGATACATCTGAGGAGAAAGCAGAACTGAAGCATTATTATTGGTTTGAGGCCTTGCAATTGTGCAAGCTTTTGCCGTCCCTAGCCTGTGGGGTGCTACCTTGTGGTCACAGCTTCAGTAAACTCAGAACTCAGTTCAGTGTCGTTAATATGTCCTGGATAACATTTCCGGTTACAAACAACAATCCTAAGCTGATCCCAATGGTAACTACAAATGCACTTAAGAAAAAACTTGTCTTAACGTTCTGTCTTGCAAACGAGCTGTACTTCCCCGTGCCTAATATCAAGGGTTTGCTATTCCTCTGCATTTGATCCCTTTTCTGTAATAGCAGCAATGGTGGGAGAATAGCCTGTGGCACAGCCTGCCCTTTCCTCCGTGGCATTTATCATTCACTGCACCCATCTGTGCACATGGTGGGGCTCTGTGTCCCCTGGTCCCCAGAGTAAGTTTGCCACCAGCCCTCGGGGTCCAGTTAAGAAACTGGAAAAATTAGACTGCGCTAAGATCTGTATCACTAAGACTAAACTACAATGTCTTTTCAGGGCTTTTTTTTTGGAAACTACTAAGATTTCTAAACATTACAATATCCAAGGGACGTATTAAGAGATCAACTAGACTCTGGCATGTAAAGTCAAATGTATTAAATAGCACACTACTTAACAGAAAGAGTATTTTTGTTTGAAATATCCTCTGCCAGTCTACCAGCCACCAATTATTATGCAAGTATCCTTTCAAATGCCATTTTCTGGCTTTTCCTATACAAACAACATCATACACTACAATATATCATGAAGTATCAGCAAGAACTAGGGCTTGCACAATACCAAAATTTGTTCCCCTTTACCTATGAGGCAAATAGTCTCTTTCTAGACAGTGAAATCAGTAGTGTTTACTGATTTGTCTATCACAAAGTAAAAGACCTGGGGATAAAACCGTATTACATGTGAACAAAACTATGTCAGTCAGTGCAGATGCAAGTGGTTATGATCATTTACTTGCTATAGGCTAACAGCTACGGTGTTCACCAGCAGTACATGCTCTTGCTTCTTTGAGAACACCACTTTCCTAAAGCTGAAAAAAAAATCAAGCAAAAGCAAGTAGGAGAGAGTCTGTCGACATCAGCTTCAGGATAGTGACAAGCGATGAATGTATGTGTGGTATCACTAAAGCAAGTCTGGGTATTTCTGTTGGCATTTGCCCTTCTTGGATGAGTTTTCACACCAGAGATCCAAACCAACGTGGCCATGCTGCCATAGCCCATGGTAGCCAGCCATCCCAGTGAGAGTGCAGGGTGATACCTGCTGCAGCCCTGGCAGGTCAGGACAGTGAGCTGCCACAGGTGGAATGGCTGCCCGTGCCATAGTGGTGTTATTTCCAAGGGGAAGGGTCTCCAAACACAGTGGCACAGTCTGCTTTTGGGGTAAAGGGATGAGGAGCCTGTCAGAAGGACAGTTGGTGCCACCTGAAAGTCTCTTCTCCACTTTCACATGGGGCTGGAGGAAGGAGCCAGGTTCTCCAAGGAATCATTCCAGATCTCATCCCACTTCTGCCTCCCCTTCAGCAGCAGCAGCAGCTCCACACCACATTCAGTCTGCCTGTTCTGCTGCAAAGCCTTGAGGAAACTCAACACTGGAACCATAGGGACAGAGCTGACCACAGCTGATGAACCAAAAAGACACCATCTTAGGGAGGCCAGTTCTGTACTCTGGTGGATATTGTCTCTATTTCAGGTCGGGAGAAAGCAAATTCTGCAGAAAGAAGAGCAGCAACTCCTAATCATCCATATCCGTGCAAAGGCTCCTCAGAGGAGAAATGCCTCCCTTCGCTAAATGATGAAAGGGAGGTAGAAATACTACTAAACCCAAAATGATTCTGATGGTAAGGGGCAGAAATGAAGAAATGTGGAAATACAAGTAATCACTAAGGATAGAAGAGACGCCGTTGGTCATCCAGAGTAAGGCTAACCAGGCGGAGTTATTAACATATATCAGGAGCAAACGAAATTAAATCCCATTAACAGCTCGGACCTGCTATTAGACAAGGCTGGCAGGGTTATTGATCACAAAGGACAAAAGGCAGCAGTACTCTAGCAGTGGTTCCCTCAGGTGCCGAGAAGCTGAGGTACCAACAGCCAGAGTCAGCCACGGGGGTCTGGCACAGCAGAGAGAGCACCTTCCCACACATCCCGTTCAGACTATTCTGACTTTGCAAGACCAGCTAAGTTGCATCTATTAGAAATAACAAATGTGGTCAAGGAACTCTCTGAATTATTATGCTAATAAGTCCTAGAATGATAAAAAAAAAATCCAACCTGCAAGGTTACAAACAAGCTTAGATTGGCATTGGTCTCTAATAAAATCCAGGAAAGGCTGGCAGGGAAAACAATCACCAAGGAGTCAAAGGAACAAGTGATTCAATCAATATTGTTGGGGTTTTTAAAATTTTTATAATTTACCTCAAAAGTTTTGTGACATTACAAATTTGATTCAGTTACCCGACTTTTATAAGTCATTAGAGCAAGTCCTTCATAACATTCTCAGAAAAATTAGCTGTACAAGAAAATCAATACAGACTCATTTAAAAAAGATTAAGGATTGCTCAGTTGGTAGATCTCAGTAAGGCATTTGCAATGGCTAGGGGTTTTTTGAGCAGAAGCCTCCAGGGAGCTGCTCTCATCCCATTCAGCGATCTTGAAGAAAATATTAAATCATTGCTGATAGAATTTGTAGCAAATAAAAAGAAAATAATGAAGAGAGAAGAGATGATGGGCATAGGTCAGGGTCACTTGGAAAGGGGGTTTCATTTGAATGCATGTTTCAACACAACCAAATGTAAGGTCATTTTTCACGAGAAAACAAATCCCATTTATAAAGGGGGGCAGAGAATATCAGAGGAAGCAGTGGCTTTTAGAAGGATTTAGTAGCTGTAAAATATAAGAAAAATAACATAATGGCTGAAATCATTTCCATCACGGACAAATGCCGAGAAGCAGTAAGGAAATACCATTGTTCTGCTGTACATAATGCTTGTTACTTTAAAACACAAAATTGACCATGAGCACCAATGGAGCTGTCACTTCTCTTTCTCAGGTGGCCAGTCTGTTTCCAACTCCTGTTTTTTCCCTCCTGCTACCATGTCCCAGTTGCAGGGGCCAGCCAGGCTCAGCACCTGAAACGAGGAGCAGGATAACTGAGGGCAAGGCACTGGTTATTCCTGTCCCCGGGAGGTCCAGGGATGCTGCAGGTGGGGAGATCAGGGGTGTTGTACTGATATATCAGGGAAATATAAAAGCTGGGGAAGAATGCTCAAATTTGAGAAGCATCTTCTGGTGAAAAGGTCTAAAGTTTTAGTCTATTTTGATTACCCAAAAAAAGGATAAGAGGTTATTTTATTAGTGTAACAGAATTTAAATGCTTCATCTGTTAGAAAAAGATGCACCATTCAGTGGTTGGAAACCAGAGCCAAACAAACTCAGTCTAGAAACTCTTCCTTTTCAACAAAGAGGATAAATAATAATTTATCCTTCACTTGAAGCTTTTAAAACATGAAAGAATGTGTCATAAAATAATATGCTATGGTTCAAACAAAAGTTTAGGCTGGCAGGAAAAATCATCGTACAATGAGTTGAGAGGCTCAGTAGATCACATAAGGCCCTTCTACACCTATTTTATTATTTCGGTATTTTCTGCAGGTCTTGGGGCTCCCTGGGAAATCTGCTACTAACCTCCTTGGCTTTTGTTCTCCTTTTCTGAAACCATGTCACAACAATGAAAAACTGCAAATACAAATGGTATACACTTTGTGCTTAGGCAGCTTTTCAATTCTGAATTTTCAAACCTACATAGATTACTCAAAGAACTTACACTGATTTTAGGAATTTTTTCGAAAAATATGGAAATGACTACTTGTACTAGCATTTTGTACTCTAGCCATGAATTAGCTATAACTATAAAGATTTCTGCATATTTTAACATCATCATTTTTTAACATTGTAAAACCTCATTTTAAGACTACATCATGCAGTGGTTTCAAGTTACTCCTAAACTGTAGTGCAATCATATTATAACTAGACTTTGCCTGTACATCCCCGAGCACACCAGTTCCACAAGCTGGGGATTGTCTCTATGACTGAGTTACTTTCTGATCACCTAGTGTATTTTTAGACCCCAGATACCCTCAGTTGAGTTTATGCTGTAATAACACTGCGATGTGCTAACCAGAGTGTATCAATCAGTAGTTGTAGGTAACATGGAACTATAATAATTTTACTGTAATTGCTGTCTGATTATTATGTAAATCATGTCTGATTACAAAATAAAATATTTACTTTGCCATTAATGTTTTAGCTATATTTACCCATCTCTAATAGATTTTAGCTGTAAAGTAGTGGCTAAAGTAGAACTGATTTTCTCCAGGAAATAATCCTGATTCCCATCCTGTAACTCTCATTTGAAAGGAAGAGCCCTTTTGCTCCATGATCCAGCAAAGCAGTTAGCTCATGTTCTGTGGTCCAGGAGACACATTACATGGTCAGGATGGACTACCAAGAGCATGCGTACCAATGGTATCAGTGTGGTCAGGATTCACCCTAGGCAGGAAAGATCCTAAGTCCTGAGTAAGAAGAAATACCCCTTTGGTGTAAAAAAAAAAAGGCTGCAGAAATACAAGAATCTCTTTGGAGGCTTTTGCAAGCGATGGCACGGAAGAAAATTACAGAGGAAATGTGATGTTTTCTATGGTAAGCCTCCAATGCTTTTTATTTGACTGTTGAGTTGGCGTCTCCCTGGTGCTGGCTGAGACGACTGCAAGGCTATGGGCTGCTCTGATACCACGTCCATCCAGAGGCTCTCATACTGAGGATAAATGCACTGAACCAAACCGAAGGCAGTAGAGCACATTTGTTGCTACACGCGCCACAGAGGACTCCTGGTGCTTCAGCAGTGGGATTGCCCGCCCTTACATTATGAGAACATCCATGTCCAAAATTTGGCATCCATTTTTAGTGACCCAAAACTGCAAGTTCTTCTGTAATTAAATAAGTAAAAATTATTTTAGGAAATTGATATTTGAGTCAGCTTCTCCTCCTCCCCATCTCACATCACTACCACAATTTATTCCCTTTCACTTTTCCTATTCTTAACATCTTATCTTGCTTGTCATAAATACAGTTTATATAAAAATCAGTTCATTTCAGGCAGAAGTAGCATGGAGAATAACTTCTGTAGGCCCTAAACTCCAGACTCCTGCTGACATTAGTTACCTCCTTTGAGACTTACATGTTTTCTTTCCTAGATAAATTCACGCAATAATACCTCAAAGTCCTCTTACAGATTAGATTTTGTAAATAGTTCTTTCTTTTTTTATAATTATGGGTTTTTTTCCATTTACTTCTGGCTTGGATCCAGGGGTTATTTTGGAGTAAAACACAAGACCTTCCATTTCCTTTGGATGCAGTGTTTAAGCAAGGATTTGGAAACCCCTAAACCACTCAGTAACTGAGCACATGACATGGCATGGAAAGGGACTTTCTTTCAGCCTCTTGGGCCAGTTGGGAGCCCACGCAAGGAGTCACATGAAAGAAATGATCCTGACTGAGCAGCAGCAGCCAGGCAGAGCCCAAGGTGGCAGCCAGCACCAGGCAGAGACTCAACCCCACAGATACGGAGGGAACAATAGGCACTGTTTTTGTGACAGTGGAAAGTGCTAATTTCATTCCAATTCCAATTGGAAATAGCCCCTGACTTAGCCTTTTATAAGGTCATGTGCATGATAGAAAAATTCTGGGAGGGGAATTCAGTTCCAGTTACAACACTGCATCTCAGGTTTGTGATTTAGGGAACTGTCATAATTCCCATGGTAGCCCACGGAGGTCTCATCAGCAATGCCACTGGAGACTGGGGGTTATCTCAGCTAGCCAGCCAAGATGCATCCACCTGATGTGAGCAGAGGCACTCCCTACAGGAAGAAGATATCTACTGTCTGTGACTTGAGACTAGTCTCATAGTTAAAATCAGAGAGTTGTAGAAAGGTTTAAGTTGGAAGAGACCTTAAAAATCACCTAGTCTCAACCTTCTGTCAATCATGTTAGCAAAATTTGGCCTTAGTGAAGTCATGTTGGCTGTCAGCAATCACTTCTGTATTTTCTATTTGTCCTAGCATAGTTTTCAGGAGGATCTGTACTATGATCTTACTGGGCATAGAGGTGAGACTGACTGTTATGTAGTCCCTCAGGTCTTCCTTTTTTCCTTTTGTAAAAACGGGGATTGTGTTTCTCCTTTTTCTGTCAGTGGGAGCTTCATCAGACTGCCAAGAGTTCTCAAATATGATGGATAGTGGCTTAGCCAATTCATCTGCCAGTTCCCTCAGGACACAGAAAAGCATCTCATCAGGTCCTATGGACTTGTGCACCTTCGGGTTCCTTAGATGTTGTCAAACCTGATCTTCCCCTACAGAGGGTGGTTCTTCATTCTCCCAGTGCCTTTGCCTTCTATGACTTAGCAGTGTGGCTGGAACACATTTAGCAGTGAAATCTGAGGCAAAATAGTCACTGAGTACCTCAGCCTTCTCCTTATCCTTGGTAACCAGGTCTCCCGTTTCCTTCCAGAGAGACACCATATTTTCCCTGGTCATTCTTTAATACTGACATACCTGTAGAAACTTGCCTTGTTGCCCTTGATGTCTCTAGCCATATTTGATTCTACAAGAGCTTTTAGCTTTCCTAACCCAATCCTTGCCCACATAGATTATGTCTCTATATTATGCCCGGGTTCCCTGTCCTTGCTTCCACCTCTGTAGGCTTCCTTTTTGTGCTTGAGTATGTCCAGGACCTCCTTGTCCACCCACGCAGGCCTCCTGACATTTTTGCCTGATTTCCTCTTTGCTAGGATGCATTGCTCCTGAGCTTGGAGGAGGTGATCCCTGAATATGTGAAACCTAAATTTTGATTTTCCTATTTGAGGAGTTGGGCCCAATCTTAATGCTTTCATCCTCCCGGTTTGTCCACAGGAAACTCTGCACAAGCATCATGAAAGGGCACTCTAGTAAATTCATAAATCCAGTTCAAAACTGACACTGAAAGCACTAACTAAAAAGCTGTTCCATAACAGCAACTATCTTTTATCCAGATTATTCAGCAGTAAGCAGTATTTATAGTAAAGCTCCTGATTTATTTGTAATGTTTATACAAAATGTCAGAACGAATTACTTACCTCCAATACAAACTCTGCTTTACAATTCCATCCATTTTGTTAGGTTTTTAATACTGGTCCTAATTTGCATCTTTATGTTAAAACATGAAAATAGAGCTGCTTTCCTTGAACACCCTCATTTTTCATTAACTTCAATAGAAATGTCTCATGTAAAAGGAATGCCAGATCAGAAAGTGGTGGCTACAGTTAGAGCAAGCTAAAAAATGGCATGCCGAAGGGGACAGTGCTCTCCAGTGCTTTGCAGGGAATATCCCTTTTAAATCGGGAAATATTGTGCATAAAGCTTAGCAAACATTATGAGCTTCATTTCAGATCCCCCAGCTACAGTTTTCTGTGGGTCCCATACTGATTTCAAGAAATATTTTACAGTCCCAGAGTGAGCTGAGAAGGATCCCTTCACTACCTACAAACCTTCAGACAAAATGGCTGAAGTCAGTGTAAAGAAAAGGGCATCCCCTTACAGCAATTAGCTTTTAAGAGCAAAACTCTGGGTATCTCTGTTGTGGTTAACATGGCAAATCAAGGGAAACTTAGTCCATGTGTATAAATTATTCTAACAGTGGTATCTCAAAGATTGAACACAGCATACATCAACATCTCTCTTTAGAATAAACGCTTCTAAAATTAAGCTTTAAAACATTTATGGGTATATGCAGAACAAGCTTTCTGCTTTTACAGATGATATTGACCATCATTTCCTTTCGATCCATCCTCGATATTTGCCCCCTCAGCCATATGTACAAATGGCAATGTTTTTCCCCAGAACTGTTAGAAAGGTTGTAATGACATTGAATATGACCTGGTTATAATATTTAATAGATTAAAGTAACAAAACAAAAGCCCAAAACAACAGAAAAACAGATCACACTGTAATTAATGTTGTAAACCAAAGGTGTTTCTGTCAGTCCCAGCACAACATCATACAAGTCACTTCTGTCTCCTTTTGTTAAAAATATTACATTCCTTCACTAAAAATTTGCATTTTATTCCTGATTACATTATGTATTCTCACTGAGAAAGTGCAGAGGACACGAGTATTTAAGTATGCGAATCAGACAAGACTGCAACGTTGCCAATTTTTCAGTCTATTTTTTCACCAGTTCACTGGAGGTTCACATATTGCTTCCTAACCACTAATAGGAACTATTTGCCACGTGCATCTCATGCACTCATTGTGGGAAACTGTAGGGCACTTTGTTGGTTGTTTGCATTTACAATGTAAGAACACGTTTCTGCACCAGTGATTTCCGTGGATGCATTGCTGCCGGTGCGAGCAGGAGCTCCCGCCATGGAGGATGTTTCCTCTTCTTCTTTAGATGGGGTGGCAAATCCATTTCAGGCATTGCCAGATGGGAAACGGTATGCTAATTAACCAAGCATCTGATATTGTTTTTAATAAATATTTTAGTATTCTTCCTATATATTGCCATGAAGATGCTTTAAATGTGGGTTTAAGGTAATAAAAACATAGAAGTCAGTAATAGGTGTAGAACAACATAGACCCATGATTGAGACCTACATCACGCAGCAGCAAACAGGAGATATTTCTGTGCCAGTTAATCAGTTAAAAGTGAAGAACCACATAGATGGATACAAAGCTGAACACATAGGAATAGCAAATGACCTTTTGGATGACACAAAGCCTGAAAACTGTCTGATGCAAAGGCAAATAAAGGCAAAACCTCAGTGTAAAAATATTTGTTGTGTCAAGTCTGCACAGTAACATCAAGATCTGGCTCAGAAGCAGCTGAGGTCTCACTGTTGCCTTTAGTGGCTTTGAGATAAATCATTCCAGAAATGCCCCAGTGTCTAGAGACCCAGTTCATTTTCAAGCAGCAGCAAACAAGTGGGCTGACACAGTGGGGTAAGCTTATGAAGACCTCTATTCTCACATTTACAAGAGATGATTCAAAATACAGAAGAGGAAAATTTTGGATATCAACTGTCCTTGTCTGTCTATCCTGAATTGTCTTTATTTGCACAATTTATTGTGTTAATATTTATACCCTTGTGTGAGAACCTGAAGGATTGCATATTAATGTGTTTTTCAGAAGCTGTATGTTTTTACCAGGGAAACTGGAAAATTTTAATCCAAGTGTGTAATAAACTTACATTTTTTTACAGCCCATATTCCTCTTAAATAACCATAAAATCTTTTACAGAGGCCATGCTCCAATAAAATTGCAGATTTATGCTTTGATTTAAAAACAAGCAAACAAGAATTTATGATTTCCATTGAATGAGGAAAATACTGTATTACTGTTTTAGTTCTCCTTTTGCTGCACTATCTAAAGCAACAGTGATGATGTATGGAGTAATTTGGGAGGAAAAAACTCTTCAAAATATATCTCAAGAAAGCACCGTGAAATAACACACCATGGGAGGAAGATGAATCCTCAGCCAGCCATCCACAAGTTCTCTCAAAAGGACATCACAGACCTAACCCACAGCACAAGTGCTGCGAGGAGCACTTCGTAAGGCAGGGCACGGCCCTGTTACTACAGAATGACATGGCTGTTTGGTGGGACTAGGCTATTTTGTGAGTGTGCATGGGCGTCAGCACCAATCCTGGTGTCTGTGCTCTCTTATGCAGAGAGTCTTGGCCCAGCGCAGCCAGCTTGGTGCCTGGGGAAGTTTTTCTACAAGGCCCTTCCAGGTACTATGGGTTTTGCAATGCTCTGTTGTCCTGAGGTGTTTAAGCAAGCCAGGAAGGAGGGGTCTGGGAACAGCTTTTGCAGGGATGTCATTTCCATTGGCATGTTCATTTGGCTTCTGTTTAAACCAATGAACTTCGCGAATATGTCCTCATAATGCTTAAATGACTAATTAAACCTAGGGTAGTTCATAATGGTAAGCTAGTCAGAAACACATGTTTGGAGGCCAAACAATTCTACTGCCATCATATCTGTTGTCAGCACTTAGTACAAACAAGCTCCCAAATAAGGCACAGGTGATGGTTAATTTAACCCTGAGGGAAACATACTAAAAAACCTACATGTAGTGTATCTTCATGAAAGAAGGGGGAGAAAATTGAAAAGAGAAAAAGATCAAAAATCTTATCAAATCAGAAGGGGCAAGTAAATAATTTAGGTTTGAAGAAACCTAGGGCTGTATAAGGCTGATGTGCAGAGCAAGAAACAAGCTTGGGTAGAGGGTACCAGTTTGGTGCAAGGCACCTTGTTCAGCCATTCCCCGTCTGACTTGTGGCAAACTGGCTGCACCTCCACGGGAACACGGGACTCCAACAGATGGCAGATGTTCAAACGTGAGCCACAAAAATCGTGCTAAGGAACGCTGTCCCACAGAAACCCTGAAAAGTGGAGTTCAGAAGGCTTTCCTGTGGATCAGAGAAAGGATGGTGACATTTCACCTCTAGCAAGGACTGAGTTGCTGTGCCTGGGATCCCCTCCATGGGTACACCTCCCCTCTTCCTCTGAGGCTTCTGGCAAGTACTACAGGGTGGGGTTTAATCATATAATTTGGGCCATTTAAAAAAAAAAAAAGAGGATTTAATCCTCTGTTTCTCTAGCTAGTGATCGGAATTGGTAGCTTTGGGAGAAAACCCTCCTCCTGACAGCCCTGTTTCACAACGTGACAAAGTACCTGCTGGGGTTTCCTTCTTGATCTCTTCTCTCACTTCTCAGATCATTGAGGGAGTCTAGGTGAACAGCTTGTGCAAGAGGCCTTATTTTTAAATGAAAAGTTATATGCAACAAATCCTGCTTTCAGCTTTTCCTTTCATTTCTGGAAACTACCACTATGTCAGATTAAGACTGGCGGCTTCCCCTCCTGGAAAAGCACAGTGAAGGACTGCCTTTACTGAATCACACTTGATTTGATGTTTCTTGTGTTTCTGTGTTTGAAATAATTTCCTACATGTAATTATACACTTAAGCAGTATTTATGTGCATAAAACAGCTACACAGTTTTCCTGTTTTCCAAAAGAGATTGGCTTGCTCTAGGAACATTTTGCGTTACTACTGTGTTTTTGGACTAGATATTGCTACTTAGGATACAAGTAAGGGTAAGAGTCTATTAATTGTGCTTTTAAATGAATTGTACAAAGTGGTCCCACATGAGGCCACACATTTATGCAGACAAAAAATGTGTTTACACTGTACAGAAGTGTAATTATATTGAACCCACACATATGTAATAAAAAAAATTGGAAATTGACACTGCTTTAATAATGTGCCAAATATTAAATGATGCTTTTTAAATTCAGATTCACAGTAAATCTTCTGAATTCTAAACAATCTGTCTACTGCCATGACACCAGTGTCTCATTCATCTGCTTCCTGACAAAAATCTGCCTCTGTCAGATTTTGAGCGAGTGTAACTTTTAAGAAGAAGTCCAATGATAGCCGAATCCTGCGGCACTCACACAGCTAAAACCCAACTGCAAATTGCAAGTGGTTAGAGACTGCGAGAGAATGGTCTCCCGCCTTTGTTAAACCCTCCATTTCAGGGTTTAACAGCACAGATCTGGAGACTGCGAGGAATAGTCCTGCTTTAATATGAGTCATTCGATTTTTTGCAGTGTATGTGTGTCTCCCACTTAATAACTCAATGTGATAGAGTACACAACCCCATGACCTCCAACGAAATTGTGAGGACGTAAAGGAGAATGGAGCTTAGGCTGTAATAGTGGTTGTGTAAAAGCCTTTGTGAATTAGGCTGCAAACAGCCACAGAGTGACACAAACGTAACAGCTTTTAGGATTTTACTCACTACAGATCTTCAGTAGCCTTGTTTCCCATGCAGTCAATGGAGGCTCACAGCACTTCCAGGCTGGACTGCCATAGTGCCTTGAAGAGAGGTGAGAGGCCTTAAAATGATGCCACATTGTTTAAGACATAAAATATCCTGGATCCTTAATTTTTTCACACATGGTAGTCTGAATTATGGCACTTGAAGGAGCATGCAACAGGAGATAGACCCTTGCAGACCCCAGAAACAGCCTTTTCCTTCTGGAGTGGGACAGTGATGGAGCATTTACCCCAGGATTTGCTCAGCTGGCACAAGTCTTATACAAGGTACAGTGTCCCAAACTCAACAGGCTCCAGCACGTACATGGCAGGGAGTATGACATCTTTAAGGACCCACAAATAGGACTGGCCCCACATGCTCTGGATGAAAATTAAGTGCAGGTGCTGGGACTCAGCCCACGGGCCTTCATCAGAGCTGGCAGGTTTAAATGTGCTTCCAGCCCCCAAAGTCAGGAAAGATGGTTTCATCCCAGCCCTGTGGGAATGGGTGTGTTTCTTCTCCACAGCTAATAAACATCAAGAGGTTGCTTGCAGGAGGAGGCTGTTTCTTTAGAGAGATTTGAGGCCAACCATGTGCAGCTGGGAGAGGGCAACAGCTGTGTTCTGCTGTGAATTGAAAGGAAACGTCTCCTCCTTTTTATGCCAGGCCAGGGATAAAAAGTGCCCTGTACTAGAATGGCACTGCTGAGGGCGTTACCCTGGTGGACTGGAGGCAAAACCTGCTGGCACATGGGCCTCTAAGCTGAGACCCATGGGCTTTGCATCTTTGCAGCTGCCCAGCATTCAGTCCTAGTGCATGTAGGAGCTGAGAAGAGTCCCTTCTGTGCTGATGTGTGGTGGCTTCAAAGAAGCCCTGTGTAGAAAGTACTGGATGTTTTTGGTCAAGGTAAGCGAAACTGGAGGTGCTACTTTAATCACTCTGCTGCACTTCTGATCAACAGAACTCACAGTCATGAGCAAATCCCTTCTACAGCACGACTTAATGTGGTTGACAAGAGATATCTGTCAATAAGCAAATTATCCATTTTTATTTAAAACACCTTCATACCAGACTATGCAAATATTTATAGCAATTGAACATCTGTCTGTGAGCCTTCAAGGTGCTTCATCACAGAGCCAACTCGATGGCCATTGTGCAAAGGAATTGAGGAGCAATGCCATCAGGTGTAACCAGCCTCGGCCATCTGGTCTTTGGGTTGGGGGTGCTTTTCCAGAACTGTCTCTAAGTCCTGTTCTGTTAGGTTTGGTCCCTTCCTCCTCCCAACAATTTTATCCAACAATTAATGGAAAAGTGCAATGAAACTACTCCTGGGTGCAACCCAGGGCCCAGAGTCCCCATTTTACTGGGATAAGAGACAGGCTCTTGATTGAAATCTTGTTCTTAGACCATTAATTTTTCCTTTTACATTTGCACAATTTCAACTGGCAGAGGTAAAGGAACCTGTAAATCTGTCTTCCCCTTTCTCCAGCCTTTTTTCCCCATTCGTCTTGCCTATGCCGTAATGAGTAGCACTGTCTCTTAAAAATCAGGACCAAGGGGTTTAAACCTTCCTCACAATGAAGTAGGCTCAAACTCCCCCTTTCCAATCCTTGACCAAGATCTTCAGGTGACCATGTAAAAGATGATTTGCAGAGGATGCTACCATTTTGGAGGAAGAAAAGCCACAGTTACCACTATGCTTTGTGGTGTCACTTCTTACACTGTCAGTCAGCATTGGCACTATAAATTGCTCCATTTATTAAGAATGAAGAACATTTTACATGGGTCTAATACAAAGGGAGATCTATCCTATTCAGGCTGAAATACAGATTTTTCTAAAGTGGATCAAGCTGCCAAGTTTGAAGCAGCAGACACTTCAAAAATACATAAAATTCTACAAAACAGAGTTATAGGACAGCTTTTTCCAGACCCCTAGTGCCTTAACCTGGAAATATGAGGTTTCAGGCTTCCCTTCACCCACACCAATCTTTTAAGGAGCTTACTGTTCTAAATTTATTTATTCTGCTTCTTGGTATAAATACCTGCTCTCTGTACCCTGAATGTTCACATCCTCCTTGACTTCCTATGACACTGAATTTCACAAATCATTATGCAAAAAGACATTTCCTTTGTGCTCAGACTCTTTCACTCAGTTTAAAATGTTTACAGTAAATCATAGGATGTCCCAAGTTGAAAGGGACCCACAGGATCACCAAAGTCCGACTCCTGGCCCTGCACAGGACAACTCTGAGAATTACAACATGCACCTGAGAGCATTTAATCTCACGTAATGTATATGTATATTGTATATGTTGCCTGGTATGCACAAAATTTCTCAGTGGGGGTGGAAAGCATGGAAAATCCAATAGCAAACACACTTTGAAAGTCAAGATTGTTTGAAACTGATAGATTTCTCACCACAAATACTATTATGTCAACGGCCATATCTTTTGCCAGCTTTAATTTGTCTCAGTCTATTGATCGTCCCTTGTGGAGTGTTCCTGCATCGCTCCTCTACGGTTACAGAAAGAGGAAGGATCACTTCCACCTATGGCTGCAAATGACACAGCCTTGCTGAAATCAATGGCATGACCTGCCATCTGAAGTCATTAATGTAACATTACAGCTATAAAGTCTGGGCCAGCTCTGGCTTGCAGGCAGGTGTACATGCCAAAGAATCTCATTAACATCAGTAACACTGGACTGATCGAAAAGGCCTCGGCAGAACCACTCTCCTTGCTCACAGCTGAGGCACAAGCTTGCCTTGTGCACGCACTTGTGTTTGCTTAGGCAGCTTTGGTCTTCACATGTACTCCAGGCAGAGTAGTCAGAGCTGAAGTTAGATAGCTCTCTTATCAGTTTTCTCCCTCTTTTACTAGACTAATGATCTGGACTGATTTCCCCCTCCTAGGGGGAAGGTCTTTGCTTCTGGCTGATGGTCCATGTGCTATCCATTTCCCTTTCTGCTGGGATGTGCCACAAAACCGCTCAAAACCCTCCATCCCTGCTTCTGCTTTCTGCAGGGAAGACGATCTATGTTGAGTCAGTGGAAGCTATGAGTTACAGTCTGGAGCCCATCCATGGATGGGTGTTAAGAGCTTGCTGCATTTCAGAGCTTTTCTGAAGGAGGTTTCACACACTCCCCTTGTAAAGCAAGTGTCCGTTTTTACTTCTCAGCCTGGATTGCTGAAGGGAGACTGAATAACTGCAGGCAATGTTGGGGGTCAAAGTCAGGCAAATATTGCAGTAGATACAAGACTTGCATGAGCTTCAGCCATGCCTGCGAAATGGGCTAATCCCTTTTGCATATTATCACAGGGGAGCTCTAAAGATAACGTGCTGATATTTGTGAAGAGGTCCGATTTCCCAGCAATTCGTGCTTCAGAGGAACGCACGAGGAAGAACCGATCACCTCCATTTCATGCAGCTTGGTGCTTAGTCAGAGCGACACAGGACCCCTGCATGGAAGAGCTGGGAAAAGAGGACTGCTGAACAGCTGCCCATCACAGAGCATCCTATGCAACAACTGAAGCAGGAGTTGAATGCGGAAAACACCGTATGCGATCGTGTAATTAACGAATGCATCATAATGCCTCAGCATAAGGGAGCTAAATTAAGCTATGGATGCATAATCTAGCTTGCATGCAAGATCTTCATAAAGACTGTATCCCTTTTATTGTTATCAATGTTATTTTATTGTTATTGCTCCAGGCAATAAACAGCCCTGCAGTTAGATTTCCTTGCTTGGGCACACAGCTGCTAAATTCAGCATTTATTAGTGGTGTCTGAGAGGGAGACTGGTGTTATTGATGAGAGAGTGTACAAGGAATAGTTGCAGTATTGCAACTGCCTCTCTGTAAAAATGCCTAGGAAAAATTTAGCTCTTAAAAATTGCTGTGCTTGGGGAGGAATCCATAGCACTCTGCATGGCACCTGAATAATTAGAATGTAGGATAATTTTGGACAGAATAACTCTATGGGCTGAATGAAGGCTGCTTCCACATATTACCTACTATGAAGCTCGGTTTAGATGGTTGTAATTGCTTGTTTGGTAATGGCATTATGAAGCTGAATTAATGGTGTGTACCATACATCTTAATGCTCAATAAAGGTGCTTCAATATTTCAGGCTCAGGGAGACTACTGACTGGGAAAGATATATGTGAAAAGGGAAAGACTGATGCTCCCATTTTTCATTTTAATTATGGATGGACCTGATAACAGTCACCCTGCTTCACAGTCTGCCTGGGGAGAACTGATTTACATTTCTGCTTTGCAGCATGTGGCTTCCCTGGGTGAATGCCATAAAGAGTATCGTCCGGCTCACTGCTCCTCGAAGACCAGATTCCTCACTCCGAGCCATGACAGGCCTGTGGTCCACCAAGATAAAGCTTATTAATGTGGAAATTTCATGTGACAATAAGGGGTGTGGGAAGGAGGGCACCCCCCATGCACTGAAGGGTGCTGCGATGCCATCACACAACTTGAGCTGATTCATATTTGTGTTTCTCACAGAAGCGTTAAAATGTACACAGCCTTCAGTTACCAAATGAATACAGCACCTGCATCTGAGTCTTTGCAGAGAATACATGCTTACCAGTTGTGGAGTGACAGTCCTAAGCAGAAGGATGGCCTGAGAGCCTGATCTAGATCATATTCCTCCCAGGCAGGCGCTGGGTTCATCACCCTTCCCACCAAGCCCTCTCTTGTTAACCACAGACAAAAAGCACTGGCTTAGAGCAGCAACATTTTTTACTACATTCTCAGAGATGAGGCTACAAGGAGCACAGGTGGGTCCCATTTTGCCATCTGTAAGTGGAGAAGGTAATTTGTTGCCTCCCGCTGGTGCTGGGAGGTTCTGTTTGTTGCCATTTTGTGCTTTGTATGCAGAAGCTAATACACAAGTGCATGTTTGATACAGATATTTGCCAGAGGCTTACAAAGCTTTCCATATGGCATCTCCACGCAGTGCTCACGAGCTCAGATTTTCTCTGCAAGGCACTGAGACAATAAAATAGTGTCTCTGTCAAACTGGAAGCCTCCAGAAACTGAAGTTAATGCCTCAGAAACGGGTTTAGCGAGTTTTCTTCCTTTTATTTTTTTTAAAGCATCCGAAAGTTTTCTGGACTTTCAAATTTGTGTTCTACTTCTCATCCCCAATGTCCTCTGCTCCAACCCTTCAGACTGTTTTTCTCCTCAGAAAACAAGAAACAGCTTTAGAAGGTTGAAGTGGAACAGTTGTGCTCTAAAAATGTGTACTTTTGAAACGACATTCCCATTTAGAGTTGGAATTGTTACTGTATGATGAAAGTAATGCTTTCTTTCACTTTGTCTTAACCTTGGACATACTAATACAGACTTTTTGCCTAAATGTAGACAAGGAATGTTTCTGTCCACTTTCTAGCTTTAGTAATTCCCTCTCTAAAGAGAACAGTGAGCAGGGCGGGTAGACAGTGCCTAAGGACAGAACTTATCACCTGCCACCCTGCCCCATCCCCTCCATTGTCCTAATAACAAAAATCACGTGTTGATTTCAAGAGCCGTACTAAATTTGAGCTAAATCATGTTTAATTATGACTGAGAGGGGTAATTTTCAGTCAAGCTTAATGTCATATTAAATAGTGGTGCATAAGGTCCTTTTTGCACCGAGGGAGATACAAGCACTCATTCTTTAATAGCTCATTAATTAATTAATTTGCTCTGAATAGCAAAATATATGCATGGTGCTTCCCAAGGATGTAACATATGGAGATGGAACACAATAGGTCACACTGAGTTGGATGACTTGTCTAAATTCAAGTCTGGTGCCTGTGTCTGACCTGAAGGTCAGCTGGTACTTGGATCCACCTTCAGCACTCACCAAAAAGGCAACTTTATATATAGTAGAAGAGAAAGCAAACATCATTTAAGGGAACTGTGCTTAATATTGTTTCTTGTTTTGCCTGTAGTACTGAAAATGGGACAAAAGCTTTTGGGACAAAACATTTTATTCCAAATGAAAGTTGCAAAACCAAACTAACTATTTTAATAAAGAGATTTAATTCAAACCTGAATTGTACTTAGGAAAAATCACCAAAATAAACACATAATAGTATCATCAAAGGTCACCCAATGAATCTACAAAATATCTTAGCCATCTCCCCACTGCTGGTCAGTCTGTGCCTTTGTAACTACCAGATCTCAGTGACCCACAATTTAAAGAGTATTTTACCCCCCATATAGCAACTTTGTGAAGTGGAAGAAGTATTTATCCCACTGACAGAAGGATTATCAAGACAGTGGATTCTTTAAGAGCATGAAGGCAGCTTTAATTTGGAACAAGGAAGAGAAGCTGTGTTAAAATAGGGAAATTGAGCCCAGCTATTCCCCTTCCTCCTCCTGTGCAGGTCGTAGCTGGGATCAGCCCCAAGCATGCTGCAGAGCCTGCTAGTAAGTTGCAGGAAGCCTCTCACTGTAGGGCACCTCCAGCTTGAAGGCTGAATCCTGCGTCCCCGTGCCCGAGGTGCCACGGTGTGGCAGTGCCTTCCCCGAGTGCCCGACAGTGACAGCTCTGTTGCTGCCCCTTTGGGCCCCATTCCTTGTGAAATGCCAGCCAGGATTAAATTGTGTATCCAAGGCCACAAGATAGCTTTGCATCTGACCCGGCAGTCGTACCTACATCTTACAATGCCCAGCAAGGCATCCCCCAGTTTCACATGGCTCCCGTTCGAGAGAGGAACTCCATATGGTTAAATGGATGTATAAAATGGTAGAGATTTATGGGTTCAGGATCTTATCCAGGCTGTTATGGTGATTTAGAGTTGGGTCAGAATCAAAACCTTTGATCACACACACAGATTTGGGTGGCATTTGAAATCTGGATCCACTTCTAAAATCTGCATCTGACTCATCTCTAGCTACAGACATGGTGTTTTATGGTTTTATTTCTATTCCAGGGGGACATTTTCATGCATGCCTTGTAGCAGACACAGGAGGTGGGGATCTCTGTATGATTTATATTCAAGGTAATGCATACATAACTACATCTCTATTTCTCTAGCACATAGTGAGATATAAATTTAACTTTATTCATTTGCTGCACTAGGAAACAATGCAGCTCCCTTGGCAACACATCAGCCACAGACAGGAGTTAGGTAGAAGAGAGAGTCAAAGCCAGTCTCCTAATTGACTTTTTGAAGTCATAAGCCATTTGTCGCTATAGCAGTAATGGCAGTAAATAGATCAGTTTGGGAACAGTAGAGAAAAAAGTCTCCACCACCAATCTTTATTTCAGTGAATGCTGGAACGCTTCAAATGTTTTCTGGAGATGTTCAAGGAGAAGCCTTTCTTGTTTTGCTTTAGTAAACCACTCTGCTAGTCAGACTGTTGAACAAAAAAATTGCAAACTTTTGATATTTTTAAAGGTTAAGACTTCTGGTTTTCTGAACCCAGTAATTTAATCTCTGTGTAACAGAAGATTGTATTACCCTGGAATAAAATTCATTTGTTTAGTTGGGAAGAAGTGACCTCATTGAATATGATTCACTTATCTGTGGGTTTAGGTGAGCAGCCTTTTTTAAACTGATCAGGAGAACAAGGTGTTCAGCTGGCTCTGGAGAAAAGAAATAAAATGTTGTTTTCTGAAAAAAGGTAATGGCTATTTCTTTTTGTGGAAAATGTGAAGTCTTAACAGGTGTGAGGCAGAACAAAATGAACATGAAAACAAGAACACATTTCCATATGTTATTTTGAGATCTCTGAGAGAGACTGAATCCATTTCCACATGGAAAAACAGCACACTCATGCAGAGTGGGAGATTTCTGTTCTCCAACCAAGACGCATATCTATCCAAGGGGATACAGAAATACCAAACTACACTTTGAATTCCTGGGGCAAAACACCAATACCAGGAGCTTGTATCAGCCGCTTGATATCCTGCAGGCAGCAGCGCCCGTGTGCTTCGTGACAGAGCTCCCTCTTGGCTGCTCCCTCATCTCTGTGACCCAGGGGAGGACCCTCTGACCGTATTTCTAACTCCTCTAGCTGCCACTTCAGCTGTCTGCCAAAGAATCCCTGTCCAAGATCAGATTTAGGGTCCTTTTGGGTTGCATTGACATATTTCTCATCTGTGCCACAGGATCCTGTCTACCGGCTTCCAACTCTGAGATACCTGACTGAGTGACGGATGCAAATTTACGGAAGATACTACGTCATGGATCCTGAGACAACTAATGCAGAAGCATCTTGTGGATGAGTCAAACTCTAAGGAGCCCAGTTCCCACAGTGAAAATCACTGCTGCAATGGAGGTACATGGTTCTTTACATCATGCATGGGGCGAGCCAGACATCCAGCAGGGCAATGCTGAGACATCGCCATGCTGAGAAGGGAGCTGTCATATCTAGCCAGGAGGAAATAACAGGAAAAAAATGGGACTGCAAAGCTGACTAACTGCTAAAGCTGCAACAACATCAATTCTCAGCTGCACACCTCTTCCTGGAGCTAAATCTTTCAGCCAGGTCAGTCACAGCACAGTCACAACTGTCCAGAAGGAGACATTATCTCATGCATTCGAGATAGCTTGGCATGCCCAAGAAAGGGATGACAAAGGAAAAAGAAAAAAAAAAACCAAGACGAAATACCCAAGAGTCCAGATCACTGTAGAGCATTGGATATAACACCAGGTGTCATCCAGGCAACTGAAGCTGACCCCGGTGGACTCCAGCACACCAACCAACACTCCACCGGTCCTTCAGAACCATCCCTGGAGGGCTAAAAGCCATGGCCTCATGAACCCACCATGTCTTTCAGGACTGCCTCAAAGACTGGGGTGTTCCTGCCAAGCCCTGCCCTTCAGCGCTGAGCGAAGAGCTGCTGGCCTATGTTGAGGATGGATTTAATCCCTCTGGTGATTGGGACAGGCATTTTGAGCTGGCATTGCAATAAATGCACCTTACTTCAGTTAGGTTTAAGCTGATTATTCAGTGGCCAGCACCGACTCAAGGCAAGATCGGAACAAACTACAGTCATTTCCCCTCTGTTCTTCCTGCTTCCTGCTCACGCACGATGTGTAAAGCAGCACTGCTGGCTGGGCTGGTGGGAACCTCTTGTCAAAACCAGCATTACTGAGCACACGAGCTTCAGTTACTCCGTCCACGCAGAGGACCAAATCCTGTGAGTTTCACATAATGATGGAAATGTCACCAATGTAAGGCTGGAATCACAGAGTAGAATCTATCCTCCCCGTATTCAGCAACGCCCAGAAGGTCTTGCCACACAAACTGCTGGATTTACAAGTGTCAGAGTGTTCTTACAGGCCCCGAGAATGCTGTTAATACTACAGCTAAGCAAAGATGAGAGCTAGGTGCTGCTAAGAGGCTTGATCCCAGCTTCCCCTTCTTCCTTACACTTTCCACTTGGCAGTAGCTCTAGATTCAGCCGTCAGTCTCTGGGCAGACAGGGGAGTGCCAGCACCAGGAAAGTGATGTGAGTGCAGGAAGAGCCACGGGAACGCCGCTTTCAGGGACAATTAGCTATTAAATCAAGTCACCCACAGCATCAAATTGCACTGCCAGAAATGGCCTCAGACCTCTTCCAGTGCAACTTTCCTTTAACCAAAAGCCCCGGTGAAGTGTCTCATCTCCTTCCTATCCCAGTAGCTGGATGGAGGGTCCTGACTGCTGCTGCCACAGGCAGAATAAACAGCAGGTTTCAAGTGTGATGTAGCTGAAGAGCACTTGTTTGTGCAAGAGGATTTTGGTGATGTTATTTATCACAGGCATTTCTCACTCCATGTTTACACATCTTTTTAGCTTCCTCGGCTTGCTTGTGAAGGCATTCCAGAACAACCAGCAGAGGATGTAAAGCTGATAGCTTATCACCCAGGCACCATGAAGACACACGCGCATCCTGATATATATCAGGAGAGAGGAAGGAAGTGATTTAGTCCTCTGGAGTGTGAATGCTGGTGCTCTACAGCTCTCAGAAGCCAGCACATACAAAAGATTTCCAAAGGCTGGTGAGTAATTCAGTGCTGACTTTTTCAGCTGTGTGGAAAACTACAAACACAGCAGCTCTGCCATATTTGTGAAAAGTAAAATGAAAAGATATTGATGGCTGGTATCTGCAGCTGGGTTTGTTCTGCTATTTAGGTCCTGCTTCAAATGGAAAAAATTTAGAATAATGTGTTAATGCTTACACTGACAGTATTCACACACCAAGACTTGGACTATAGACATACAAAGCAATTCTGCCTCAATTATTGTGCTTCTGAAAACATCCTACAGGAAAGAGATGGCAAGGCAGCCTGTTCATGTTCAATAGCTTTAGATACACTGGATTTCATCCTGATTTTATCAATCTAGAAAATAATAAAAAAGCGATATCAAATAAAAAATATGGCTGTTTAGATTATAGCTTTTAAGAGGACATTAGAAAGGTCCTTAATACCTTCCTGGAGCTCTTAAATAAACACCCAGATTTCTAGGTAAATCCATCTAATACCTTGTGTCTCTGTTCACTCTCTTTTCTTCTCTCTAGAGTGTGCAGTGACATGCACAAATACTCAAAGTGAGACCAAGTCTCAAAATCACCCAGGCCCACGGCAGCCCTGAAACATTAACAAGGAACTGCAGTCCTTTCCCCAGACCTTGTAATATAGCTGACATGTCTAAACAAAAATGCCTTACACTGTGAAGGCAGAGATATAAGAGAGGGCCAAGAACTTTCATACTCCCAAAAGGAATAGGATCGTCCATGCAGGGGGCTCCCACAGGTTTCAAATGTATTCCTTCAGCTAGTGTTTCCTGACTCAGAAACCCATGTGCTCCTATTAAAAACATCATCTTAAGGTCTTTTCAGAAGGTTGAGATCAGAAATTTGTTATACAGCTCACCTTGACTTTAATTGAATTTTATGTTTACATCATTTCTCATGAAAGCTTGACTTTAAATTTCTTTTTTTACCTCTCTGGAGATTGCACAAGTCTGGGAAGCAAAGCATTTTATTACAGTGCAGACTGAAATCTGCTGTTCTCACAGTAAATGACTATGATGAATTGGTGCCTGTGACTGTGGAGCCAGTTCACAGAGACATCACGTCCTCTTGATAAAGGGTCTGCTAATACTGTTTGCAAGGCAAAAGCTTGGTCATTAACCAGAAGCTTGATAGCTTACATAGCCTTTTAGTCTCCCATAAGGATAAAAACACAAGAGGGGGTCAATTCTATCCTCTAGAAGGAACATTAAAACTCCCTTCCATCACTCTGGTCACTACAGGTAATTTTCAACACAACCATTCTGAAGTGCAGTGCAACTATTCATTAAGAAGAGTTAAACAAAGCTATACCTTCAAACTATGAGCACAATGCCCTGCAGCACAAGAGCTCCCTCAAGCAAAAGAGCTTTTTGCCAGCTCTGGCTTGGACCCACAGTAAAATTCCAGCTACTGCATTTCCCAGTCAGTGAGCAGTATCAGCTCTGAGCTATGTCATTATGAGTGTTGGACATACCAAAAGTTCTCCCATATTTTATTTTTTTCAAAGTGAATAGGGGATTGATTTGGCAAAACACTTGATTTGGGTCTATATTCTTCCATGTGGAATTTGAGCTTCTTTTTTAACACAACCTGCAGCTATTGCTCATTGCTTGAGACAGACTGACACGGTTTAACAACCAACCTCTGTGTAAAACTCACAATTGAAATGTTCAGAATGAAAGGGAGCCTGTAAGCCCATGAAGCACACTAGCCTTCTTTAAGGCATGTTTTTTTCTCTATCTTCTTAAATACATGGAATCTACCTGTGATTTTCTTTTCTCAGAATACTATATCCCCTTGCCAGACTTTTGAGAAGTTATCCGACTCAAGAAGGAATGAAAGAAGTGGGATTTGTGAACACTCAAGACTGCCAAGAAAGCAGCTGAATGTAGCACAAAATCTCTTGGGCTCCAAATATTTAATCTTCTTACAATACGATAGAGTTAGAGGCCAATACTTATTTACTGCTTTCATACTACAGTAACAGCATACACCCTACCTGAGAACCAACACATTTTGTTTTTCATGGGGATAGCGTCCTAAAAAGTGTCTGCAGGCAGATTTAAATCTCAAACCATTGCAAGGGAAGATCATCACTGGCTGCTGCTGCCGCTGCTTTGAAGACTGCTCCTGGAGGAACTGCCTGCTGCCATCTATTGATGCACTGTAGGAAGGCGCCGGACCAGCGAGCCCCCACTCAAGTGCTCCAGCGAACATTTTCCATGCTGGGTTAGAAATCCTGTAGATATGAGACCTGGGACTCTGAGAAAAATCCTTACTCGGTGACTCAAGAGCAACAGAATTATTTAACATAACTCAAGCCAAGAGTTCACTACAGATAAACCTTAGCTATGTGGGCTTAGGATGGCCTGAACTCCAGAACCTTAAACACAATGAATAACCTTATTGCATCCTCTTTCCCTTCCACTCCAGGGGAAGCATTAAGATCTTGACTTTTAGGGGGCCCACCTTATGGAGAGGTCACAGGATCCGTTCACTGCCTCTGCAAACTAAGAATTGGATGAATTTGTCATTGTCACCTTCAGCCAGCACCCACAGGACTGAGGTCACTTGGCCTGGGTAAAGCTAGGAGCCTCCTAGCCAATGCTGGTAACACACCAAGATGTGAGCAGCATCCCGTGGGAGCAGTGAGCTCCCATGCCATCAGCTTCGTGTGACACCGCAATCACTGCAGGGGCAAACTTTGCCGTCCGAAGAAAGAGGGTGGCAATAAGGCAGCCCTTCCTAAAAGGCAGCTGCCTTTGTCCCTGCAGTTCAGAAACCATTTTCTTCCAAGTAAAGAGAGGAATAAGGGTCTGTTGAGCCTGGCACTGGATCCCCTAGTCCTAAGTAGCTCAGCACCCTAGAGGTGACCTACCCAGAGGCAGCGCCCAGAGTGTCAGTCAGCTGTGATACAAGCCAGCCCTCCTGTACGCTCGTGGCGTACACTGAGAGAGCACAAAAGGGTCACACTCACCAGCTACATGCTGCAAAATTCACAGGGGTAGAAAAAGAAAGAAGCAAAACCAGCCTTAGGGATGGGGTTTAAGTGTGGCTGGCACTTGGATGGGCAGTGACCTCTGGGGTGAGTGTAAATGGTGCGGACTCACTGGCGGTGAGTGACTGCATCTCTGCAAGCACAGAGCACCCCAAGGAGATTTATCTGAGTTTCTTCAATGCTAGACAGAAAAGGGATGGGAAGGTTTCAGTCTGTGAACGGAGGCTAGAAAAATTATTACAGAGCATTGTAATGAAAGAAGCAAGTTTTAAAAGGGAATCTTTACTCATGATCGGATCCTAGTTAACCCTGGTAAGATGAATGGCAGGAACATCTTCGAGTTAGTCCCTGTAGATAGCAATAGGTTAGAGAGGAAGAAGAGAGGTGAGCAAAGAGCTGTGATCTCATTGGAATGGGTATTTTAGTTACTATTGGCAGCCTGCTGGGTCAATGCTTCCATGATTTTCTTAAAACAAAAGAGCTTTCCTCCTTCCCTCCCCCCTTATTCAGTTTGAGACTGCTTTTATGTGCAGATTTAGACCCTGAAAGAAGAGAAATACTAGCCCCTGAGGTCCCCAGTGGAGATAAGACTTGGGTGGGAGTGGAGAGTGTGGACTCACACCTCTTTTGTTTTATAGTATTTTAATAGCTTAATTTTTCTCTAAGTAGCTCTTCCTCTGGGTAATGTCAGAGGATGGTTTTCATGAATGCTTTTGTAGAGCCTGCACAGGATAGTGGGGCATCAGCAAAAGACTCCCCTCTGCCCATAGTTTTCATGTTACTTTATGAAATAATCACAAGGAAATTCTCAACCTTTTGAAACCTGGGACCTTTCTATTGAGATACATGTCATATATGAGGGGCAGATGGAGCAGGTGCAGTGATAACAAAACATTCTTGATTTTTGAGCCCAGGTATAGGCTGTGAGAAAGGGGCAATAGAAACTCTTTATCAAATAACAATTAAAAACCTGCACCCTCTTACTCGACAGGGAGGCCTAGACTTCATGTACCCACTGTTTTACTTCATGCTTCACATATTTCTATTAGATTGCCTTTGGAGTGTGAATGCAAAGAAAATAGGTTGGCAGTCTGTCTGGAGAGACAAATAAACTTGACAGATTATCTCAGGAGAGTCCTGTACATTCAAAGCGTCTGCAATTTTAGGCTCAGGAAAAGATTTGGTTTATAGACTAATTGCTGCTTGAAGGATGAATTTTGAATTATAGAACCAACCAAGGCTTTTGTCAATTAAGATTTACCATTCTAATATCTCATCCCATAATTTAGCTCTCCCAGCTGCTATCTGGTGCACTGAGTAATCATTAGCATTTCAGTTTGGATTCTTGCATTCTGCTGATGTATGCCAGGAAAGGTTTATATTGGATATTAGGATTTTCTTCATGGAAAACATTCTCAAGCTTTAGAACAGGCTTCCCAGGAAAGTGGTTGAGCCACCATTTCTGGAGGCATCTAAAAAATGTGAAGATGTGGCAAGTCTCTAGTGAGACTTTGCAGCGCTGGGTTAACAGCTGGACTTGAGGATCTTGAGGGTGTTTTCCAACCTAAATGACTCTGTGATTCTATGCTCAGTATGGAACCTGCCTCCATGCAGAGAGATATGGAACTGGTGCTCCTATGGAATGCTCCTTTGACCAGCATTACATACAATTTGAAGAACTGCAAAGAAAATATTGGCATGGATTCAATCTACAACATGTATTACTTACCAACACTTCCTAAAGCATGAGAGTGAGAAATCTGGCTTTATCTCTCCTTTTTTTTTGTGGACTTAGGTGGTTTGAATTTGCTGGTTGAACTGTATAAGGAAAAATCTACCATGAATAATTTGGTAACCATTTTATTTCAAAGTCAAAATAATGATCATGTAACTCCTAAGTTGCATGGGTGCATTAAAAACAGTACAACTATGAAGAAAAGTGAGAATTTAAATTTCTATTCAATGTTTCTTTTTTTATTTGCTTTTGGAATTTTATGAAGTTCAGTTTCATAATACAATATCTTTTTAGTCATTCAGTGAGAAATCTGAATGGCTTATGCACTGCTAAGGCTTGTAAATCAAATTTTAGGTCTCACAGCAGAAACAACTCCGTGTTCTTCAGCTTATGTTTTGCCTTAATGGTGATCCTTTCTCTCTTTTCTTGGCAAGTGCTTTCTCTCACAACTTTTTTTTGGCCACCACAATAAAAGCAAGACATTAGAAAGCACCCAAGGAGGTCTACGAAGATGGTGAAGGGTCTAGAAGGGAAGCTATATGAGGAATAACTGAGATCACTGAGTTCACTCTGGAGGAGACCTCGTGGCAGTCTACATCTTCCTCATGAAGGGAAGCAGAGCGGCTGACACTGATCTCTTCTCTGTGCTGACCAGTGACAGGACCAGAGGGAATGGCCTGAAGTTGTGCCAGGGGAGGTTTAGGTTGGATATCAGGAAAAGGTTCTTCCCCCAGAGGGTGGCTGGGCACTGGAACAGGCTCCCCAGGGAAGTGGTCACAGCACCAAGCCTGACAGAGTTCAAGAAGTATTTGGACAATGCTCTCGGGCACATAGTGTGACTCTTGGGGATGGTCCTGTGCAGGGCCAGGAGCTGGAATTTGATGATCCTTGTGGGACCCTTCCAACTCAGACTATCCTATGATTCGATGATTCTAGGATTCTAGGATTCTGTAATCCAGAGTCAGCAACATTTCTTTTTTTTCCTATCTGCAACAGAGACAGATGTGTGGAACAGTTAATAGCACTTGATAAGGCTATTCCAAGCCCCTGGTTTGAAAAACAATGAAATGAATAAACCACTATGCCCTAACAAAGGTTAGAGATGTTGCATTTTTATTTTCAGAAGATAAAATGCTGTGACTTACTGGAAATTTGCTATTCTGAAGTAATTACTAAGATAGTAATTTTTTTCAATACTTCAGACAGGATAAAAAATAGCTCATTTAAAGTATGGCAAATAGACCTTACAGTACAATGAAAAAGATGAAAGAGGAGACTTTGAAGAGAATCATCTTTAGATTTAAAATGGGATTAATAATATGCCATTGGCTGCTGAAACTACCTGAATAACTAATGGCAATTAGCAAGCAATCTTTCAGTATTATTCATCAATAGTAACACAATTTTGTGAGGTCCCTGTGTTCCTTTTGTCTGATACAGAATAGCCTCAATGTTCAAAAAAGTATATAAAATTTAAAGTTGGATCAAATTCCAATAAAAAGCTATAACAACGATTTCAGCAGGAACTGAACTGGATAACCTTTGTGCAGAAAGCACTTGAGCAGGTGTAGTGCTACTATATTACTTGTTACAGCGTGAAAGTAATTGGTGCTGAGCACAATTAATGGCCAACAGAGATGGCCTATATGTAAAGAAGTATTGAAAAGTGCAATAGAAACATAGATACAAGGTATGGTGAAGAAAAAAAGCAGTAGATGGAAGAAAGGCATTTCATTTATTGTTTAGTATTCTTCCCATCAGTTTTGGAACAGCCTGTTTTATAAAGTTCTCTAAGTATCTCCATTTTCTAAGAGAGGATATCCCTCAACATCATTTGAAAATATATTCTAAAATAAAATTTCTTCTTCATATTTCTCCTCTGCTATTCACAGACTATCTCCAGAAAGAAAAAAATCATTCCCAGCTCCTGCTTCTTCCTTCTTCTTGAGCAGAAACTGAAGCCCAGGAATTTCAGCCTGAATGTAAGGAAGAACTTCTTTACTGTGTGGGCGACCGTGCAGTAGAACAGATTTTTCAGAGAGGTTGTGGAACTTCCCTTGATGGAGATGTTCAAGAAGTATCTGGACACAATCCTGTGCCATCTGCTCTAGAATGACCCTGCTCGAGCAGGGAGGCTGGACCAGCTGACCCACTGTGGTACCTTCCAACCTGACCCATTCCGTGATTCTTGATGGAGGGAGGAGCTGGCAATAAATATTGTCAGGATAAGATCTGTGCTTTTTAACCCAAAATTTACAGCTCACTATCTGTTCAAGTGGAGGTATAACTAAAGATAGAACAGGTGCAAATGCAGCAGCATAGATGTCTGGAAGAAGATTTTGCTAAGGGGAAATCCAAATTGCTTGTAAATATTTCCTCTAGAGTCTTGTAGTGCATCACAACCACATTTAGTCATGGTGGGAATGTAACACTGCTCCTCAGAGCAGACGGGGATCCACAGCAGCATCGCGACAGCAACATCCTTCACCCCTCCATGGTGACTGTCATCTAACACAGGCCGGACAGCCAGCAATTGCAGTGGCTTTACTGAAAAATACTGGGTTTGATGGAAGGTTGAGTTCTTTATTGCATGGCCTCTAGCTCAAGTCAAGGCAAATGCTGAAGAAAATCATGCAAACACACATATTGGTCTGTATTTGTTAAAGTTTTCCTGCTGGCTTGGATCCATAATTTCCTCTGAAACTCCTTTTCCTGCTCTCTGGAAGAAACTTGTCATCTCTGATCCAGACCCTTTGCTTCTGACCCTTTCCCCCACCAGCTGCTTTTCTCTCTGGACAAACCTGGGCTGGGTATTTTCTGCTCATTCCCAGAGCTAGGGAACTCTCCCCACTGCAAAGTGGAGTCTGTTGGCACACACCACCAAATACCATGGCTTAAGTAAGTGCTCATATCTCCTACAGAGCCTACCACTAAAAGAGTCATAATGCCAGCACATTCTTCTGAAGACAAGAGAAGTATCTTCAGTTCAACTCACTTCCCTTCTCTGAATACAGTCATCTAACATCCTAGCCTGTCCCGACCCAATTCCAGATGCCTCACTGTTAAGGCACAAGGCTTGCAGAGGCCCTACATCACAACTTGTGGGTTTCATCTTGAGCAGGAGTGGGTTCACCCTCTGGAACCTGCTCTCCATCATTCTCTGAGCATCTCTTACCCCTCAGAACACCATGCGAGAGGTGGAGCATGCCGGAAAAGTTCAGCACCAGTATCAGCAATAATCTGGTTTTAAAAAAACTGCAGCTCAGTGCATATTTCTTCCTAACAGAGCCAGTCTGAGTTTTATTAAGTTAGGGATCCATTAATGAGGACTGTACCCAGCAGAAGCACGAATTACATGAAGGAAGCAGATTTAAGCCGAAGAGCCTGAATCCTGTAACAGATGGGCTGGCCGTGCTTGCGTTCGTGGAACTGGCTCTCCTCTCCGAGTCTGCGTGACATTCACCAGCACAAGGCATCTGCTGGTGAACGCCGTGCAGGCTCGGAGAGAGGAGTCAGTTCCACGAGCGCAAGCCTGTTCAGTGCTCGGTGGGTCACTAGTCCTTAATTGTGCTCACAGCTTCTCAGGCTGACGCAGAGTCGATATAAAAATACATAAATTTGCCAGACTGAAATCCTCCCACCTCGCTCAAAATTCAAGAAAGAACGTGGGAATGGAAATGATGGTATGACATGTAGGCTCTGAAGAACATTCTTGGGCTGCGTTACACCCAGGTGTTGTGTGTGTGGTGCCAGGTGCAATATTATTGCTCAAGGAATGGAAAATTAAGAGTGTTGGGGTTTTATCATTTAGCAAGGGTACAGTCATACCACAACAGGCATTAAAGTTAACTGCAAACAACTGAGTCACTGTGGTCTGAGAAGCTGACTCACCATCAGAAAGATTTTAACTAACCATCTGCATACTTCTGAATCACTGCAACTAAAGAATAAACCCTATATATTTAGCTTAGCTTAATAGGTTTTGTTTTACCATGGCACCAAGTCAGGAGTGCATAAACAGGCGAGGTTACGGCAATTCAGCTTTCCATCTGTAAATTGATCATCTGTTCAGCCATTGAGACTTTCAGACATTCAGCACAGCCTACTAGGAAAAGTTTGTAAAACATTTTGGTCCCTAAGCATTTTGTTTCCATTTTGTGCTCTGAAAATCCCTATTTAAATCAAAGATATCCCCTAAGCCTCATACTCCTAGCTGGAGATCCAAGGAAAGCTGTTCAATTTGCAGAGAGAGGTCTGAGCTTCTGCACTGTATTCCGTTGAATATTTTGCTGGCAAGATTTTGACTGATGTTTGTAAATCCTCACAAGCTTAATTAGTTTGAGTCAAACCTAGATTTCTTTGGTTCAGTGAGCGTTCTTGAACAAGAAGCAGAATCCTAGTGAACTGTGGAATTATATAGCACAGGTCCCTCTAGAAATAGATTAAATTCCATAACTAGAGTAGGGCTGCATGATATGTTTTTCAAGTGGCCAGATTCAGGGGTTGTTCTTGCTAAAGCTTTCTGGTAGAAAACATCTCAGCTACACAGAACCACACTACAGATTTCGATTTTTGCATTTCACATTACTAAACTTTCAAAGATTAGACTTTAATTTTGTTTCCAGAACAGTTCTTTAACTGCACTCTTCCTAAAAATATGTTCAGCACTAAAATCAAAGCCAAAATACTGAGAAATATTTTGCTTTCAGGTAGAAGAACCTTTTCCTCCCAAGATAAATATTCACTCAGGCACAAAGAAAAGAAAGTATTGGCTCCTCAGACAAAATGTGCAGCCTTAGGCTATTGTGCCATTTTGTTCCATTATGTCTGCAGCAAAGCTTAAAGTGACCAGTGATAAAAACACACATTTTATTTTGTTTATGACCAAGACAAAGTATTTGTCTACATAAAGGGATAAAAATACTTACCTAATGCAGTTGAAGATGTATTTGGTAGTTCTGGATTGCTTGAATATGATTGATTTTCCTGTTTTATCCTTATCTTTCTCAATAAAAGAGTAATGTGGACATATATCAGCATAATTCATGCCTAGCCATTCTCAAAGCTCTAAAGAGTTTTATAATGTTTCCCCTTAAGTCAGCGTATACTTTAGCAGATCAGCCATTTGGTGTTTTTATGTATAGCTTAAGGATTCCTCTGCCCAGTAAATCCCTTGATGCTAGTACCTGTTTGATAGACTTGTGTCACTTTGGCAGGTGTCTAATTCTATTTACAGAGACCAAATCTAAAAAAATTACTCTCAAACTTTACAGTGCAGGAAAAATATGAAATGGCAAAATCAGATTAAGAAGCACTTAAGTGATAAATAATAAAATGACATATAAAATGAACTATCTATCTTTGGCGAGTTTTTTAATGTATAGGTGTTGGTTGGTGACTTTTTTCCCTTGTATCAAGGAAAAGCCGAGCTTTTGGACATACTCAGGAAAAACATGATGTGGGGCACAAGAAATGCACGTTTTGTGGGAAGGACCAGAGACCGTGCGCAGTAGAACATGAGGTCACCATTACCTACAAGCCAGCAGAGGACAGTCACAGCCCTGGGCTCCCATTCTGCAAGGGATCTGGACAACAGTTACAAATTCTTGCCTGCCCTGAAAATGCAGGACATCTCGTTATCTGGCTAGGATTCAGTCCACACTTGAACCACTGCCTTCTTTCATGGGTTTACCAGAAAGAGAGCTAAATAGGAGGCTCTAAGCACATTGGAGTCCACTGTTAGGGATCTTAGAGCAGAAGCAGCCCATCTCATCCATGGATGGGTGGAGACGGTGCTGCCCAAGGCCCCTTTATGACTCCTGCTATTTTATGTAAAATCTATGTAAAACACATTCATCAGGTGACATGATGAACAAGCACAAATGTTTCATGGTAATTCATTATGAGGAATACTTCCCTTAATTTGAACATGCTCGGTTTGCAGTTCTACAAGAGAGGATTTGCAAATGTCTCTTTTCCTCAGTGGAAACAGGAGAGAAGGCAATTGTGAAACTTCTGTGCTGAAGACAAAGCTCACATAAGGAATAGGTTGACAGCCACAACAATGATGTAAAAAATGGCCACCAGGTGTATCATGAGATCTGGTTTTATTTTGCTTTTTTGCATTGTTAGTTTTAGGGGTTGGCTTGTGCTTCTTCTAAAAGGTGGAGGCTATCTTTAGAGATGATGAAGATAAAAGATTTCCTTAAGCACAGGCTTTCACATAAAGTTTTATGACAAAGAGCAGATATTATGAGATTTAATATAAAATCTGAAGGAAATGTCAGAAGTGCATGGCCTTCTGAAGGGCCCCTCTTGCCTGAGGGAGGCCGATGGACCAGTTGTCTGTGATTTTCCTCCCTGCCACTTCTTTTGCCAACACCTTCCTCCCAAGGACAGTGTTTTTCTGGACTTAACACGTGCCTGGATGGCTTCAGCTGTGTACAGTCTATCCTGAGCTGCAGATGACTGCCCCAGCATGTCAAGCAGGACCTTGAACCACCCTCAGTTCCTCCTGCGTGACTTAGCCTCCACAGACTGTTTAAGGCACCCAGCTGGAACAGTCCTTGGGAATCCTTGTCCATATTGCAGTTGCCTGATGGAGTCCCTGCTTAAAGTTAGGAAGGAGACATTAATATTCTGTCCTTTATTTTTCAGAGCTGTAACTTCTACTGTGGCACCTGCAGGGGCTACTTCTCAGCATAAAATAGCAGGAGGCTACACAGTACCCTTGAAATTTTCTCGTAGTGGCAGAAGGAACCCCGCTGGGACCCAGACAGCTGCCAGGACTAGCAGGCTGCCAGCTACATAGCTCTTCAAGATCCTCCAAGAGAAAAGCTTCCTATCCATGCAAGTCCAACATCTCATTAAAATCTCTTTCGCCAGACATGAACTGATCAGCCCGGCCAGATCTGTGACGAGGTATTTTGAGCTCACTCTCACCCTCCTCAGGCCCTTTCCAGCTACTGCAACAGTCTCCCTGCAGCGACAGTCAGGAGCTCACAGGCAATGAGCATCCTCTTCCCGCAGACATCGGATGGTGCCCTCCCCATGCTGCCTGCGCCTCTGAGCCCATCTCTCTTCAGGGTAAATGGTTCCTGCTACGCAGCATCATTTCCTCATGGTAGAACACATCATTTCCACATGGTAGACCTGGTGTCTAGAAAGGGCAATACAGTAGTATGGCATGGTGTGAATAAGAGGACAAGGATGGTCTGGTAGACATATATGCTAGCACTGTCCCTCCAGTGAGACCCATGCATAAACAAAAAAAAATTTCTGAACTTCATAATTTATGCAGCCAAATTATTATTATAACCGCCCCTGCTTTACTTCAACATGCTGCCTCTGTTTCACTATTTCCCCTTACATGTCCAATGGGTGGCTGCTGGGCCATGTGCACTCACAGGCATTTCCAGGGGCTTAGAGATGTTATGATTCCTGGAAAATAACACCAAATACACATGTTTGCTTCCTGGTTGGAAAATCGGGATCCTCCCTCACTTCCAGACACCCACCTTCCTCTACTACCTCTACTAGCACCTTACATGCAATTAGTAGCTTTCATAATACTGTAGTACAGCAGAGATCTGTATGTGGAAGAGCATTTGAAACCCACAATCTTTTGTGGTAACACTACTTTCTGTGGTTTTTTAAAGAATGACAACTAACTGTAGATATGTTTAGTTTAGGTTGCCTTTTGCAAAATATCTCAAAACAGTCCACTGGAAAAAATATGATTATTCTGTTTACAAAGATGAAGCCACTTTCAGGACTGTGGGTTATATTTCTTGGAATGGCTGTGACTAAATGGACATGAGGCACTTTTTAAAAGCTCAGGAGAGGAGTTACGTTCAGCCGCCTGCTCTTTCCTAAAGCAGTAATCTGATAGACTTTACCCTACCTCTAGCCAGAGTTTTGACAGCCAGCAACTCACACAACGTTTACTCATGGCAAAAATCAGAAATCAGCTAAATCATGTTGTTGGGAGCTGAGCTAAAACATAAGTCTATTTAATGAGCTTGAAGAATGGCCCATACTTGTTCAGAGAAACCTGCTCTTCTATCTCCTTAAAGGGTGCTCAGTTGCCTTGGCAGACTGATCCTTATCCCTGCTCTGGTCTAGGTTGGCCCACATTTCTCACCCATTTACACCACTGTGTAAAAGACCAGAAATGGTGGGACTTCCTGAGCACAGTGAGCTGCTGCTGCCCTGGCAGCTGCAACAGCGCTGCTGTTTCATTAGCTGTGTGATGTTGGCAGTGATTAAGCCAGAAGCAGGTCAGCGATTTTTGGGGGGATCTTCCTTGGGGATACACCTCATTGCCTAACTCCAACTGCCACTATTCCACAAGAACAAAAAGCCTTCACAAGGCCTTGTGCACAGGCATGCTTTGCCTTTTTAAGTGCATAACAGGAATCACTGTCCTCCATCCACTAATCTTACTCTTTTCTTCACCTGTTTCTTTTTTATGGAACCCCCTGCTCTCTTCTCCTTTCCTGCTTAAATTTTCTCTGCCTTTAGCCTTTTGCCTTGTTAATTGATTATTCCTTCTTTGTCTCTCTTTCCTTCCCTCCCTGCTTCCTCTTTGACAGAAGGTGACACACCGCTCATGCTGGGAGCATCTACCAGATGACTGCAAAAACAAGCTCTGGCTTGTAGACTGCTGGAGGAAATGACAGATGCCCCTTCCGAAGTGACTGCCACCCACGTGCCAAAAAATTGAGAGATGAAAATCAAGTCATTTTCAGGCGGAAAGGTATGGCCCTACCAGGACCTGAACAGCTAACAGGAACCTGCATGCAGTATATTTATGAGGCTTTCTGCTCAGGCTCTGTATCACACAACAAAGCAATGACAGAGCCCATAGTTCATCTGTCCCCCAGACACAATTCCTCAATAATTATGATGATGATTGATATTTGGGGTTTGACTTCTCTTCTACAGAGTCACCCTTCAAATATTGTGTGATCTAACCAGACATAATTTAATTATCTAAATAGTCACCCTTTCATAGATTCACATGACAGACACACGGCACTCTTTCTGAAAGGGCCGAACCAAAAAATTCTACTGCAAACTCTTATTCTTGAGTGGTTTGAAAACTCCAGGACTTTAGAAATATGAAAGGTCAAAGTCAAGACCTGAAATCCATCTACTGGATATGAATTTCCATGCACCCTCCATTGGTAAGGGCTCTTTTGACACACCTCACTAAAATGATGACCAGATCGGTTTGGTTTCAAATGGCTGCCTTTGGAGTCTGAAGAACTTTAGACTGTCTGGAATTTAAGCAAATTTAAACTTTCAAAGCCACTAAAACTTCCAACACTTGAGAGATGCTTTTGGCTTCAAAGCTTACATGTATTTTTGGCCTGGTACATGGTATAACATTATCTACTTTGTCCAAAACAAATTTATGTTGATATTAGATGGTTTTACTGCTGCATTTGATTTACAACTGAAAGTTGTAGAACAACAGACAGTTAACAGGAAAGCAAGACCAGTTCTGAGAGCCCTTCCTCTTTTAATAAGGTTTGCTAGGGTAGCTAGTTTATGCCTTGTAACTATAAAGGAGAACATGAATAAGAGTGAATGAATCTTTCATATACTCCAACCCCAGAAAGCACCATTCTTCTCATTTAGTTTGACCTCCTTTGTTTGAAAACAAAATAAAAATAGCAACAAAACCCCCAGGCCATAAAATTTCAAGATGTTGCTGAATCAAACCCATAAATTTGACATACTAGAGCCAAGATAAAAAATTCTGCCAAGTCTGCATTTTACAATAGCTGAGATGTGGAGAAGTGGGTTTTTTCTTAATAGAAATTGTCTCTAAAAGGCTTGTAATACTGACAGTGCTGCTTCTTCCTACACATTCATGCTCGTCTTTGGCCCATCATGCAGGGAAGGGTGCTGCCTTACAGCTCTTGCTACCTCAGGCCTCCTCTCTAACACAACAATATCTGCAGATCCTTTCAGACAGCTCTGTGCTTGTCTGAGCAGTACATGAAAAGGCCAAATCTCCTTCAGGTTTATAAAAGTTTTGCATATACCAATATCAGCTATATCAGACTAGTGAAGACATATTATAGATGTAGTCTGCTATGGAGAAAAGGTGGGTTTGTTGTGGTGGCTGTGTCTTTGGAGTGGTTAGGAAAGCCACATCTTCCAGACCCAGCTGGCCCCTCATCCCCATGCCCCACAGAAGCCTGCAGCTCACTCAGCTGTGCCAGCTGAAGAGAGAAGCCTCTCTAAGGTAGTTCTTCTTGAAATAAAACCCTACTGCTTTTTCTGTAGGAGATAGTTGGAACACCACAGTTTTTTTCCTTCTGCTGCAAAGCCAGTTTAGAAGAGTTTTCCTCTCCTTGCCCCTCCTTTCTGGACTCCAGGAATTATTTCCTGCACTCTTTCCAATGTTATGCTGAGGCAACTCCTTAGCATGTCATGCTCTAAACCATATCATTAGAATGATCCACATTAAAAATGGATCCAAATTAAAAACATGCCACAAATAGACATTTTTTAATGCCTGGTATATATTATGGTCTGGCATGCACAGCATCCACAGAAAAAGCTGTATCAGCACATGAAAAGAGTGCTGATGAACTGCAGAGTGGAGATGGGAAGAAGAGGGAGGACCGTGGAAAGATCATCAGCCCTTTGGCAGGTGGAAACCACACCCATGGGATGCCAGGCCTGTCCTTGGGCTGCCTGTGTCCTTCTGTAAGAGGCAGTCCTGTCCCAGGAAGGTCCAGCTTCTCTCTTCTGATCTTCAGATACTTGGTCCCTCACCACAGTGCCAAGCACTTCCAGGGCTGTGCTGGGAACTGTGCCAGGCAACTCCCCTGGGTCAGAAGCAATCCTTTTGTACCCAGGGACAGGAACTTCTAAGCCAGTGTGTCTGCTAAAGGAAGTACGAAATTACTATATCCTGCATTTGAGAGCGTATGTGTGTGTGTTTCATCAAGCCAAATCATTCCAGATATTTAAAGAGCAGTCAGGCAAACACCTCAGGTGGCAGTGACATCCAGAAAGGCAAGGAGCAGACAGACCAGAATGAACAGCAAGAAGAATTACTCTACCTCAAGCACAGTCACACTAAATATTTAATAAATAATCTAACTTCCTTTCCAGTTCCATTTTCTTTTCCTGTCATGTCCTTGTCAATCTGTCAAGAAACAGCAAGAATATTTCAAGACTAAAGTTCAGGCTGAGTCAAGTTGGTCATATCCCTTTACTTAATTATGCTACTGTCATCCAGCTGATCAAAATCAGACCATAGAATCTGGACCCAAGGCTAGATATCTTGAATGACATATTAAACAGAGAAGTCCAGTTGCTCTCAAAAGGTGTGTCATGGGCATGCTACAAGTGCAGAATATTGGAATCTCCAAGAGAGAGAGAAATTAAGGGCAGGAAATGTCTGGAAAAATCATCGAGAACAAGACCCCATGCTGCAGCAGGAGACAAAAACCCCAACATCCTCTCTAAACTCAAACCTGATGACAGTATAAACAAAGTGCATGAGAAAGATGCAGATGTGAGTGCACACTGAAGTCCTCACAGTTTTTGTCCACAGCATGCTGAATTTATCCTCTGCCTACATGACACATGGTACAAGTCATGGATCTTTCTGTAGGAATAGAATAATCTGGTTTAAATACAGTAGCTGAATCATGTCTTTCTGTCCTTCCCCCCAGTTTAATAGGGTTTTTCACGCTCCAGTTTGAGTTACCTTGTTCAATGAACAGATGGTATGTCAATGTACTTTCATTGAAATTACTTGGAAAACAGAAGGCTGCTCCATGCTTTTTTTTTCCCACACCCTCTACATCAACTGTTGTTTTCACCTCTGAACTATTAACATGTTTTTTCATTTCAGATGCCAGTGTTACTCCTATAAAAATGGTCATGAAGGGCAAATGAGTAGTGACAGGTATACACTTAGAACTTTTATTCCGTCAAATTCCTTCCAGCAACAGTAGACTTCCAGAATCAATATTGACTGACAGCCAGTCCTTCTAAATATCAGCATCCTCATGAATCAAATCTGCTTTGTATCACACTGTGCCTACACAGACAACAGAAGAAAAGCAAACCCTTGAGACCTTCAATTAGGCACATCTATGATTGATGTACCTAAGTTCACTGTACACACAAATGTACTTGCTGAATAATTTGTACTTAACATGCTTCCCAAATTCATGGGGAATGCAGCAACTTTAACAAATCCATCTACATGTTTGCAAGACTCATAATACAAGCCTCTTCACAGGAAAAGAAGTATTTCTCCGTTCTCGGCTAGACAAGTTATCAAGTGTCAATCAGAGCAAGGACATTTCATGCCTGTAAATACTTTGTGCTTATCTCTAGTGATGATAACAAGATTCTGACCTTGAATCAATGTCACCGGTCACCAGCCAGTGGAAGCAGACCCATTTGTTCTGTGATTTTGTACAAAAAGCCACGTTATTATACGACCTGAATGCTTGAGAACACCTGCTGTTCTTGGACTAAATGCAACCAAGAATCCTCACTGGAGATGGCAGTGGGATGCAACTTCATCTTCCAAATCACTCACCGTTTCCCTCCAGTGTCCAGCATTTCCCTCCAGTGCTCTAGGAACATCAATTTGCTACACACTTTTCTGTGTGACTCCTCTAAAACATGTAGGGATGTCCAGATCCAACATAATTGGGAACACTCAGCGTCTATGCATGAACACCATCTGGATCTCAATTTCACATTTAATCAGGGTATTGCCAAGCTCTGTGTGGAATTCCTAAGGCCCAGGTCTTCCTGCAGAAAGTACAAAATTAGGTATTCAGCATAAGATGTGCAGAGACTGGGTCAAGCCTAATCCAGCTGACTGCAGGATGATCTGCTGTCTCTCCTCTGGGCCTGAAACCAGTGCTTCAAGCATCCTTCCGTGTCTGTAACCTGGTTAGAAATGCAAGACTGAAATCAGTTCCTGGATTTTGGATACCAGGCTGTCCTAGTGGCTGTTAATCATACTTTCATGAAAGCCAAGGAGTTCAGGTTTCAAGGGCAGATTTGTCTCGTCTTTATTCCAAGACAGCCCACTCTCCCAGGCAGGAGTGTGAGCCTCTAGCTGCGGGCTCCAGAGTCCATTCAGGTGAGTGTACCAAGTGGCTCTTTACTGGCTCTAGAAATTATTTCCTTTTGTTAATGTAGCAACAAAAGAATGATCAAGCCTAATCTGGAACAAAGCTCGTTGTAAACTTCAAACCTTGTAAAGTTCAACACCAGAATACATATGCTAACATTTTTTTCATTACTTTCTTATATATTTGTTGAGTAAGGACAGGTGGTTCTTTAACAGCCCTCCTCCCTCCTGAGCATCTTTAAGTTTCCCATTTGTACTGTCCATTTGAAAAAGAAAAAAAAAGGTACTAACTTTTTAAAATAAGAAAGCAAAATCATTTCCTGACTTTTCTGGAAATTATTCTGATTCCTTAATGAGTGAGAAGGGTTAAGCACTAGATTATTAACAATTTTTACCAAGCAATGAAAGTAAGCCCCGAGCTTTTATTTAGCCATCCTTGGTATTCAGCCAAAAAAGTAGTATGAGTGGCTTCCACTTAATGTTTGGTGCCAATTCTCTAGAATTGAGAATACAGCATTCTTTCTTGATAGTGTAGGCAGTACCAGTAAAATCAGTTCTCAGTATTTCACCTAGAGACAAGCCACTACACCGAGCCTAATTACTGGCATTCCCAGCTATACGTCAGGAGGACACTGGATATGTTGAATAAGCAATTCACTCAATGTTTGCACTGAAAATGAGTAGCTTGTTAAAGGCATGTGATACACGTCCCGGGTTTTGCAGCTTTCCAGACATTTAAGAGGAAAGCAGTGCTGTTCTTTATTTTGAGCACTGTCTCATTTCAGACAATTGCAAGCTATGTCAGCAAGCTGCAGTGAGGCACATTCAGAGGTTTCACACAATTACTGGGGGCCACAGAGCCTCGATAATTATTTTCACTTTTCACCTGCTCAACCAGAGTAGCTGAAAGAGGTCAATTTCATGCTGTAACTGAATTCCCAAAGGAACCAGAAGCCTCTGGTTGCAGGCACTGCAGCTCAAACACAGCATCTCGTTCATATACTCTAGAAGGCTTTTGGGAATAAGAACAGCACTGTCACTTAAACATGTGATTAACGCGTGCAAGTCAGCTAGCAGCATTAACACATTTGGAGATCAATCCCATAGTGGTATATCGTAGCAGACCTTTAATTTGTTAACTTTTACTGTTTTAACATACAGCTTAATGTAAAGAAAGCCTTTGTACTCAGTCAGACATCATATCTCAAAGCAAAGTACTTTCCACACTGTAGAATTCCCCTGTGTAATTACAGTGTGGAACTTGTCCCTTCAGAACACTGAGGTGGCCAAGAGTGCAGCTGAGTTCAAAACCGACTTTGTGCAGGTGAAGTTCAGAGGCACCTGCTCGATGTGACTGCCTAGATGCAAGTGCTTTCTCAGGAAGTTCCTTGAGATACTGGACCTGGGAAGAATGATCGGGGAAAAGATCACTTTCTGTACATTCTGATTTTATGTACTTCCCTTCAATGTTTGTTTCTGCTGGCTGTGAGACACGGGGCTGCTCAGGGCAGGCTTCTGGCTTAGTCTGATACGGTCGTTCCTGTGTTTCCCTAGACTCACCACCACTAAATGTAATTACGGAGCAACGTGGATGTACAGTTTTGCTCAGGGTAACCTCCCTGAACCTGGTATCCTTCCTGTGACCAACAGATTGTGTGTGCATGGGAGTCCTTAATAAAATGGATACTAAGTGTGTTTACACAAGCTAATTGCAGCCAACAGGCCTGAGCAGACCCAATCTAAGTGATTTCCTTCTCTGTTCTTCCTCTGATTTCTTACTGTCATCTCCCCCACAGGGCATATGGCAGAGCTATATTTGAGAGAAGGTAATGTTATCTTTGATTCAAAAAGAGGTATTGTTTTTATTTTCTAAAAGAATATAAATAACTGAGTTTGACAATCTTTCTAGTAAACCACTGCTCAAAACACACTCCGAAGGCTCCAGCAGAATATCTTACTTCCCACTTGTTTTGTATGAACTATATCGAGCTCAAGCACACGATTGTTAGATTTAAAAAAAAAGAGAACTGTTCACTTAGAAATTTTACCGGTTGATGAGAGAGGGTATTTTCCTGTGACTTCCTCTACAATGTACTGAAGCAAGAAATGTAGAAAAGGGAAACAAAAAGAGCAACTGTCTACAGGGCGGATGGGCTTTCTGGGCTTGTAAACTGCTTTCATACCCAATCCCTTGCACTGCAACTGATAAGCTGCTGTAGTAAGTCAGGTCCTAAAATGCACCAAACTCCTAGCAGTTTCCCAGCTGATTTGTAGGGCTTATAGGGCAAGTCTTGAGCATCAGACAAATGGTACTTGGGTTTTAGCAGAGACACACAGCTCCATTCTCTATTGGCATTTTAAACCCTATTAGGCTGGGGTTCTGTTGTTATTTTTATGGCATTGGTTGACCCCTGCCATATTCATACATCAAAGAAAGGGGAAAACATTACTCTGGGCTTACAAACACTGGAGAAACAAAAATGTATTTAGAGAAATCTCCAGGACACCTTTTGTAATATATCCCACAAAACATATAAGATGGCAATGCTATCCTCTTCTCTAGCCCTGACAAGATCATTACAAATAGGTATTTCAATTTATTTCACCTCCAAGAGCTTCCTTTCATATCAGGGAAGAAATTTTGATAAATCACTGCTTTCATGTGCCAGCCATAAGACTTCTATTTTCCTTGAAGTGCATTGTAAGTATAATACTAAATCCTTACAAATACCAAGAGATTTAGGGTCTGCTTCTGGAAGGTGCTAAATGTCTTCATTTCTTTGCAGGTCAAATAAGCCCCTACTATCTATCACATGTAATGCTGGACCATTGCTTTCTTTATGTGTCATTATTTTTATAAACACAATTGTACAGAACTTCAGATATATAGTCAGCTCTGTTCTGTTTCTTATTGGCAATTTATCTGGCTTCCAGACTGACCTCAGCACAGCTGGAGATGCATCATATGGCTCTGTGCAGAAGCAGCTTAGTGCTAGTTTATTACTCCAGGGACAGCCCTGCATGAGTGCATCTGTATTGCTCTGCTCCATAGCCTGGAAACAATGCTTTTGTGTGGAAGTAGTTCAGCTCGTAAACACGGCTGCTCTGCCAGATAGCAATTAGTCCCCTGAAGAACCATGGAGCTCTTTGCTCAGAACTCTAAGAAATAAAATATTGAAAAACAGTAGAGATATCACCGCATATAAACCAACAGATCTAGGGCAGCTCCAAGCAAACTGGCTAATGGCCTTGGGGTAAGAGGGAAGGGTAGGAGCATGGAAAAAAGCAAAGTGACATAAGCAATAGCAGTTCTAAATACCACTTCGCCCATGATGGAAGTGAGGAGGGTTTATTAGCCTGAGGGCTTATTAGCATGACTGCAGGGTCAGCTGGCACCAGCTCAGGTTCAACATCCAGACAACACACTTCTGAAACCAAAATCTCCAGATAATGTGACACGCAGTCACCAGAGCGTCCGTGCAAGGTACGCTTTGAGTTCAAGACTTCACCCCAAAGTTCGGGTGCTCTGAAGACTGGCGCACCAGGCTCTATCACACAGGACAGAGACTTGCGTAAAGCTATGCTTCAGGGTTCAGTCTTGTCCTTATTATCTCCTGCTACCTGGGTGAAAAGGGCTTCCCATTGTGCATGTGGGTTTACAATTCAGTGTGGCATCTGCCTCTGAGAATGCTGAATGTGACTAGCACCGGGTTTCAGATTCCACTCTGAGAGTCAGGGCCTATGAACTGGCACTGGCAGCCCCAAACACCTAAAGAGTGTGTTATCACTCCCACCCCACAGAGCAAGCGCATTGTGCTGTACTGGCCATGCAAATATGTTTGCACCAAGTTCAGCGCTAGCTACTGACAGTAACTACAGCTGATGGTGATGGACTAGGTAGCCCACTTTCAGCCCTGGCTGCAGCCTAGTATCTTCCCAGGCAGCAGGAACTGCTCAGGTGAAAACCCCATGTCTTCTTCTGCAGATGACTTGACTTCTGATGTTTGGTGGCCACAATGGATGTTTGGTGATCCCAAGATGCTGTCCTGGTAACAACTTTCTACTTTAGAGGCTGAAATCTGCCTAAGGTGCTCTTTAAGCTCAAGTTTGGATCTTATCAATTCCTTATCAATGTCTAAGAGCTTCTTCAGTCCTACTGGCAGCAGAGATTTTCCCCGTGTTTTTTTGTTAAGTGGTTTTCTTCATCTGTTTTGTTAGCCCTGCTTTATAGGAGCTGGCACCAGCCAGGCAGTTTTGTTTAAGTGTGGCACATCTATAACATGAGGGGATTGGTGGGAACGTCTCTCCTTTCCATAGGAGGTTGATGGGCAGTGACAGTTTTGCTGATGCATGGTAACTTGCCAAAGCAGCAACCCTTTAAAACATACTGTGAAAGGACAGCTGTGGCAGCACCTTCTCAGCAGGTGCAAACTTTAAACAAAGACAAAAACTAAAACCTGATAAAATTCGCAGGTGAGGAGGGTTGTCACATAGCAGATAAGGACTGCTTTATGAGAAGAATGATAAAGATCTCCCCTGAGCCTCCTTTCTCCAGGATTAACAACCCCAGCTCCCTCAGCCAGTCCTCATGTGACTTGTGATCCAGATCCTTGACCAGCTCCATTGCCATTCTCTGGACATGCTCCAGCACCTCAATGTCCTTCTTGTAGTGAGGGGCCCAGAACCGGACACAGGACTCGAGGTGTGGCCTCACCAGTGCCCAGTACAGGGGGACAATCACTGCCCTGGTCCTGCTGGTCACACTATTGCTGATACAGGCCTGGATGCCATTGGCCTTCTCGGCCACCTGGGCACACGATGGCTCATGTTCAGCTGCTGTCAATCAGAACCCCCAGGTCCTTTTCCACCAGACCACTTTCCAGGCACTCAGCCCCCAGCCCGTAGTGCTGCATGGGGCTGTTGTGACCCAAGGGCAGGACCCGGCACTTCACCTTGTTGCACTTCATCCAGTTGGCCTCAGCTCATTGATGCAGCCTGTCCAGGTCCCTCTGCAGAGCCTTCCTGCCCTCCAGCAGATCAACGCTCCGGCCCAACTGAGTGTTGTCTGTCAACTTACTGAGAGTACACTTGATCCCCTCATCCAGATCGTCAATAAAAATATTAAACAGGACCGATCCCAACACTGAGCCCTGGGGAATGCTACCAGTGACCAGCCGCCAGCTGGATGTATCTCCATTGGGCACCACTCCCTGAGCTTGGCCATCTAGATAGTTTTTTACCCAGCAAACGGTGCACCTTTCCAAGCCATGGAAAGCCATATTCTCCAGAAGAATGCTGTGGGA